>QUSF01000007.1:3601077-3635268 GCA_003676055.1 Chloebia gouldiae
AGCCCCCCGCGCGGCGGCGGCGGCGGCGGCGGCGGGAGCCCCGGCCCCGCCATAAAAAGGGAAGGGGCCGGAGGTGCGCGCTGCGGGTCCGCCCGGGCGCCGCGCGGCGGAACGTGCCCGGAGGTGGGATAGAGGCAGGCTGAGCCGGCGGGGGAGCGGGAGGCTGTGCCCAGCCGCGAGCCGCCTCCCTCGCTCGCTCGCTGCCGCCCGCCCTCCCGCAGGAATCCCGCGCGGCGCGGCGGCACCCGGGACGCGCGGCTCCCCTGGGCTGCGCGGCGGGGCGAGCGGGGGAGCCGCGCCGGCGAGGAGGAGCCGCCGCCTCATGCTGCGGCACCGGCCCGGCCAGCGCAGGTGGGTGCGCAGCGGCCGCTCCCCGCCGGCGCGGTGACCCCGCTCCCGGCAGCGTCCGGCGGAGCGGCCGGGGCCGTGAGGGCCGGCGGGCCGGGGGCCGGGGGCTGGCTCGGGGGGGCCGCGGGCAGCGGGGCGGTGCCCGGCGCACCTGAGCGGCCGGGCCGGGATGGTGGCGGGGTCCCGGGGGGCTCCGGCGGCCGGAGGCGCCTCTCCGCTCGGGGGGCGGCGGGCGCTGGTTGCCTGGACGTGTACCGTGTATGTCGGGACGTGGGCAGCCTCGCCGGCGCTTGGGAATTTTCTTTCTTTATTATATCATCTTCGGGCTTTTTTTTTTTTTTTTTTTTTTTTTTTCCCCAAGACCACCTTGTTCTTGGAAATCGCGTTTGATTTCGGTTTCTGTTCTATTCGGTGTGTGAGGTTTCTGGTGGCGGCTGCCCGGAGCCTCCCGTGGTGCGGGAACACGAGTTTGTTTCTGCCCGCTCCCGACTCCCGAGCGCTTTTCCCGGGAGCCGCAGTAGTGGGAGCATTCCGCTTCCAGGGGTGCTGAGCGCTTCTTAGCTGGAAGGAAGGAGAAGGCATGTGCGTGCAAAAGGCAGGTTTCCCCCCAGAGCTTGTACTCAGAAACTTCGCTATTCTGTGAAACCCGTGTTCTGAACACCAGGAAGCTTTGGTTTTTCCAGGAACCATACGTTTTCTGATTTTTTTTTTACGTTTTCAGGGAAGGATTAACGTGAGGGCTCCGGGTATACTGTGTTTAGGTCTTATTTTGTTGTAAATTGTTAATTTGGCAGGATCTGTGGCATATCGCTCAAAGTGCCGTAAGCCTCGAATAAAATGAATCGTTTTCATTGCATAAAAAAGTTCAAGATCACTGCTAGTTCTGTGCCATAATCTTTCAAATACTAGCAATTTATATTTGCATACATCTCCTTATAACCTATAAAAGATAACTAAGCTGAGTTAGTTTCTGTAAAACTATGTTCATTTTTTCAAATCCAATTGGGTTTTTTGTATTTACCAAATAATTAGGTGCACATGTTTTTGCATTGCCACTTCAGAAGTCATCTTGTTCTGTCAAGGTTATGATGTGTACCCCAAACAACGAGGGTAAAATAAAAATCTGCAAAGATTCTGAGAGTTTTAAGTGTCCTCTTGGTTTAAAATTAATTTGGATTGTTTGGTGGTAATTCTTTTTTCTTCAAATGTATTAAAGAGAAAAATGTAAATAATTTGGTTTGAATATTGAAATGCACCTTTTACTAAAGGGGAGCTTTAGAATGTTTGTCTAGGAAAACAAGTGAGCTGAAACATTGTGCTAATAGGATTTGCAGCATTAAATATTGCTAATTTCTCTTGTACGACTACAGGTGGCAGTGTAGAAGCCAAGAACAAAAATTGGCAGAAATTGTGTTCTGTGTACAAGAGTATGAAGAGTGTACTCATGACTAAGCACAGGAACCTGGAAAACCACAGGTATGTGAAGTGATTCATACAGTTGCCTATGGTGCTCCTGGTATTTATTGTATTCTGATATTCCTGGCTCAATAAGTATTTTTGGACCAATTATCACTTAATGTGTTCACAGTGAATGCTTAATCAAAATGTCATGGAAAAATCTATATTTGACTACTAAAAGGGGCAAAAATACATTGAAGGCAGTATGGAAGGAGAGATGGGATTTTCCTGCTTCTTATGGTTTATTGTGACTATTGAGAATTGGAACACTAAGTAGCCTGAAGTTGGGGTTTTTTTATCCCTTTTAATAAAGAGATTTTATATTGATAAACCTAGCAGCACTTATAGGCCTGGATATCCTTGAAAAGGAGAAAATTTAGATGCAAGAGACAAGTTTGCATGTCTGGATGTTTGGGATGTCATATCATTAAAGTTTTTAATGAGCACTGAAAGTGTGAAAATTGCAGAATTAAGAAGATGTAATTAAGAATTACATGTAATTTCAAGTAAGTGTCCAGTGGAGATATGTATACCTTGTTAAGGCTTAAACCTTGTAAAATGAAAAAAAAAAAAAAAGATAACACTGTTTTCCATTAAGAAATAAAAGTAAAAAGAAGCAGTATGTAATAAGAGCTCAAGATTAGGTCTCCTATTTCAAAGCACAGGGAGCTAATAGATTATTTTAATAATTATTGGGTCATTAATTAGCAACATTAGAGTAAGGCAAAGCTTTTCTTGCATATTTACCTTGGTGTGCACAGCCTGTGGAAATTAGTCCATGCATCTGCATTCCTGGATTCCTGGGAAGCCATGGAGGATGAGACAAGCTCAAAGCTGGGGCTTGAGGATTTTTTAGAACTGATGAGTGGGAAGTTATCCTGGTAAGAAGCGTCAAAGTGGAATTATCACTGTGATCATGGATATATTTATAGTCTTGCACTTCCTTTTCTAGTCTGGGAGAGCAGTTTGTCTAAACCTTTCAGCTGCTCCTGAGAGAATTTGGTTCTACTGCGAATTCCCATGGATGACCAAGTCACCTTTTGTCAGCCCCTCTGCAGGAACTGGCCTTGGGCATGGTTTGAGCAATGCCCAGTTGCAAAGGAAGCTGCTGAATGATTTATTTTGCTGTTAAACTGGGCTAAGACTGTGCACCCCATAGGTACAGCCAACCAGCTGTCACCACTAAACTGTTAAATTATGGTGGCTTGGCATCTTGAGATTATGGAATCGAAATAGAAATGATTAACTATTTCCACCCAGTGCATAAAGTACCTGCCAGGAAACCACAGTTCAGCTATGGCTTTGTGGGCACTCAAGCCCTGAATTTGTAAGGTCTCTGTAGAAAAGCTGAGTATCTGTTGGGGAATAGTAGGATCCTGATCACTGGTTTTGGGTACATCATAATGCTTTCATAATACTGTGTGCCTTGGATAGAACACCCTGCAAAGCTTTCAGAGTTCTTCAATTACAAATGAAAAGGTGGCTGAATCTAGGTCTTCAGGCTGGTGTGCAGAAGAGAGCTCTTCTGAGCATCTGGCTGTCATGTTTTTCTTGTCAGCTGTTACTTCTGAGTGAGCATCAGCACTAACTTCCATATAGGCCAATAGTTCTTTTATTATTATATGTTATTGAACAACAGGGTGTAAATATCCATCAAAAACACACATTAATATCTCTGATAAAGACAGTTGAACTGTTTATGTAGCACAGGTCAGCATATGCTTATGGCTTTTGTTGAACATCGTTGAGTTCATTAGCTTGTGCTAACACATTTAGAAGAGAAAATGAAAATGTCATTTGTAATTGGCACAAAATTTTAATGGGGTCTTCCATTACATCAAGTGCTGAAAATATTAAAAAAAATGGTAACTAAGCAGTGTGATGCTCAAGAGTTCAATTTACAGACACTTCTCTGTGCTAATTATGAAGTATTGACATAAATGAATGAAATCACTTGTTAAAGCTCCTTTTTCAGTGTATAGCAGTTATGTTATGAATCATCTTGTGAACATATTCAGCAATTTGTGATGAATTTCCCTGCCATTACAGGAGATTACGAAGTATCTGATGTATTTGCGCTACAGTGGGTTACTTTAAATTAGATTTGATGGTGGAAAGGGAACTAGAACCATTTTCTATCAACTGAAAAATCAGGCCTGTTTTGTGAATCAGTATTGAATTTTTCTGTACTGTATGGCACAATTTACCCCTTACAATAAAATGCAAATGTTTGAGCATCTTGCCTATAAATACAGCAGTGACAGCGTGTGTGTGGAAGCTCTCAAGAATTCTTTTGTGTCGAAAGCTGTGTACATCAGAGCCAACAAAATGCAGCAGACTTGATGTAATTCAAAGTAGAATTCATAGTAAGAAATCTAAATTTGGAATCTAAACGCGTGAGGTCCCACTTTGAATCAGCAAGTCTTGGTTATATAGAATATTCTTTGATTTGGTGAAGGGTGTGTTTGTAAGCACAGCTCCCCTCAACAGTGCAGAAGAGGCTGCATCTTAAAAAACAGTTCTGTGCTTCTGTTTTGAACTAAAAGTTGTGGCTGGTTGTGTGTTCTGTTGTCTTAGGGAAGCAGTGTTTAAGTGTTTGCACAATCAGTCCTTTCATGCTATCATAAAGTAGCTGTGATCTGTTAGATTATAAAGTATGATTGCCCAGCAGTTATGGGAAATGCCTGTTAATGATACCAGAGTGTTACACAAGAAAAATTAAACTTTCTTACTTCTCCTTACTTTCATAGGATTGTCTTGAAAATGATTTGTGGGAACCTGAGGAATGGATTAAAGATGCTGAATGGAAGGCAGAGGAGAAGTTAACAATTCACAAAATAAATAAATACTTTACACTTTCACAAGCACCAACCAGTCCAGTATTAAAGATGGTTTTTTAGAAAACCACTAGAATGGTTTTAGATTTTTAGAAAGCCAGTGTCTTCCAGGAGGATGAGGACAGTCTGAATCAAAGTCTGTGGAGGGAGAGACATAGAATTAAAATTTCAATGGAATACAGTGAGAATAAGCCTAAAAGACAAGGAGTGTGTCTGAGGCCATTTAGCCTAGACTCTTTGGCTTCTCAGGCTATAGGTTGATAACAGATCTCCAGTTAGGAAAAAAAAAATAAAAAACAAGCATTTACTTGCCCTCAACAGTATAAATGCAGCTGTTAAACCAAAGGGATAGTTAATGACACTTCAAGATGATCATTGCAGATTAATGCAACTGGACTCTTGTCAAAGTCACAACATGCAAAGCGTAAGGAAAATACTCTCCATCAGCAAATGTATAAAGCAAACCTCCAGGCAGGTATTCCCACCTCTGTCTCCAGGGAGGCTGCCACTGGGGTTCCATGAGAAGCTGTAATGCAGTGGGGCATCAGTCTTGCAAAGGAGAAATAAATGACCCTGAAATTACATCCAAAAAAATCTCATCCTGTAGATGAGACCTTGCTGTCAGGTGATGGCCAAGTATCCTTTTGCTCTAAGAATTCCATTGTATGGCGTTGGTTCCAGGTGATGGAGTGACATCTCCTGGTGTGGAGTGTAGCCAGTGCTGGAAGGGAGCATTTGGAAACCTTCCAGGCACATGCCAAAGTGGCTTACAGCAAAAGGAGTCTAGGCTGTCTTCTCAAAATGGAGCAGTGCTGGAGACATAAAGGCTACCAAAAGAGTGCTGGAAGCAGCATGTGAGTTGCTGGATAAAAGGTGAAGAATAAAGAGCTGTGCAGCATCAGTCTGCAGTGTGATTTCAGTGTTGTGCATGAGGGCAAGCAGGAAAGGCACACAGGCCAAGGTGATGCTGGCTGTGGCTGAAGTATGTGGGGCAGAAGTTGATGAAGGTCATCTAGAGAACAGTCAAGGACTGCTGGAAAAATTAGGTCCTATTTAGACAGGAGCACAGAAGGACAGACCAAAAGGGAAGTGTTTCTGTGCAAATGTTGGAAGACTGGAATTTAAAATGGAGGGATTGATGGCTTAGTTCTGCAGTGCGTTATTGACAGTCCACATGTGCCATAGAGAAGGTATCAGGCAGGACATTGATTAGGTTCTTATGGACAGCCTGGTAAAAGGAACTGCCAGGAGAATAAAATGCTTACAACCACTGTGGAGAGACTCAGGAAAAAAATGCCCATTTCCTAAAAACTGCTTCTCTGACTCTTTAAAAAGGCTTTGAGGGATATTTAGTGTGGTTGAGCAAGATGGAGGGATCATAAAGATACTCTGCTAAAACATGTTCAAAAACTTAAAAAAGGTGAAATTCATGCAAAATAAACCTGAAAGCTATAGTAAAATCAGTTAAAGCCCGATATGTGATTTGTAAAAGGCAAAGAAACTTGTCATGAGTTCTTTCAAAACGATCAGAAATGGGGTGGCCAATGGTGGTCCAGTAGATAACAAAGATCCAGAAGAGCTCAAATGATATTGCTCTTGTAGCCAAAGGCATCTGAGAGAGCAGTGTTCACAGTAGCAGTGAAGCTGAGGGTGCCAAAGGTGATGCTAGTTTTTAAAAAGGCTTCCAGAAAGCTTGTGGGAAGGAACAGGACAAGTTTGACTGGAATTCATACCAGCCAGTTTTCTGGTAAATACCATGGAGAAGAAAACTAAAGCATTCATGGACAGTTTGATGTACCAGGAAAGAGTCATAACAGTCTCACAGGTTTGGTGGAGTTCTTTGAAGGCACTGTTGAGGTTGTGAGTAAGTGTGATTTAGCTGATGCACTACACTGGGGTTTCAGGGAGTCTTGTGAGAGCGACTCACCAAATGAAACTGCTCTGACATAAGAGGAGTTTTTTTTTTTGTCCTAGACTGATGGCCAAAAGATGAATAAATGTCCTGTTTAACAGAAGGGATGGATAGAATTACTCATGGATCTGTGCTAAGATTAACACCAGTATGCATTGGTGATGTGGAAGGGAGAGTGCAGAACAATTCTAAGTTAATGAGAGTAGCATAAATGAAAGCCAATTATGAAGAGCCCAAGAGGGAGCTTGTGATGCTTACTAAGTGGGGTTGAAGCTTGCTGCTGGTGCTATGAAGTAATGCATGTGGAGAAGAACAATCCTGCCATTGCTAAGATTTTAGCATGGAAGGAAGCAATGTGGAGAGTTTATCATGACAAATCCAAGCATTGATCAAATGTTTGGGATTGGTGGGAAAAAAAAAATAGGGAAAAATGCCTCACAGAGCAGAGTCTGCTATGCCAGTTTGCAAACTGCCTGTGCTTTTATCTTGACCTCAGGGTGCTGTTCTGAGCCCTGGGTTTAAAGGAAGAATGAGACAAAAAAAGGGGAGATAATGGGTGGCAGTGATGATAAAGAGCAATTAAATAGATTGAGAACCTTCAGCCTGACAAAGAAGCAGCTAAAGATGAAAACGATAAAAATCTATATAGGAGTGTAATGGAAAAAAAAGAACAGGGAATGTTCATTAAGTGTCTCTTGTAAAACAAGACCCAGAGGGGATCAAATAAAATTATCAAGTGACAGACTCAGAACAAGTAAGAGGTGATATTTTTTTCGTGATGCATAGTTTAGTTGTGAGCCACTGCACACACTGCAGGATTTTCTGGGTATGGACTGTCAGTGCAAAAGCATCAGCTCTTGCTTAGGAGAACAGAGAGCCCTGTCCCTGAAGGCTGCAAGGGATCCCAAAGTCCATCCCTGCATGCTTTTCTTGTCCTGGTGCTCTTCCCAGACCTCTGCTCCACACAGTATGAGGATAGGTGTACCTTTGGCTTGATTGAATGTGGTTATTAAATGTAAAATGAAGAAAAATTGCAATCCCATACAGAAAATTCTGACCAAATACCACTCCAGATACATAACAGAAATACTGGTGAGGAAAACGTGTTGAGAAGGACAGATTTATTTTTTTTTCTCCTTGGGCCTGGTAACTTCCCAAAGCAAAAAAAGTTCTGTTTTCTTTGAAGAATGTCCCAGTCTCTACTACACCACATTTTAGTGCTGTGGTTTAGTTGATATGGTGATGATTGGCCAAAGGTTGGACTCTCTGATCTTGGAGGTCTTTTTCAGCCTTTAGGATTGTATGGTATGTGGAGTTTAATGCCCATACAAGAGAGTTAAGATTTTTAGTTCTGAAGTATCAGCATTCAGCTGTACTTCTGTCCTTGTTCAAAGTAAGATGGACACTTGTTATCCCTTGCAGTTTATTTTCAGATGGACTGAATTAAAAACCTATATGCAAAAATAAACTGGAGAATTTTGGTTCAGGATAAAATGCTTACTGATACAATAAAATGAAAAATACAGGTTTTGAACATGGAAGATGAAATCTCTTTTCTGATAAAAATGGTGGGGTTACACCTAGGCTTGTTCCTTATCCAAATGTAGAAGGACTGTTAGATTTGAACTGAGTAAGATCTTTGAGAGATGTTTGAGAGAATAGGTTGTTCAGAATAAATAACAACTTGACCATTAGACATGAAAATGGCATTTAAATATTATAAGTATTTAGAAGTTAAGAAACCAGGATTGTGTAGCCTTCCAACCCAGTAATAAATGAAATAAAAGAAGAGTATCCCAGTGGTAGATCTTGGTGTGAACACAACAAAATCAGCACAAATGCCATGCTGTACCCTCCAAGGAGTCACGGGAGGGGATGGTGCAGGGAACACAAAGGTTAATCTAACCCAGGAATATTTGTCTCCTTGGGTTCCTGGGCTTGGTACAATAATTCAGCTTCCCCAGTGGGTGATGAGGAGCCCCCCAAATGGTTTCTGCTCTGAATTACCTGCTGGAGGAGGTTTTGTCTGTCCGCACTGGCTACAGACTAACAAGGGCAACAAAGCAGGCTGGCCTCCCTAAGTCAGAGCTGGCCTTTGAATATACCCATTCTATATGTTACTGTCAGATCTGATTTTTCTAGAGGTTTTTGTAGGTCACTTTTTTTCCCTAGTGGTGCGAAGATAAAAATACATGAAAAGACAATACCAGCTAAACCCATTTTAAAGAGTTTCATGGGGAAGTGTCTGTTTCCTACTAAAGTTCAGATTATCCCACAAAGTTTTCCATAGTTGCCTGTTAAGCTGAGAGCCATATTAAAACATGAGACTAAAATATTCTCCTGTTTAAGGAAAAAAATAAGTAAAATCAGAGATTTTTCTGAAATAAAATGAAGAATCATGCAAAAAGATTATATGGAGTTTTTGTAAATTGCAGAATTAAGGCAGTAGAACCTGTTTGAAAGAAAGGGTTAATTATTTACCTAATTATTTACCACCTAAGACACTCATCTCTCTCAAGAATGGGAGAAGAATCAGTCCTGTCATTAGCTCAGTTATTTTGATGATTCCTTTGAATGGTCTTCAGTTTTCCCAACTGTTCAACAGCAGCAAAACAGGCTTCTTAGAGTAATTTCTTGATTTTAATTTTTCTATCCTGGAATGTTGTACTTAAGGAAAGAAAAAGTATAGAAAAAGAAATTTTAGTTTTCTCTTTATCCACTAATTAATATAGTGAGGTAATGAAGCTGACCCCCTGGCAGTCAGACACTGAAGGAGAATTGGGTCAGCACAGGATAACAGCAAGGTTTGGTTGTTCTCTAAAAAGAATTTGTTACCAAGCTCTATGGAACTGAACTTCACTAGTAACATAGAGGGTTAGGCTTTTGTATCTATTTAAAATCGTGCTTTAAACTGTAGTGTGTGGTCTTAAGTGGTTAAGGGGATGCACTAGCCATTGCATATTTCCCAAGCAATTATTTATTCCAGCGTTATCTTAGAAAGTGGACACTGCTGTATGTTGTTTTTTCTTTTTGAGTGGAATCAGTTATTTGGAAACCATTTCAGTTATATTTTTCTAATACAAAATCCTGAGAAAACAGACTGTTTAATTCAGTATTATAAAGCTTGTGCATACATACCTTTTTTTCTTTAATTTTCCTTTTTATCACCAACCACGCTTGTATTTTTCATTTTCGGGGTGGGGGGGGAGATGTCAGGCACTATAATTATTCTCTGACGCCTTACAAATAGTTGATTGTACTTGTTAGTTTTTATCTGGATGGTTCTTAGTGTTCCTGATAATTGAGGAGGTTGTGCACTATATAATGAAAATAATAATAATAATAATTCCAAAGTCAAAATGAAAGTCACATGCTGCCTTTGATCCATATTTTGGCTGTATGAAGTCTGTGTTGCTCACAAAGTTGTAAACTCTTATGAAACCTTAGAAAAAATGGAAGCCAGGGCCCAAAGCAAACCAGAAATCTGCTTATCAGGTCTCTCCTGAGCCCAGTGGTGAGACACAGACGCACTTCTGCCATCACCTCCCACAGCCTTGCATCCTGCTGGCTCCTGAGAATGCACAGAAATTCCAGGTCCTCTAATTTCAGACCCTGAAACCATTGCCAATTTGATGTTTCAACTTTTAGACATGCCTTCTTTTTTGTTTTGTTTTTCTGCTTGTTTTTGCTTTGCTTCGCAACAGTTTTACCTTTAATCATCAAATTTATAGGTGGAGTTTTTAAACATTTTGATCCATCTTGGTTCTTCCTGACACATGTAAACATCATCTCCATGATGCTTTTACCCCATGCACAAATAATTTCTAATTGAAATGAATATTTAAGAGCATACCAAGCACACTGACTTAACACTGCTATCTCCATTGACCCAGATTGGGTTATTTTATGAAGTTTAAAGAAGTTTTTGTTTTGCTTGTTCAGTCAGAGCAAGCTGGGCTACCCTCATGATGGTGTGCTGTGTGGCAAATGCCTTGAGAGGGTTATTCAATTTAATATATTTTTCCTTACCAGATAAACATTCATGTGATCCTTTACAGAGACCAGCCAAGAACTGACAACATTTTAAACTCTGTTTCCTGAAGTGATTTCCCATGCAGGCCATTGCCTGTTAAATTTTTCAATCTGTAAAGGTGTAAGGTTTTGTTGTGGTGAAGATGCTTTTGAGCAGGGAGGTTCTGTTGGATGGTTTGTGGAATTTCAAGGAACTGCAGCATCCAGACACAGCAGCTGCTCTGGGGCAATGTTTCCTCATCCTTCCCTAAATTTCTCAATTTTAACTCTCAAAGAGAAGGAAGGCCAGGGGGACCTTAATGCTTTCTACAACCCCCTGACAGGAGGTTGTAGCCAGGTGGGATTGGTCTCCTCTCCCAGGTAACCGTGACAAGAGGAAATGGCCTCAAGTTGCATTAGGGAGGTTTAGATTGGATATTAAAAAAAAAATGTCATGGGAAGAGTGGTCAGACAGTGGAACAGGCTGCCCAGGGAAGTGGTGGAATATCTGGAAGACCAGATACTCTCTCAAATATCTGGTCCCTGCAGATATTTAAGACACAAGGGACATATTTGAGTGGTGGATTGGCAGTGCTGGGTTAATGGTTGTACTTGATAGCCTGAAAGGGTTTTTTTCAGCCTAAACAATTTTATGATTCTATTAATTTCTTGCAAAAATATATTGTGAATCTTTTATTTAACAAAGTCTGTGAAAAGAAACATTCCCCCCCCCTCCCAGACACCTTGCTCCTCTGTAAACAAACCTAGAAATCTCAGCCTGAAATGGAATGGAGGAGAGTGGAAGTAGTGCTTGTTATGACTTTTGAAACCTTTAGAAGATAGCAGTCCTTCCAGAAGTCTGCTGTAGCTCCTTTGATTCAGCAAAACCTAGAAAATTCAAAAGAATTTGAAGCCAGGTGGATTACTTAACTAAATAGATTGCTGATTTATGACTGGTTCGCAATTACTTTAGGTTTTATTTCATTTTAATGATTCAAGATAAAAGAAAGTTTTGTCCCACAGAAATTTCCTCGTGTTTTATGCCTCATTAATTAATGTTCTGGAACATAGTGAGTAGGTGATCAAACTTATGGATTATATAAACCTGGGGAGACAGAAAATTCTTAGGTAGTTAGAATTAAATCAAACTTAGTGAGGTTTTGGGGGAGTAGTATGTTGTAAAAAATGAAGTTTTAGAAAAATATATAGCTGTTCTAAAAAGCATAGACATTTAAGTAACTTAGGGAGCAGTGGCACTCAGGCAAGAATTTTGTAATTAGCAGCAAGAGTTGAAATTGTTCAGTGGAAAAGAAGAATGTGTGCCTAGATTTCATGTCCATCAGGCTCTTTACATTTAATGCAGTCAGAGGTTAGGACAAAAAAATATCAAAAAGTTTAGGGAATAAAGAACCAAATGGTTTAGGGAATAAAGAACCAAACAACAAGGCCAGGCAAAAGATGTAATTGCTGAATAACTTAACAGGTCTTACTAAAAAAATACTTTAAAAATAATTTTGTCAAATGTTTTGTTACACAATTCTGGTTTTACATCTGAATTTTGACTGTTACTTGTTTGCTGAAGATTATTTTCTTATTATTTCTCAGTGGTCATGTGTTCAAAATAAGTTCATCTAATTTTCCACGTTTGAACTGGGGAATATTTTACTCTGGTATAGATCTTCAGCCCTTACATTTGGTATTTTATGCAGAAGTGTATCTGAAGATAAAAAGTTTCATCTCTTAGACCAAATGATTCTGAAATAGCACAGGACTTTCCTTGAGGGGCAGCTGTGTGTTGTTGTCTTGGTTATATGGGGAAAGAAATACTTCTGACTTCTTGTTAAAGTTCATAGATGGTTTTGTTGCCTGCTCTAATTGTCTCACATGTTCTTTTATTTTTGCTATCTCCACGATGTTCTAGTCTAAAACGCTTATGAAGAAGCTTCTCTCATTTTACAAGCTGATTGCAGTTGCCTTTTAGTCACTTGGGTTTTCCACCAGCTCTGCTGGTAAAGACATGTGGCCAGCACGGCACCTTCAAGATCTAGCACAGTTTTTCTCTCCCAAGGCAGTCACTCCACTGTGATTTTTTTTCTTTGTTTTTTTTTTTTTCTTTCTTTTTTTTACACTGAATGTTAATCTCTCTCAAGCTGGTCTCACTGAAATGTTCTTCATTATCACCCTTTCCCTCCCACTCTGATAAATCCATTTTATGCTCCTGCTTTGTCAGGCAAGGCTTTCCCTCCCTCTGCCCCTCTTTGAGGCAGCATTATTTTCTGCTGGAGTGTTAGCTTGAGGACATGAACTTTGATGACTTTGGTGGGGCATTCACAAGGGCTGTCCTTAGTCTAGAAGGGAGCACTGACTGTGCTTCCTGTCTGGCTAGTGGAAAATGATTGGGGTTTCCAGGGCAATTCTGAGTTTCCAAGTTGGGTTTTTTCTCTGAATTGCCCTCCAGAGAAGGCCACTGACCCCTCCAGCTGCAGCAGGGCTGTGTTTGATGGTCACTGGTGAGGAGCTGGATCTCCCTGCCCAAGATAGCTCAGTGTGTCTGGAAAGGAAAAATAAGATGATTGACTGGGAATTACACCTTTTTGTTATGCTACAGGTCTGAGTTGGCTTAAACTGTGCATACTTTATACACAATATACCCTACAAGTGTTTCAGTGCTTGAGTTGCATTTCCACTTTTAGTGGCTGTTGGAAAGTGCAGAATCCAAACAGCTTAGCTGGAATTTTCTCAGGGTGAATCTCATTTAGTTGAGCTGTGAATATGTGGTGGCTGGTATTATTTGCTTCATAATATAGTCATTAAGTTTCAGCACAGTTCTGTAGAACTTGTCTTGTTCTGCCATGAACAAAACCGTGCTTTTTATCTCACCTGACTTGAAGAGATTTTTGAGGCTGATACATGGTTAAAATATTATGTGGTGCTTTTACAAAGATGTCACTAATGAATTCATTACAACTCAGGAATTTCAGTTCCTGTAGTATGTTCCTCTGTTCTTGTTCTGGAAAAAAAAAAAGAGACTTCTATGGAGAGAGAGCTTGCTTTGAGACCTTGGAGGCTTTACTCCTCATCCCTCTGGGTGGTTCCAGACTGTATTAAATCAGAAGTTAATGTTTACTACTGAGGATATCCATGATGCTTCACAATCCATGGATTTTGGGACCTTTAGAAGTAAAGGGCCTCTCTGGTCTCAGGCAGCTTTTTCTAGAATAAGAAAGACACTAGACAACAGACAGAGTCTTTGCTGTGTATCTTTTTGCTTTCTCTTAATCAATTATTTTCTCTTTCCCATCATATTCACTGTCTAATCTCATTCAGAAAGTTTTCCTCAAAGGCATAACTGTATTTTAAAGCTAAATTCCAAACTCAAATTTGTAATATTTACTTGTACCTCAGGTAATTCAAGTAGAAACCCATTGATGAAACCTGAATGATTGATTAACTTAATTGAATTTCTCAGTTTTTAATGTAGTGGGTTTAATATTTGCACTTCTTGACCTTGCACTTCCTTTACATATTTTTTTTTGCTGCTACAGTTCTAAATGTATTTTCATTTTCTTTTTTTTTATGTTTTCATTTTCTACAACTACTGGGAGGGGATTGGGGGTGACAGAAGGTTGTGAAGATGTGCAAAGAACCATGGCCTTGTGAGACATAGAATGAAATTGCTTATTTGTTAATTATTTGCTTAATGTTATACCTAAAATCTACATTTGGAAGAAGAATGTGGGGAATTCCTTTAAAAAGTGGCACAAAAGCAGGAAAGAAAGTCAGCAGACAGTGATTAATTGTTTTATTGCAAAAGGGGAGCTTTTTGTATCTCCTCTTGGTTTGAAATGAGTTGCTGTATGTCGAGAAGACTGGCAGAAGACTTTCCTGTCTTACTAAGTTGTGACATTAGGAAATAACTAAATTTACCACGGGGAGTTTACCTAACTAACCACAGCCTTTTACTGATATGTTAACTTTGTCCTTACATACAAATTTTGAAATAAAAATGCCAGTACTTGTCACTGATGGGAAGTAAAAAGCGATATTTTGGTCATAATTGGTAGGAGGCAAGACTGACATTTGCATGAATTTTCCTCAATTAGAGAATGAGCAGAAAATATTTCCTTGAAATTAAATTTTTCTTAAAATTTCTGCCAAGCTGACTTGGCATTTGTAAATGCTTGTGCTGTCCCCACTTGTAATGCTTACTGTCTGAAAGTGGTTTTACTTAAATAAGAAATACATTATTTGTTTAAAGCATTAAATATTTTCTTTAGATTTCAGTCCAGCTTTAGCACAGCCCTCAGAATTTTGTTTTCAAGGCCAGAAAGATCCTCATGTTGTCTTTTAAAACATCCTGCATGCCAAAGGATACAGAAATATATTCTGCAATGATTCTGCTGTGTTCAGTGTCTTGCAAAAACTTAAGGGGATGACAGAGAATCCATCACTTAGCCTGGTACTCTGTTCAAACATATTATCCTTGCTGATAATTCATATAGACTTAAATCCTTAAGTCTCACTTGACTACACTTTGGTTTTATCCCTTAAATCATCTGGGGCTTCTTCTCTTTCTTCTCCACTTTTATTTAGCACCTTCTGCATACAGTTCCAATGTCTGTGCATTCTAGTATCGATCTTGCTGTGCAGAGAAAGAGCAAGATTGGTGAGCTTGCATCTCTTGGGTGTCTGAGGATTGCCTTAATCCTTCTTTTCCACAGCAGTGCCTGCCAGGCACGTGTTGAGTGACTTGTTCAGTGATCCTGCACCTCCAGGAGGGTGGTGGCAGTCCAGGCTGTGGTCCCAGGTTTCAGACATACACCAACTTTGCTCCCAGAGGAGTATGGCCTTGCATTAGCCTTAGAGTTTGCCTTCACTGTGTGCAATTGGTGTCTGCAGATGGGATTTTGGGGAAATACCAGGCCTAACTGGAGATAAATCTGCTTATATAGGCTGTCTGAGTCTTTTAACTCACTACAGAGTTAGTAGACCTGATTCTACTGATTGAGTCTTAAGAGTAAAAAGCAGTCCTAAATTGTGTCTTCTGTATCTCCTTGCATTTTGTAATTATTTGAAAATGAGTCATGCACATATATGCTGGCTTATCATTATGCTTTGCTATTAAGTCAAACTGTACTTTCCTCTTTGCACAGGGAAAAACTAGAAAAATTTTACTTTTTTTTTTTTTAAACAAACTCTAAGACCTCTTGGGAACTCCCCTGTTTCCAGCTTGCCCTTCTGCAATCTGTTTCTGCCTTTCTGACAAGTTAGATTTTACTTTCTTGGCAGATCTTTCTGAAACCTGTGTCTGGTAGTTTGTAGCTAAAGACAGGCAGACTAAACCAGGTTTTCCAAAGCTGCTCCTCTTGTATAAATAGTCTAGTGTGACCCTCTGACACAGTTTCATGGATGGTGGCAGTGGCAGGTAAATAGGTCCTGGGGACTGTGCAATGTCCCTAAAGTTGTAGCAAAGCTGCCTGAGAAATTTAGGAGGGGAGAAGCAAGCAGCATTTCTTTCCTGACAATGAAGTGAAATGTTGGCTTTCCCATGAATAAAGTTGGAATTATTGATCTGCTTTGGGCAACTGACATGTGAAGATCATCACAGAGCTGTTTGGCTGCCTTCGCATGAGATTTTTTTGTCCATTTAAGTGTTTCAATAATGATCATCTTAGCCAACCACCAAGAATTCCCAGTGTGTGGTGGTTCCCTGTAATGAGGTGAGCTACCAGGAAAAGCACCGTGCAGCTTCAGCCTGAAGACTTTTTTAAAAACATGTTCTCTATTCCTGTCCCATATAAACTAGACTTGGGCTGCTCAGCTGCTGAAATCCGTATGTGGTCTTACCCAAAGGCTTCTTCAGTGCAGACCCTGGACATGGAAGTACCACCCTGTTAACTGCTGCTGTTTTCCCTGCAGCCCCTCTGGTGTCACTCTCTATTTCTCCTCTGCAAACACTGTGGCTGCACATGGGTTGTCACCACCAGCATAATTCAGTTTGTGTGGGTCCCTTCCTTATCTGAGTTGTTGCTGGGGGATAACTGAGGCTGCTTATGAGAGGAGTGAATTATCCAGTCAATAATTACCCATCCTGGATATGGAATTCCCATCCCAGAGGGCAAGTGAGGATTCAAATTGTGTTGTGTAATGTAAGTTCAGAAAGTCTAAAGCTTTGAGAAAGCATCCAGGATTTGCAGTGGCTGTGTTGTTCTCATGGAATTTGTGCTCCTGGGATGTGCAGAGCCCTCAGTACAAATGAAGGGTGTTGCACATCTGACAAGATGTACATGAGGCTGAGAAAGGAGCTATAACCTCGTGGTGTTTGGCATCTTTTTGACCTTTGAAGGGCTGGAGTTTTTGCTCCTCAGCTGGTCTAGTTTTTGAGGTCACTATGAATGCTGGTTCTTGGAAAGTGGAGAATGGAATTATAGTGAGAAAACTCTGAGTCCCTTCTCTGTCCCCCTGTAACATCAAGTTGCCTACCCCTGTACATTTTTTGGGTGGGTGGGTGAATTCAGAACCCCATACCAGCATTTGTGCTATGTTTTCACCCTTTGGAGAAGGGCAGCAGAGTGGCCAAGCAAGGAATTGGTCTTGTAGGTGGGAGCTGGGGAGGCACAAGGACCAATGGCCAGCAGAGCATCGTGCAGGGATGTTCAGGTGAGACAGCCCAGAGTGACACTAAAGGCAACCTGATGTGGCTGGGGACCACAGCAGTTCTGTCAGGGTGTGCTGGGTCTTCCTCTTACTGTAGGATTTATCTGTGTGCCTGCAGAAGGGCAGGTCATGGACAAAAGGAAAGGAGAAATTACCTTTCCCAGCAGCTGAAGGATGTGTTGGTTATCCAGCTGAAGAAAAATTGAATTTCTAGAGGAGAGGGCAATGGAAAAGGATGATAAGACACAGCAGAGTGAGTGTACATGAACAACTCCTACAGTGTTAAATTGACTTTGAAATAAAATACATGCCCTTTGAGTTAAGTTACTTTGAGTTTCTGGGACTTACGTCCCAAAACTTTTAGAACTCAAAACTAAAAATGGAGTGGGAGTTGAAAGGTCCAATGTGGTTGTGACATGTAGAGAAAATTAAGGCTTCTGAAGGCAGAAAACCAGCTGCAGAGAGTTGAATGGGTTGCTTCAGGTAGTATTCGCTAGGATAGATATAAAAATAATGAACATGTTGATGTTTTTTTTGCAAAATGAAGAGCTTGTTTTGGAGCTGTTTAAATTCGTGGGGGTGGGAGGGAATAATACTATTGTAAACGTCATGAAAACAGGGGAACAATGTAGATCTGAACTCTTATTCCCAATGGGTTTTTTCTTTTTTGTGTTCCCTGGTACATGCTAAAAATATTTTCAATATCTTAACATCTGCATTGTTATGAAATATGGCACGTCTTTGTTTTGTTTTCAGCTGTGTCATTCTTCCATTACATTTTGTTCCATATGCTCTCTTCAGTTGGGATGTGAAGTCATTTTCTTTAGACAGTTTTAGGTCTAATTGCCTTGACTCCAGAACTGCACTGTGCACCACTTGGAAGAAGTTACTTCTTTTGTTCTGCCTCAAAACAAACCCCAGGCTGTATGTTGGGGAATATGGATTGTGAAAATGTCTTCTGATTGGCGTAGAGGGGCAGAAAACAGAGTAAAAAGAAGGCAGTTATGCCTCTTTAGAGGTAGAAAGACATGAGGCTGAAGAAGGATTTGGTATACCAATGTATTTGGTATACTTCTGTGTATTAGCACATCTTACCTCGAGTGCACCCTCATGTCCCATTTATTTGATTCAGCTGGGAGATGGGATAGATGGATAAGGCAGACCAAGCCTCCAAAGCTCCAAGCAGCAGAGGAAGATGGTGAATGAAGGTGGGAAGCAGTTCTGATTCATGTGTAATAAAAAGCTGCAAAATAGGCAAGAAACAGGGCCAGACTTGCTGTGAGCATAGGAAAGGGTAATAATTAAGTCAGACTGGTAATGAGGGAAAGATGGCAGAAGATGAGGGGCAACCACAGGAAGCCTGGATGCTGCTGCTCCCCAGAACACTGCCTGAAACACAAGATTTCTGTTCTGGGTTTGTCTTTCTCTCCTAGCCTGAGGCACTGCAAAGTAAGATAGACTCTGGTTTTGGCTTGGTTGACTCCAGCAACAGCACTGGGTGTTAATGCTGTCACCCTCTCTCTCAGGTGTGCAGCTGTCAACAAACTGACCCAGAAGAAAAAAAAAAAGAAGTTTTTGGTTTGATTATTTTTTTCTCTCCCCTAAGTTTGAGGAAACTTTGCATGTATACCATGCACTTTTAAAAACTTGCTAAGGTGACAAAGCCTGGCCACTAGAACTGGGAAATGCTGAAATCAAAGTTGCATGTGTTACTTTGATTCTGTTTTCCTGGATTTTTGTGCTGTATAAAAGTCTAAATAAATGGTAAGTACTGGAGGTTTGGTTGTTGGGGTTTTTTGTTTGTTTTGTTGATTTGTTTGGGGTTTTTGTTTGTTTGTTGGGTTTTTTTGTTTGTTTTTTGGGAGAAACACACCTGTAATAAAACTATGGTGTTTATGGGATGAATCAGGGATAGGCAGGTAATGAGATGTTCACAGATATTTCTGAGATGAGTTTTTCTGCACAAAGCTGTAACAGGCATTTGCCCTTGGCAATCTTCTCTTCCCAGGGGTTCCTGACACCTGCCTCTGTGTGCAGCTCCCCTTTTACTGGCGGCAGCAGCAGCCTCTGGGACTTGCTGCCAACCCCTGGAGGGAGGGGGTTCCCTGCTATGGACCCTTGTCCAGAGGAGGTGCTGGGCTCTGCAGGCAGCCTTCATTTAGAGTTTTGAAGTAGCCAGCATCCCACTGATGGTGCGTGCGCCGTGCTCGGAGAACATCTCATCTCTGAACCTCTGCTTGTCACAAGAGTGGGGAAGTGTGAGTGACGAGGCACAAGGACGGAGAAGGGTCTCCTGCCTGAGGCATCAGGTGCTGTGAGAGGGAGCTGGATTCTGGCATTGCTGCCTGTACCACAGAGTTCCTGCCTGAGGCTGTCATTTTGTGGCCAGCTGCTCAAATACTGGTACGTGGCTTGTTTTCTGGATTTCCAAATCAACTCCAGGAGCCACGTGGTCGTTCAAAGCCAGTTTTAGATGATTTGCTCTGAGGAATTCAATAAAAGGCACAACCACTATTAAGAGGTAATAGGGAGTGAGGCTTAACTATTGAATAGATTACGTGAGACTGGAAGAATCAGGCAGCCTGAGGTCTGGAATGGTCTGGTGTTTCAGTTTTCAATTCCAGGTCAAACATAACGTGCTGGGGTTCCCCTCTTCCCCCCCGCCAAGGTTTTATGTTCCCCAGAGTGCAGTGCACTTAAACAGAAGTGATTGGAACAAAAAAGGCAATAGATGTGTCAGTTAATCTATAGCTCTTTTCTATATTAAGTTAGTTTTAAATAGCATTAAAGGCTCAGTTTAGTGAAGCACTTAGTAAGGCATCTAACGGCATATTTGAACTGAGGCCAGCATTGATAAACTTGGATACTGTGTGATAATATATTCTAACAGTAGCACTGCATCCACAATGGTTAATGTGTATGTCCCAAACAGGGCTGTGTTCTTCCTTCTGCTCAGATTCAGGATTGCAATTTAAAGCTGGTTTTTTTTGTGGGTTTGGTTCACACTTTACCAGTAAGAACAGGATAAAAATAGTCTTTTTTTCTTTTGAAGTGTTGGATTTATAAACAAAGGATATTCTTTAACTTCCCAAAATACCTGCTGTCTGTCACAGACCTCACTCCTGCTTTGATTCCTTTAACACTTCTTTACTTTTCTGCTGGATATTGGATCATTTGATGTCCCTGTATGAGATCCAGTTACAGAAGGTTTTCTGAAAGAGGTTTCTGAGACTTCAGGATACTGGAAGGGAAAAAAATATTCTTTAAGTAGACCAGCATTAAAACAATGCTTATTCTTAATTTATGGAGAAATATGTAAATTGTGTCTGGAGGTCACTGTAATGAGACCTTTACAGTGTAAAAAAATAGACTACTTGCTAGATAAAAAAACCCAAACACAAAACCAAACAAAACCACTAACACATAAAGGCTAAAACTTTCACAACTTCCAGAAGGTAGAATTTTGAACAGTTAGCCTCTTAAGAGAAGGGATAAATATTGTAAGTCTCCAAAACACATGAAGTAAGAACAAGAAAAGTAAACTTCTTGCAAGGAATAAGGAATGCAATCAAGGACTTGTCTATGTAAGAGGTACAAGATGTATCTAAAACATTAAGCAGATTTTTGAAGTCTTGTTAAAGTCATGTCAACCTGAATCATTATAAACAGAAATTAAGTTAAAAGACCCATTGTTTTAACCTGACAATTAATTGGAAAAATATTGACTTCATTTTGTATTTAATTCCTGAAAAGGTTTTCAAAATTATTTCTTCTGACTTGGGGCAAGAGCACCTTGGCAAAATGTTATTTAAAATGTTGTAAATCCTTCATTAGATTATAGGAAATAATAATAGAATTTTTTAAAAAATACATTTTCTTTAGCATTGTGGATTGAGTTATAATTTCAAATTTAAAGTAATTCTCAGTGATTCCATTTCTTTAGGTCTCTTTGTAAATCAAATAAAGAGTCAGAAAATGCCACAGTTTTCTAAATGAGAATGCTGGCTTCTAGAAAATAGCATCTTTTAGATAATAGGAAATTTAACCAAAGTGTTTACAACCAAAACAAAATAGCTGTTATGTGCAAGGAAGTGAATATTTGATTATTTTACAGTAAAATGTAATTGCATTTGTTGTTAAGAGACCAGTGAAGTGGATACATTCAGAAAAGCTATGATTGCAGAGAATGGCATTTCCCATTGTACCCTCATAAAACTAAACAAAGCAAATAATGTTTGGTTTTCATGATGCATTTGATCAACGTGTTAAAATGACATTATTTGAATTAGAATTTAATTAAACTATTGCCACCTTCATTTAGGGAAAAAGAAATCGTTGTCTTTTTTTTGTTGTTATTTGTGATCATCAATTGAAGGATTGTCTGGAAGTTCTACAAATTGAGTATAACAGCTGATAAATACAAAATGCTGTTTTAGTGCACAATCATAGGGCACTTTGCTAGTTTTAAGTCTTAATTTTGAAGTGCTTTGGTGTAAAATTACTCCTGTTTTCTGTATTTGTGCTACTTTTTCAGTGAACACAGCTAAATCATAGGACCTCTAATTTCAAATTTCCACCTTTTTCTTTAAAAAGAAAACCTTAGTAAATTTAATGTAAGTTACTAATAAATATGTGTCTCTGCTAGGCAAAATACCAAAATAGCAAAATACAACTTTTTGTCCAGATCTTATTGGAAAGTTATGACATACCTTTGTTTCCTTTCTATTTTCACATCTGGGTTCTTGTTCTCCTTCTGCATGAGCAAAGGTCTAACTCCAATTTACAAAACAACAAAAACACCCAAACAAAAAAAACACAGGCAGTGATGTAAAGATTCAATCAGGAATGTGTTTCTGTATTCCTATTTTGGCCCATCTGGGTAGTGTATATTTCTCTGGTGTGTCGCCCCAATGGGTATCTGATGCATCCATAAATTAGAATATAAACAAGACTGTGCTTTAACCCAGCACGTTTAAAACAGTAAGGTAATCTGTAGTCTTTCCCTCTTGGAATAATTGTTCTATAAATTTTTATTTACCATAGTTTTCATCTGTAGCATTTTAGACTCTTAAAAAGCCCCCAAATCAACCTAGCTAACTGATACAGCTTTAGTGAGTTTCTTTTTTTATTTCTATTTTTTGTTAGCTCTCACAAATATTTGAATTTTTGTTTGCTATATATGCCTTCTGTTTTATTTATGTGTGTAAATAAGATATGGGAGGGGTTTTTATATATATAAAAAATACAGGCTGTACATATACATAAAATAAATGGGGATGTTTGCATATATACAGACACACATATTTAATACCTATCCAACTTCCTTTAGTTGTTTCTATCATTGTGACTGAGACAAATGGGGTTTTTTCTTCAAAGGAAGAAAATCACCTCTCTCAGTAGGTGATTTGTAAATGAAGCTGTCCTGCATATCTAGTTCCACTTCTGGAACTCTCCCTCTAGAGGGCATATGAAGGGAATATCCCTGGGTGATTCACAGGAAAAAATTATGAGTGGGGGTAAGATTTTGACAGAGAAGTTAATGACAAAAGCCCTGTTGACTCCAGTGGGATGAGAAGATTCACAGTAAAACACCAATGGTTTAAATTACTGTTGTTCCCAAACATAATTTATGCTGCTTCACCACAGTTCACTGATCTACCTTTTTATGCAGTTCATAAAAACTAACTCAATTAGTAGGAAAATTCAGCTAAATCTCAAAATTTATTAGTGCTTTTCTTGTCCTTTTTAGGCAGCAACTTAAAATACTGTTAAAAAGGTGTTGAACAAATTCAAGCTTGGTTGGTTTAAAGCGGTTTTTTTAAGCACTTTTTTCTCTCATGTGCTTTTACTTCTGTAGAGGAAAAAAATAATTTCAGTTCAAATCCACGGTGAAGTGGAGATCCAGAAGTACATTGATAGCCTGCTCAAAGACTTGAGAACCTTAATGGCATTGCATGATGAGCAGTGAAATAATGGAAGGAATTTGTTAAACATTTATGCACGTGGCCAAGATCTGCCCTCTGTTCTGTGACTTCTGAGTGCTTAGATGTTGGACTCAAAATATTTGTGTCTCAGGCCTGAAGCCAGCTGGTGAGGTGTAGATGGTACACCTGGTGTTCCCCTACGTGAATGCAGTGAAAAATGGGGCAGGTTTGAAGCAGGACTCTAAAGTTTTGTTGCAAGTTTGGTGAATTACAGTGAGATGTCACAACCTTGCCTAAGGAGGGATTGCTGCATTGCTCTGCAGAAAGTGATAGAACTAGAAGACAGCGTCTAGAATATCAAAATCACACATTTTTGGCACTAGAAATACCATACAAAGTAGAGTTATGATTTTAAAGATTCAGTTTGTTTAGAAGATAAACTGAAGATAGGTGCTGATCTTGTTTTGAAAACATAAAGCTGCATATTTGGTAGTTTAGAGATCTACCAATTTTGGTAAGAGTTGCCAAGAAGAAGTTGACAGCTTGGACCAAGGATTGCTGTGGTTGCTATGTGCAAAAAGCCTGGAACAAACCAGTGGGAAATAATACCAGGGTGGGAAAGTATTGCTATGGTTACAGAATATTTTCTTTAAAGGAGAGGTGGATAACACAGCAAGAATCACTGAAACTTAGGTAATAATGTATTACACAAAAGGAAAACGACTGAAAGATAATAACTGTCTTCTGCTCTTAATGGCACTTTGTTAGTTTCCAGCAAAGAGGGATTTAATTAAAATAGGAATGATTTGCGAAAGCTTTGTTAGAAAAGTATCCTTAGCTTTTATTTTTTAAAAGTGGAATGCCAGCACAATACCTTGCATATTTTGGCTCATTCTCTTTGTTTTTTAAAACAAAAAAGTTTTGTTTTTTTTGTTGAGGAGATTAAGATTTCTTTTAAAAATAATAAAAGTGTAATTATACACAAATAATTTGGTTCATATAAACTTTTAAGACAGACTTTCAGAACATTAAAAAATACGAAAGAACTGAGTTTTGCAAAAGATGTAATATAAAGTGACTGTAAAATACAGTAAAAATTACAATAACTTACAAAAGCCTGCTTTAAGTGGTGCTGTAAATCTGAACTGAAAAATTCATCTGGGAAGCATCCTGATTGCGTTTGTGGATGTCCTGCAGGATTTCACTGTAATCACCTCTGTGGGTTTGAGCCTGAAAATTAGGAAGTAGAGGAGCACTGTGCAGCTCAGGGTTGTGTGGGATGCTGTGGGCTGGGCCATGCCCACCTCCCATTGCCCAGGAGTGCTCTGCTGGGAAAGGTGGGGCTGGGGTGGGGTCACCTGGGGCTGGATTCCAGGTGGCCACCAGAGCCACTCTCACTCCCCTCCTCAACTGGACAAGGGAGAGAAATTTTAAAGAAAGGCTCATGAGTTAAGGACAGGGAGGAATCACTCATCAGTGACTTCATGAGCAGCCTGGTGGGAGGGACAGGGCAGATCTGTTCTCCAGGACCAGGAAAAGGGAAAATGTAAGAAGTGGACTTTTTTTTTTTGTTGTTTCCTGTTGCTACTGTGCTGTGTTTATCCTTCACTCTGAGATCCATGCCTTGGAATGCTGCCTTGTTCAGCTGCTCTTTGAGGCCACCACTGCAGTTCACTGCAGTGTGGTTGATGGAACCAGATGCAGCTCCTGAGCTGTGTAACTGCTGAAGGTCTGCACCTGGCCATGGCTAATGTGTCAACCTAATTCCTGGTCCAGGAACATGGAGGAGAATTTATCATGCTGGGGAGTAAAGGATGAAAGAGAATAAATGGACAATTTCTCTGTGCTCGAGAGCCTGCTCTCCTTCAGAGCATGACTCCACCACACCACATCAATTGTTCATCACATCTCTGCCTTGGGCACAATTCGTGGAAGTCGAGGAGGAGGAATTAAATTATCAGCTGAAATATGTTCAGCTGTTTGTGACTGTTTTCTGTTGCTTTAGTGCTGTTTTGCCTGTACTGTGGATAGGGATTTGCGACTTGGAGATGAGGGAGCATCCTTTTATTTTGCTCTTGACAAGTGTAATTCAACATGGAAATAACCTGCTGTACATAGCAGTGCAGACCCTGGCTATTAGAACTGAGATCAAAGACCCTCTTCAAGTTAATTTTGCAGCTTTTCCAGCAAATTCCTGTCTTTTTTGCAATGGACACATAAGACAGACTGTGGAGTACAGAGTGGGGCAGAAATGGTCCTGATGGGGACTGATTATAGCAGGGCTGGACTTCTGTATAAAAACACTGACACGAGGGTCCTGAGAAGTCCAGAACAAAGATCTGACATGGGGGAGAAGCAAGGGAAATAGCTGGGGAGATGAGGAATGGCCATTTTGTCGGGAAAACAGGGAATTTAAGAAAGAAGAGAGAAAGGAGAACTAGACTGGATGCTAGAACAAAATGAGGAGCTGGGGGCAGTGGGAAAGCAGGGTAATGATGAGGGCCAGTGCTTGGAAGATTTAGAGTGGATGAAGAAGAAGTCCTGGAAGGAAAAAAATGAAGAATGTAGAAGCAGAAAATGTCAAGGCTGAGGAAATGGGTCAGAAGTTGTGTGCAACTCAGGTGCACTGCTCCTTTCAATGTAGAGCCAAAGATTTCTGAGCAGAGCTTCCTTTCTTTTCCTACATGTCTTGTGTAGCTGACCCACTGTCAAAAAGATGGCTTGCATGGATGAGAGCATCTCACTGCAGTAATTATTCCCTCCATTAGTACAAGTGACAGAGACAAATGTAGTGTGGATTCAGCTGTTCCACATTGGGCCATTTCCCTGTGAGCATTTGTTCTACATTTTTTCCCTGGGGTTTTAAAAAATATACTGAAGAAAAGCACATTGCATAATAAGGTAGTAAAATAGTAAGATGGGTGCTACAGATTACCCAAAGTTGGAATTAATTTTTCCTATTTTGTCTTAGCTCACTGTAGTTCTGATTATGTAGCCATGTTAGGGGATCTAATTACCTGTTCACATGGTATTTATTCCACAGAACTTTCTTCTTGCACTCACTGGCTCAGGTGAATTTGCATGGGGGTACATCAAAATTTGACAGCTATGGATTCTGAAAGATGCTTTGTGAAGGAGAGAAGTCTGCAAAGCAAGAACAACTCCCTTGAGGACAGCTGAGGGCTGCCCAGGGACTCTCCCAGAGGTCTGTGAGACAGTCCAGTCCCTCACCACTGCAGAAAGCTGTTCTCCCTACTCCTTTATCCCATTTTCAGAGCATCTGACTGCTCGATTGTTGGCATTGCTGAACAGCCTCCTGTGCCTCAGCGAGGTCAGTGGCAGCTGCATTCTGGAGGTCTCTGGCTCCTGGTTGGAGACCCCTTACTCAGACATGGTTGCCCCCAGCCCAGATCTGTGGGAGGTTCTTGCTGTGGGCATGGCTGGGGTGGTTTGGAAGCAGCTGAACCATTTCAGTGCCTGTGGTGGTCACCTGGCACCATTTCTCATTTTCTTTGCTATAGTTTAAGCTGGATTACCACAGTCATCCAAGCCTTGCTCTCTTTACACCTCAATTCCCCAGGTGTGAAATTAAAATAGTTCTTCTCCCTTTTTCATAGGTAGGTGGTGCTTACAAATATTATGGAATTCATTTTCCCAGTATCCATATGGTGGTGATAAACCCAGGAAGAAATTTGAAGTCTCAAAGCTGGAGTTAAATAGGAGATGGCAGGAAAGTCTGTGGCCATCTGCTGAATGGCAAAGTAAACTGGACTATCCCTTTGCTTACTGAGCAAACAGCCAGTGCTTGTGTCTTGTGCACTGACTGGGATGGACCTGTTCAAGGAAAAAAAAAAAGAGAAATCTAGGTTTTGAGTAATAACTCAAAAGGATTTTTATTGTGGTGTGTGCACACACAAAGCAAGATGGATTTACAGGTGCTCAGGGGTCCTTCAGTCTGGCCCCATCTGCCTCTTGTTCAACTTCAGACTGTTTAAAATATCTTTTTGTGCATCCTACATTTTTAGAAGCACTAATGCTTTACAGATCTCTGTGCCTTTTTACCTCCTTAATGTTTCTGTAAAAGCATTAAGGAGCTGGGAATACTAATTCAGCAATAAAGTTTTTGTAAGATAAGTAGTTAAGAAGAGTTCTAAAAAGCTGGTCACTTGGCAAGCCCACATGTGTCTCCATCTGGCTCACAGTGTGAAAGACAGATTCAGAAACTCATTGAGATAATTTCTTTCAAAATCATGGCTTTCAGTCCTTTTGTTTAAGTGCAATGGACATTATATTTAAGGACTTGCAAAAGCAAATTTAACATTCCTTAGGACTTCAAAACTCCTCCTCTTTCTCCTGGTCTTGCTCTCCACTCTTCTTTGAAATCTGACATTCATTCAGTTTGCCAAGGTCCCCTCCTTTCTTTTATTTTCCCATGGTTCTCAAATGAAATAAGACTTGATTTAAATAATGACATGCTGTAGAAAAAAATTAGGCTTCTAGCCATAAAAACTGGGAATAACCTATTTGAATTTTAATTAATACCTCACATTTGCATAGGATAAATTTTTGAAATTAGCTGTTGAAACTTTTTAAACTGGAAGAAAATGATGACAGTTTCTCAGAGACCAGTGAACTTCAACTTTCATTTCTTCTCTGTTTAAAATTTAAAAAAAACCAAACCAAACTTAACCTTTTTTTGATATTATGTAGCATACTTAAATTTTTTGATAAATCATCAGTGGAAGTGCAGTTCTTGTTGATGAATGTCACTGCTTATTAATTATAGCATTAATTGTCTATAAAACAGCTTGGTAGAACAAAACAGAGACCAGGGTGCTGATCACTGATCATCAGTCTTGTTTTTGCTGGTAAGTTTTTGATGTCCTGAATAGTCCCAGTGAGACAGAACTGGAAAATAATGATTGGAGGCCTTGAAATCTTCCTCCTTCCTTTCTACTAGGAATCACTGCAGGACTCTTCATTTTGGGTGTAATGATTCCTTGAGATAATGTAACAAGTATGCTGAAAAATACTAAGCAGATGTTTCTATAGACATGCAATAAATATTCTTCCTGGTTTTGTGTACATGGGACAGAAATTCACTTTACAGGAACAGTCTAGGAATGAGAGAGCTGTTACAGTCGTCCTGTGTGTGTGCCTACATCCAGCACAGTGAGGTTATTCACAGCATGTCATATCATAGCCATTGAGCCCCAAAAGGAGACTTTAAGGATGTCCATTCACAGCAAAATCCCCAAATTAATATTGTGTATCAAACGAAAGATGTCAGCACCAAAGCCTGAAACTGCAGCACCCAAAAATACTGCAGTAGAAATGAGAGTCATTATTGGTGCTTTATTGGCCTCTCTAAGGAAGCTGAGTAAATGTCAATATACTTAAACTGGTGCTGGTCCCTGAGGAGCCACTTCAGAGCTACAATACCCTGCACTTTTCTGAGCCAAGTGATTGAGTTCGTATTTTTCTTAGACATGTTGGTCTGGAGAAACTTTTAATTGTTTTCAAAAGTGTATTAATAGGAGAGAAGAAATATTTGAAGATGCTCTTTATTTTTTCCCTTTCCTTAATTATATTTATATATATTTATATGTATTTATATATATATATATATTTATATAAAAATATTTACGGGTCTGTAAATATTTCAGAGTATAAAACTGGATTTGAAAATATGGAAGTCACCGGAAAAGATGTGAAGAAAATCCAAGCCCGGGCAATGTAATTATTTTTGTGGGACAGAAGGACAGAATGTATGAAATTGCATTGCGAATATGAGGCACACATGCAGTGCTCTGTTCTGTTTTGGCTGATTTTTTTTTTTTTTGTGCTGCCAGTGTCTGAGGGGTTCTCAGTGAACTTTGTGCTGTAAAAAAAAAATCACTTGCTCTCCTATTTTGGAAACAAACCAGTTTGTTTCCCTTTTTATTCTGTGGTAAGGTGGCCTAGATTTGCCTCTGTGTCTTGTTGAGTTGTAAGCAGTTTCTGGTTTATGTCTGAGCATAATTGCTCTTACTTTGGGACAGGCAACATATACATTTATGTGATGAAGAGATTTAGGATCTTGCTCAAAGGATTCAAATATGAGCATGAAGAGGAGTCACATTGTAATTTGGGGTGCTTAGGGTGGGTTCATCATTGTTCAGGGCTCTTGGAGGTGCTGCAGCGTGTCCCAGGCTTTTGCCTGGGGTGTGCAGCCCTGGGGCAGACCAGGAGCCCTCTGGAGTTTGGAGAAGTGCAGGAGGTCACAGGAGAGATGGCACCAGAAAACTGGACTGGAAGAACTGAATTGCACCTGTAAAATCTGAAGAAAATTTGTGGTTACTGCATTTGTGTCAGACAAGCTGTTTGTTTGGTAGCTACCCCTTTGGCAGTAGATTGTCTGATAAGAAGATCCAAAAGAAAACATTTTCTGCTGGCCTTCCTATGGTAGTTTGACATTTCAGAGACTGCAGTGGGACTCTACCAGTCCATCAAACTCAGAGAGCTTTTGCTACTTTAGTTCTGTTGGTAAACACCATGAGAACATCCTGCAAACAAAATACCTCAGCAACTTTACTACTTTTAATTATGGAAATGTTTTCCTTATATTTCCTTTCTAAGTTCTCTGTTCTAAGCCCACTTTCTCAAAATGCTGCAAAACTGTGGAAGAGGCAGAAAATGTCAAGGTAACAGAAATGAACTGTCACTAAAATCTTACCTTTTTTACTCCAGGGAATACCTGGTATTTGAGAGAGGAAAAGAACAGTAAGGCTGAGGGATTCCTTGTCATGGAAGGAAGGGAAGGAAAACAAAACCTGTTTCAGGAAGCCCAGCCTGTATCTGAAAGTACAGAAATAATGGTGTCAATGAAAGCAGTGTGCACCTTAGTCCAAGTATGCAACTTTTCCTTTCCTCAAAGACCTGTACACGTGGAAGAGCTACAGAGGCAAGAAAAAAGTCCTGTCCCTGGTCCAGTGCACCATCCAGGGATGACCAGCAGGTGAAAGAAGAGGATCCTGGGGTGATCCTGAGGTGATCCTTCCTGTCTGCTCAGCCCCGATGATCTGCAGAGTCCTGTTTTGGACTCCCCAGTAAGACAGAGATGGAGCTGCTAGGGACTTCCCTTCAAGTGAAGGGACACAGAAATGATGGAAGGTCTGGAGCAAAGGCTGACAGAGCTGGGGCTGTTGTGCCTGGAGAAAAGAAGGCTTTGAGGGAAGAGCTTAAACGTGTTCAAATACCTGAAGAGGTGTTGCAAAGCAGACAGAGCCAGGCTCTTCTCAGCATTGCACAGTGACAGGAACAGAGACACTGGCCCCAAACTGAGGCACAGGAGGCTCCATCTGAACATTTGGAATCACTTTTCACTGTGAGGGTGACAGAGCACAGGCTGCCCAGAGAGGTTGTAGAGTCTCTGTCCTTGGAGGTGTTCAAAAGCTCTCTGAAGGTGGCCCTGGGCAATGGTCTGCAGGTGCCCCTGTTGGAGCACAAGGGTTGGACCAGATGACCTCTAGAGGATTTTTCCAACCTACGCTATTTTGTGATCTTGTAGATGTGCTGACATGCCTCTTTCGAGGTATTTCTTTACAATAAAGAAAGTGGAAATTACCTTCACTAGTCTTCCATCTGCATCTGTTTATTTAACCCTCAAAAAATGTCCTCTAAAAGTTGTTTTTTGATTGATAAAATTTATTTATATGAATGTCTAAAAAGAATTTTTTTTTTATTTTAGAAGTCTTAGTAATAAGTTCTGCTCCTCTGTAGCACTGAAAGGTCTGTGAGTAGTTCACTGCACAGTCTACACAACTCTGCTGATACAAGTAAACAACAGTGTGGTAAACACCACTGCTCTGTGGAACATAAATTCACTCACTGGAGGTAAAACAAATACCAAAACAGTCTAAATATATCTAAGCTCCTAGATACAATTTTGTCTACATTATCTGACCATACTCTGGCATACTGAGATCAGATGGGTTATTCTTAGATAGCTGGACAATTCTTTCACCTTTGATTTCTTATTTTTTCTTTTGCACTTGATTGTCACCTATCCTTTCACTGATATATGTAATTCCATTCATTCTTGCTTGCAGCCATAATGTAGTTTTGAGACAGTTGTGAATACTGAACAATGTACCAATCTGATTGTTACTACTCTACAAGTCTCTCCTGTCTCTTCCCATTCCCTCTCCCTCCTGTCCGAGTAGCAAAATGCTGATTAAGTTCCTTTCACTTGGAAATTTTGCTCTTATTACAGACATGGATGATTTTTTGTTTCCTTTTCTTCCATTTTTTTCCCACTTACTTTCAAGTAGAAATAGTGGTGATCTTTCTCATTGTTTTCTCTGAAGTAATTTATGTGATGCTATTTGTTCTCTGGAACACTTGTGTTTAGGTAGTGACTCAGTAGTCTGAATGCCCTGGTTGCTGGTTTGGTGGACACACTCATACTGGTTTATGTCAACATAGAATTTCTCCTGTAATATTGACTCAAGATAAATATTTTGAAGGAGATAAACTTGTAGTGTTCTTAGCATTTCTTTCTTTAATTGGTTTCTTGGGGGTTTTTTTGGTGCAATTTTAAAAAAGATAACTTCTTCCATTTTTGTAAGAGTTATCATAAACATTTCATGGGTTTTCCTCCTCTTTCTTCCTGCCACAAGTTATCAAACCTTTAATGGTCATTTGTTCTGAAATAGTCTATCAGTAACAATAAACCTTGCTGTGAGCTGGGCTATATTAATTATATCTAACAACAAATTATGGGAGTTTTTAATATTTGTTTTGCAGTTCAGTTCTACTCACAGTTCCTTGGGGACTGAAGACTAAAAATATGTTTAACTGTACAGATTGTTCTAGCTGTTAAAGAGCATTTCCTTATTCCTGTAAGGACTTGCTGTGGGAGCAGCTCTGAGTTGACTGAAGGGCAAATTTTTTTGGCAGAATGAAAGTCATCCATCTAATACCAGATCAAAAGAGCATCTCTCTCAAATAGATGCTATTGAAATTCTTTTAAAGGTGAAAAAAACCCTAGAAATTGGAAAGTCACAGTCAAAAAAGTGCTTACCAGTGCTCTGCAAAGAAGCCAACTGGTTTAAAAAGAAAAAGCCCAGGAGCATCAGCGTTGACCAGTGACAGTGTCTGATTTTGCAATGCAACACCTCATGTTTTCATTCCATCCATAATGCCTTGGGGACATGTTTTTGTATCTCAGTATTAATGGGCTTGCTGCCACATAATTGGTGAAATTGTGAGAGCCTTGGAATAAGAGTTGTGTTTGAGTTCTTCCCAATAGTGTAGGAGAGTAGGACAGCTAAAAAGTGACCCATGTAAGTAAAGATATTTAGGATGGCTTTTGCTTGGCATTATGGAATGCTGTCCCACTGGCAAAATGTCTTAGAGATGCAATTTATTCAATTTTGAGAACTGCCTGTTGGTTCAAATTAAGTCTGAGAAATTTATTAATGTTAGTGGACCAGTTTTGAATATCTTGGAAAGTTTGAAAGTGTATGTTAGAAATAAATCTCTTTCCAGGCACTCTACGTGTGTTTCATGCAGCAGATAAAAGAAATACGAGCAGATACTACTCTAGGCTAAATTCCTTTAAATATGTTATTCAAAACTTAAGTTTGCACATAATTCTGCTGTAATGTGGGGTTAATGGTTCAGAATTTTCCTCTATCCCTGCAGAAAATGCCTGTGCACCACTGTTCATTTTATTAGGTTAAAACCTGCAGGATTGTTGGACTTCTTGATGGTTGTTAGCATAAAGCAAGGAAGTTGCTGTTTTTGGTGGGCACAGGACTGGTAACCAGGAGATGAAGCTCTATTCTTGCCTCATTCTCCAAGCCTTCCTGTGTGATCTGGAGAAAATAATTTAGTCTTCTTGAGGCCTTATAAACAGAAGGAAAGTTCTGAAAGTCCTCAGTAATGGGGCTTTTTAATTGCTGAGCATTTTCATGATGCCTTGGGATCCTGTAAAGAAGCTACCAGATAAAAGCAAAGAACTGATTGCCTTTATTTTTGCAAAGAATATTTGTCGATGTTCTTCCTTTTCAAGATTCAAAAGCACAATTTGGAAAAGCCTTCAAGTCTGAAGTGTCATTTCCTTAATACATCCATCATCAGACAGAAACACTTTTTTCCCCCTCCTTCTCTCTGGCTCATTTTTTAGCTTTTATTTCTTACTCTTCAGGAAAGTCTCCTACAAGTGATCCACGTGTTTCTGCTGATTACTGCTTGATGCCATTTTAGGAAAATGTAGCATAATTAAGTAGTAAGAGGAACTGGGCAGTAAAAGGGGTAGCTTTTGGACAATTCATTAAATACTTGGTGCCTTTTAATGGTAGGGTACTTCCTTTGCTCATGAATTATTCATTTTAATGCTTTTGTTATAATGGCGACAGTGTTTTGGTCTCTGAGGCAGTTCTGGACAGCCTTCCTCTGCTGAAATACTGCACAGCAGCAGCAGCAGCTACCACTTATTTTATAAACTAATGCATCTAAGTCAATAACGCAGTGAGTAAATGTATTTTCAAAATCGAGACCATGAGAAAAGAGGACAGATAATATTGTAATTAAGGGGATCTGTTTTGCTGAAGGGTTCAGTTTGTTTACTTTTCTGCAAACTATTTAGGGATGTAACTTAAAATAAATATTTTTACAGATTATTGTGTTTACTATTAGATTCAGATTATGTCTATAATGAAAACAGACATTAGTGTCTCTGCTTTATACAGCATTGTGCAATAAAAGGCAGTTTAAAAACCCTCACTGTACATAAACACACCGACTTTTTCTTAAAACTAATGTTTAAAGGTCTCTTTGAAACAGTTTTTTAAGATGAAACATAACACAACCACACAACCCACATAGAAAATGCATCTGAGTCATGTGCATAGAGAAATAAAAGTTTCTTTGTGGTATCTAGTATCAGTCTTTCATTAAAGCATGGACTTTCCTGAAGAGAAATTCCAGTGCAGGCGCTTGAGGGCTCTCCCCATCTTCCCCCCCGCCCCCCTACACTTCCCTGACTCTGGGTTAAGCC
>QUSF01000007.1:3643459-3758049 GCA_003676055.1 Chloebia gouldiae
GGGACGGGACGGGACGGGACGGGATGGGATGGGATGCATCGGCTGCGCTCCAGGGGCAGGTGGGGATTGTGGGGTCCCGGCTGCGCTTCCTGCGACACCTTTTAAAGACACAGCCCAGGACAGGGCATGCAGAGCCCGCCAAGCTCCAGGAGCAGGAATAATTCTGGGCAGCACCTAAAGGTTCTGTGCATTAACCCGACATCGCCCAGCCCCCGTGCAGGAGTGCAGCCTTTCCAATTAGCTTCAAGCAAATTTGCATTATATTTGCTGCAAGCAAAGACCTTGTAAGCAACATTTTGGTATAAGGTTTACTCTTTTTAATTTTGGACAAGGTGGTGAAAAATGTGCTTCTTCCACCTTTAGGTTTCCTAAGCCTGACTTGCTGCAGCTCTGGATGTGTTTTGCGTTTAGTATTCTTGTGAGCATTTGGCACAAAAGTGCTGAGCAGCTTGTTGCTACTGGTGCCTGTTTTCCCCTGAAGCACACAGCACCTTTTTTAATATAAAGGAGTAGCAATTAGTTGGCTAGTTAACTAGTTAACCCCTAACTAGTAGAAAATATTGGCCTATTTAGTTTTCATCTCAGTTATGAAAGTGCAAAATAAAATAGTTGTGTAATCTTCACTGTTCTTGTCCTGTGAGAAGCTTAGAAGCTGTTACAGATTAAATACTAGTCCATGTATTCAGTATTAGTAATGCTTGTGTTAGAGAAAATACAGGTATAGAGTGTATTATTCTGTATACCAAGGTTATTTTATTTTCCCTTTTTGTGAGATTTATTTTTCGAGTAGTAACATCCAGTTAGTCAGCTATTGGGTGGACAGGCTGAATAGATTCCAACTTTATAAATGTTAATGCATGTTATGAGTGGCCTTGAGTAATAATGGATGACAGTACAGCATTCAGTCAGAGAGGAGGCCTCAGCCACTCCAGTGCGACTCTGCTGCGTGCTCTGGGGAGGGCATGTGTGTTTCTCAGTAATAGGAGAGAATCTGGTAAATGCAAAAACCTCCTGGGGAAATGCACCTTTGTTTTTCCAAAGAACACAGCAGGCAAAGGCTTAGAATCACAGAACTACAGAAAGGGTTTGATTGGAAGGGCCCTTAAAGATCATCTAGTTCCAACACCCCCTGCTATGGGCAGGGACAGCTTCCACTACACCAGGTTGCTCCGAACCCTGTCCAGACTGGCTTTGAATACCTCCAGGGCATCCACAACTTTTCTGGGTGACCTGTGTGAGGGCCTCACCACCCTGCCAGTCAAGAATTTCTTCCTACTATTGGATCTAATAGTCTGAATTAGATCCATTTCAGTCTCTTTCAGTCTGAATCCTCTCTTTCAGTCTGAATCCATTCCACCTTCTCCTGTCACTCCAGGTCCTTGTGAATAGTCCCTCTCCATCTTCCTTGTAGCTCCCCTCAGGTACTGGAATGCCAAAATTGGGTCACCTCAAAGTCTTCTCCAGGCTGAGCAATCCCAATTTTCTCCACTGTTCTTCATAGGAGAGGTGCTCCACCCTCATAATCATCTTTGTGCCCATCTCTGGACTTGCTGCAACAGGTCCAGATTCTTCCTGGAGATGACTTCTCCTCCTAATTAAGTTCCTTGACATGTGTGGTGCCATACCTTCATTTATGAATTTTGTGGCTTTTCACTTCTGAGAAATCCAAGCCTTAGTCCACAGAGAGTTTGTAGCCATTATTCAGAAATGAGCTCTGCTATGGATCTCAAACTAGAAAAAGTGAAGCAATTCTGGATTGATAACTCAAAAACTGAATGAGACAGCAGCAATCCTCTAAGCTGGTACTGTTGAGTTAGCATGAATGATACTTGTCAGATGTCCCTGTAAGTATGAGCTGACACTTGTTTGTTCCTTGCTAATTTAGGCACAAGCATTGTCTCATAAAGTTGTGCAATCCTTATTGGAAATATACAGGCACTTTTTCAACCAATGATGAGAATGAGAATTCATCTGCTCTTCATTTTATTTGGTGTAATTATTTAACGTGTTCATCTGACATTTGGAAACTTCAGCTGAAATTAGTCTCTCTTAAATGTGTTTGTCACTGAGATTTAAATGGGTTCCAGTATATTTGTTTCATGTAGTGGAGGAGGAGGAGGGGAAGTAACATTTGAAAGTTATCACTGCTTGCCTAAAAGCGTACAAATGCTACCATATGTCCGGAGGTTTTACATCATTTATTAAGATGAGAAAATAACCTAACCATTCATACTTTGAACAAGATATCTAAAAGTGAAATGGTACTGTATTTCTGTGAGAAAGATATTGTACAGTCTATTCAGTGTAGGAGAGCTCAGAGTGGTTGATTATCTCTAGACACAATGTTACCAAAGAACAATAAATCAGGTATTTTTAAGCTACCCTGTGAACAGGAGTACTTTAATGTTCCAGCACCACTTGCCTTTCAGGCTTGACTGAGCAGACATATTTTAAGATGTTTGTTACAGTGTATTTTTAACCTAACCTGCTTCCCAGAATATTTAATTGTGGAGGCGTCTAAGTGGTTAGCTGTCCTGGACCTAAGTGCAGGACACTCAGAGCCTGCAGGAAATCAAAAGATTCCTGGGCATGGGGTATAATAATCCTGCCAAATTTTGCTGCATCTGTGTCACAGGAGGGCTGCTGTGGGGCAGGAAGGTGCAAGCAGAAATCCAGGAATACATAAATGTGTCACCTTCCTTTATGTGTAGATTCTGCATGTGCAGCCAGAGTGCCCTGGGAGTGCTGATACTCCATGTGCAGGGACACTTTGGCTTTGGGGAGGGTTTAACCAAAGCATTCTCCTTGTGAAGTGGAGCAATTCGGGTGCTGGGGCAAGGGACATTCAGTAACAGAGCTGATGATGTCTGTGACATGAAGGAAGGAAGATGTGCTGATCACTTTTTGTCTGCTCTTGGAGGGTTTTAGTAGCTGCTCACGTGTGTTTTACCAGCAGATATCTATGAATGGGGTCTTCAGGCTGTTGAGCAAACAGGAAGCTTAAAGAGCTTTGATGAGGAGTTACCAAGGTGCCACTTTTGGGAATATTGGCCAGAAAAACACTGAAAAGATTGTGCAGAGCTCCCAGTCTGCCCATTTAATTGTAGTAATGGCTGTGATGCAACTCCCTTTACAAAGCAGGTGGGTAAACCTTGTGAACCTGTCAGCTGCTCCTGGAGCTTTCTTTTTTTGGGTGGGTATTTGTTGGTTTAGAGTTTTTTAGTTTGGGGTTTTTTTTCCCTTTAGCTGCTGCTCCGCTGTTGATGATCCCTCCTACATACACACACACATCCCATGCTGGTGTTTCCTCTCCAGCTACAGGTTGATAGGATTTCCACAGGAGTGTTTCACAATTGTCCCAGGTGTGTGGGGGTGATAATCAGACAAGGGATATTATCTCCCAGTGCCATATTTGCCAAGGCTCTCCCTGAGAAACCCTGTAAGCAAAGACTCAGCCAACACAGCCTCTCACACAGTGGTCCTAAGACAATCTCTGCCCTTTCTCCAAGTCCTGCCTAGCCAGATCACCAGATTTTCCTTAGGACAAAGTAGCCAGCTTAGAGTAGAAGATTTAGTATTGCTGGATTGCTTTTTGTTTGGAAGAGAACGTTTCTGTTGATCTTCTCCACATGTGTGCGGAGTAGTTCTTCAAGATGTCATTTGTGGTCATTTTTTGCTAGAAAAAAGGTTCTGCCCACGCAGACTTGGCCCCAGTCATGTCATAGCAGCCAAGGGAAATGCAAAAAGCATTGGGGGTGATGTACCCAGACCTGGCCATTCAGGCAGGTAACAAGAGGTCAGCCTTGTCCCTGCTTAAGCGCCTGATTGCTGAGCAGGTCTGGGTCACCTGTCAGCCCTGGTTTTGAATCTTGCTTGGCAGCATCTGCAGAGGGGTCTGGGGCTGCCTGTGGAAGCTCAGAACCATGGGTTAGGAAGTGAAGTGTCTCCTCCTCTGGGGGAGGAGCTGATTCTTGCTGTGTTCTACATTTCAATTCTAGGAGGTCTTACTGAGTCTTCTCCAAGCCAGGCTCCCCATGTTTTGTCAGGCAGCTCCTTGCAGGGTTGATTGTGCTGGCTCTTTTGATCACTAATGTCACACACAGGGGTTGGAAAGAGTGCTATGACAGACCAGACTCTGCTTTTTCAAGTACATGTTGGCAGTTTGGCTCAACACCTTTCAGTGACAGTCATGCTCAGGTATCCAGGCTGCCTCTGGTGCACCTCCTGTGGGGAGGAACCAGTTGGATCCTAGGTTTTCTATCTGTCTTTTATCTTTTAGCAAGAAGTCTTACCTCAGCCTCTCTCTTCTTTTTTTTTTTTTAAGTACAGAATACATTTCTTATTCATTCTTACACATTTCTTACATGCACTCCACACAGAAGTACAGGTGTGTTGTCAAAGTTGTATGCAGATTATTCAGCACAGTGAAGTAACTGCAACATACTTTCACATGATTCCAGAGATGGAGGAATTCCATCCTGGCTGAGTAATACAGCATTTCTCAACCTTAGGAGCAAGGGAATTTTGTAAGGTGTTTTTTTTTTCCCCTCAATAACAGGGCTTGATTTGTTTGAACTTTAATAGTTGGGGTAGAAAAAGGCAACTGGCTACATCCCATTTTTCAGCTCAGAGAACTTACACAGTATTACTGCTTGTAAATTTTAAGTGATGTTTAGATTGTTAAAGAACAAAGTGATTAAATTATATTATTTGGATCCTCTGAAGTCTTTCTAAAGATCTGAGTGTTGTTTGGTTTCGGTATGCTTGCTTTAGTGTTTGGTTAGGGCTCTTCATAAACAAAATACAAACATTATCTTTATTACTCACAGTGCTGCTGCATACTTGCGGTTTAGGTTTTGCCAACTATTTGCATTGTATAGCCACAGACTCTGTCTGGGTGGCATAAACAAAAACAAAGCCTTTCTGTTCCTATCAGGACTTGTTTTTTCAATGAGGCGCATTAGTGGATTGTTAGGTAGAGAGGTAAGATTTTGTCTCTGTGTGTGTTTGTGACTCTCCTCGAGTCTGAAGTGGCAAAAAACCACATCAGAACAGATTCATGTGTGTCTTATTAGCCGTGAGCACCCACAGCATGATTAATGCTCTGCAAGAGAGACAGGCAAGGCTGTCTCTGCCCCTAGAAGCTCACAGTCTAGCACTGATAAGACTTGCCTTGTAATTTAGGAGGTGTAAAATTAATTTTGCGTTTATTAGTATCGTGACCCTCCTGTGGATGCAGTTCTGGGGTGCAGAAGCTGTTGTAGGCACATGAATCAGCCTGCACTGGCTTCACTAATCCATGCAAATCAAATGCCTCCTGTTAGCTCTGTAAAAGGTGCCAGATCAGGATGGTCTGTGCTAAGACTTCTCTCTCCTGAAGCCTGCCTTGAAACTAATTTCAAATAAAGGGTTTCACTAATTGCAGGCTCATTTAAAAGCTCACATGTGCATCCATTATGAAGTCACCAAAACTCATAATCGTGGACTTCTTTTTAAATTTAACAGGGCAGGAATAAAAATTTGCACTGGAGGGCAAGCAATAGTTTGTACCCATGGCCACCCTGTGGCTATGAGTTCTGAAAGAAAGAAATTCTATATTTTGAGTGGTGTGTTACATACGTGACTACAATTGTGATTTGCTCACATCCCCACACGCTTCCCCTTCCTCTAGCTTTTCTTCATAGGATTGGAGAAACAAAATGTGTAATGGTGGAGAAATATTTGTTCTTCGTTCTTGATCGTGTTCCCATACCATGCTTCAAATTGTATTTGCAAGTGTTGGCATTTTCAAATGGAATTTCCTATCATCTTTTCTTGAACTGTTCCAGCAATTCTGAAGGATGTGTGGACTTTTCTGAAACCAAAACAGAATTTCAGTTTTTAAATGCTACTTTCAGAAATATTTCTTAAGCCATTAAAGTAAATAAATAGTAATAATATGTGTCCTAATTTAAAGCCATTGCATTTACAGTAGGTTTTCTACAAAACTCTGTGGTATTTAGATAAATCCCTAAAGATTTTGCTAAGTGCATAAGTATATTGTTTTCTATACTTGGATAAAAATTACTCTATACCCTTAATATGGCTTTGTAGCCAAATGCCTAGATACAAGGCTCTCTTTGTCACAGAGATGGTTGAGAAGAGCTGGTAGAAAAGATACCTTCTAGCAGCTACTTAAAAACCTCATAGCTAAAATATACAAAATTATATTATATATAGTAATAATATTTAAAACATTAATATCTGGGACTGAAGTGTAAGAGCTTTTCTGTTTAGTGGCTGAGAGTCAATATTGGTTTACAGTAATTTTTTGCCAAAGAATAATGTTCTTTTCATTTCTGTACCTTTTTAACACCTGCAAGGAATGGCAGCTATTTGCCATGGAAAGCTGTGAATTAACTTTACCAAGTGGCGTATATCATCTCTAGGACAATTAAAAGTCCCTACTAAGCTCTGCCATTATATGCCAAATAAGGAGGATGGACATTTGAGAAGTTTGGTTTCTACACAGTAGTTGAGAAATAATTTAACCAGAAATGTAAAAAAGCCCAACAACCCACGGCCTGTGGTAATCTATTGTGTAATAAATAAAGATGACCACAGCTATGGTAAAAATGCTGATTTATCCTTCAGGAAGAGATATTAAGCATCTTCTCTGGTTAACTTCTGGCAACTTGCATTTTATTTCTACTGGGAGCTTATTCTTTATTGCAAGTAAAGTTAGGGAACATCAGTGATTTTTGTCTTGAGGCAAGTGAGGGGAAATTGGCCTTCTTGTGAATATAAAGAAAAAAATGTGTATATTATTATTATACCACAGTAATACTTGTTGCCACTGTGACACTGATCTCCTTGCAGGATAATTTCTCTTACTGTGTTTTGAGGGATTTTTAAGGATTGTTGGAGAGTTTCAGTTGCTGTGTTTTAGAGAGTGATTCCAGCCTGTGCTGTTGTCCAGTAATCCTTCAGTCCTGGGTGGTTATGTCAAAGACGTCTTCTGAGTTATTTTGTTCTCCCTCACTCGTCCTGCATGTGAGGTGAGACTGAGAGATGCTGTAAGGCTGGGATAATCCACATGGGATGTTTTGAATCTGCAAAGTTGTCTGGGCTTTTGTCCTACCTGGAAGAGGCTTGGGTGAACCTGGGTGATGCTGATAAAAAAGGAGGAAGAGCTTCCATGAGGCAGCAAGGATGTTGTTGAGCCAGCAGCTTCGTGTTTGAGATGGTCAAAGGGGGTTTTCCAGAGTGGCTGAGGGAATTGTCTTCCATTTTCTTCCTCCCCCCACACACAGCACTGGAAAGTCACAGCAGCCTCAGTGGGCTCGACAGAAGTTTTCTGTCTGTCTGGGAATCGCGTCCTTAAGGCTCGTGGTTCAGCTGAATTCCTGAACATGCTGTACACCCGTCCTTTATACAGAGAGTTTTACTGGGCACGTGCAAGAGAATTACGATGGGAAAGATCTGGAGTTGTTTAGGGGGAGGAATTGATTCCAAATGATGCCTTGCTGAGGCTTTATTGTGTTTTTCAGACAGGGAATTAAATAACATTTTCTCCATCCTGGAAGCTTGGAGGCAAACTTTTTAGTTGTCAAAATCTTACTAGTAGGATTTTCCTTACTAGTACAAAAATAAAAGTGTTTCATAGTTAAATGGCTATTCCAAAGTGTAAAAAAACCCAGTGTTCAACACTCATTTTTCCATGACCTTATCTCACTCTGATAGGAAAAGACAAAGGGATATTGAGTGTTTTTCTGTTTGGCTTATTCACTAAATAAGTTGTCTTTATTAGGTTGATTAATAAAGGATCTCTGCTAAGGTGGTAAATTGTGCATTCTCTGGACTTGCATCTTGAGCTAGTTCTGACTGAAAAGACTACATGTAGTCTAATGTCTAATTTTCATTATTAGCAGCAGTCTTTTTTATCACTGGAGCAAAAGGGCATCTAACAGACAAAGAAAGATTTTGTTCAAAAATTATCATCTTTTCCTTGTTATAATAGGGAAAAAAATTAAAAAGAAGAGGAAAGTAATTGAAAGGTTTTAATTCCTGTGAATTTTTAAATGGATTTTATTGATTAACAAAATTGCTGCATCTTGCAGCAGAAACTTTTTACAAGAAGGCAGTAATTGTAATTAATTTTTAGTCTGTGCCACATATTTGATGATAGCTCTGATTCATGCTATTATATTCTCTCTTCCTTCACCCACAGCAAAACAAATTTAATTTGATTCATACCCTTATGAAAAAAAAAAAACCACCAAAATTACTCACATGGTTATGATTCAGCTCTTGGCATAAAACCCTGTCCTCCTCCATCCTCCCCTTCTCCCACCCAAACCTCCCCCACCCTCACCCACTGTATATTTATGTCACCGTAGTCTGAAAAAGTTGATTTAGAAATGGAGCAAATGAAATCCTTCTTCAAGCTGCTGTTTTACTTATGTTGATAGAAGTCTAACAAGACTTCCTTTTCACAAGTGCCATAGATGCAGCAGCAGAACTCTGGTTTTCTTGTTACTTTAGCAGACAACAGCACTGCATTAGTCTTGAGTCATGTTTGCTTTTAGCAGCTCAGCAGAGCTGCAGCAAGTGATGCTAAAATTGGTCAAGTTCTTGTATTTGTGAGTCTATCCTTTGGAAAAAAAAATTATTTGAGAAGACCATATATAGGGATTTTTTTGTTGAAGTGGAACACCAGAAGACCTTGCTTTAATATTATTTGTTCCTTAATTAATCTTAATTTTGTATCCTTAACAAGCTTTTCCCCAAGAAGAGATAAAAGCCGCAGTTCTTTCATTACACAAATGTGGAGCAGCATGCCGTGTTTCCTACAAGGCTGTGGATGGGTGGTGGAGAGCTCCTGTCTTCACCCACCGCTGGAAACACAAATGTTACAGCTCTGCCCATCATTGTATCTGACAAGCCCTGTTCCCTAAGAGCTGAATGCTGAGCACAGCTCGGGTTCTGTGATCAGACACCGCGAGCATTCAAAGGAGATGTTTTATACATGACAAAGAGATGTTTACAGAGAGCTGGAATGTAGAGGTGATGCAGTCCAACAATCCCAGTGGAAATTAGGAGCAGCTCAGTGCCTGTGGAAACTGACGTGTGTTATATACATAACACTGAGCACGGAGGGATTTCCTGCACGCTGAGGCTGTGAATCAGTCACAGCAGGTACCAGAACTTGCATAAGGTGGTGGGGAAAAGTGCATTTTCAGCCAAGCATGCTAATACAGCCCTTCCACTTTCACTAAAACAAATAGGGGATACCTTAAGAGTAAAGAGTAAATCAAAGAGGATTCCATTTTAAGGTTTTTTGTTTGTTTGTTTGTTTTGTTTGGGGTTTTAAATAACAAGGTTCTCAGAGCCTAGATCACTTCTTTACCCAAAAGCAAAATAAACAAACATGGACTTGCTCACTTTCTAGTTAAATGGTGCGTGTTTATTTATAACATATATATTTTGTTTTGTTATATTTGTATATTATTGTATATTATTGTATATTATATATTTGTATATTATGTTTTGTTATATATATTTTGTTTATATAACATTGACAGGGAACGAGATCTTTAGACGAGAAAAGAGAAAATTCATTTCTTCCTGCTCTTCCTAACATCTCTGCTTCTGCATCGTGCTATAAGGAAACGATATGTACATTCACAGGCATCCATGGTCTGTGACTTTTCCTGGTTCACACGTCCCAGTGGTGATGGGAGCTTCCCCGTGGGCTGGGCTCTTCCCCTCCGGCAGAGGAGGGCCTTCAGTGCAATTAGCATTGAGGGTGGTGTCACTTTGCTGGGGAGCTCACTCCCTTCCTCAGGGAAACACGAGAGTCTGCTTTTTTCCCCCAGTCCTGAAATCTTCAGATCTTCCACATCTTCAGTCCTGGTCACAAAAGTACTGCTGTAAATAAAGCTGACCAAGAGTGACAAGTGGTCTTGCACATGTGGCCTCTGCGCTGCCTTTTCCTCTCTCTCTCCTGCCTCATGGCTTTATGTGAGATGGGAACTGTCTAGCTTGGTCTACCTGACTCCCCTGGGGAACACAAGTCCCTGAGGTGTGGTGGGTGGTGGCCTTTGGCAGCACTGTGGAGTGCTGAAATCTTGACAGGATCAGTCCCTCTCACCCATATTGTCAGCTGGATGGCCTCTGTGTGCAGTACCAATGACCAGTGTCCAGTAGGAGTGTTATCCTGCCCCTGTGTCCAACACCAAGCCTCTCAAAAGCAATCAGGCAATTCATCTCTCATGTTTGGATCAAGACACATAGGTGAGAAAGTCAGAAGAGAAAAATATTTGGAAGAGGAGTAGGAGACAGTCATTGTTCAAATGAAAGAGAAACAGGTCTCCTAAGGAAATGGTCAGAAGGAGAATAGTTGGGAGATTTTGTCTGTGAGGGTGCACAGAGCAGGGTGAAGAAAACAGTGCTTTCCCTTGCATGTTCCTTATTCTCTGCCTTCCTGCTCTAGTTGGGTTTCTGTGTTAAAGCACCCAGAGAATACCACAGGGGGATTCCTGATGAACTTCAGTCATGTCTGAATGGCCAAGCTGGTGAAATCAGACCATCACTGCCAGCAATTCAGTGATGCACCTTTCTGAATTCTCATTCTGCATTAGGACAAAAGTCTCAGCTTCTGACCCTCAAAAAAACCACCCAAAAATGCCACCACCACCAACTATACTAACTTTACCAAAAAGAGTATTTCTCAACGAGGACAATGATGAAAGAACTTCTTACCCCATTAGAAACCAGCTGCTATAATTTTTCAGTGTTCTGGTTCTGCCACATAGAAGGTGACTGTAGGTGATCCAGCTCAGCACTAGGTTGGAATGAGATGCACAGTGTGCTCCAGGAGATGTGGCATGGTACAGGGAGCCAAGAGCTCCTTAGCTGCAGCTCACTTCCTGATGGAAACTTCTGTGATGTTGGTCAAGACATTTTAAGTATTCCTGGCCTCTCGTTTTCTAAAGGAGACTAAAGATTACCATTTCACAGGGATATTATGGGGATTTACCTTAAAATGTACTTCTGAAGTATTTATAATGGTTAATCAGCTTTTCCATTATGGAGTACTTATGTTATTTGGCTGGCTTCAGCCACACGAATTCACACAAATGCTATACATAGAATACTTTGGTGGAATATTCTGTGTTTGGCTCATCTGAGTCACGGTTTCCATTCAAAAAGAACTGATTGTTTCAATCTAAATTATTTTCATGAAGAACCTCATAATAAATGCTTTGGGGAGAACTCAGAGATGGAGCATGATAAAATTGTTAGCATAAAATATCTCATCAGAGTCGAAGGCAGATATGAGTGCTGCCTACCAGCAAGCTGCAGAATGGAAGAATGGGGGCATTTGTGGTAGAGCACAGGAAAAGGAAAAGCACTGTTCTAGCAAAGAGAGGACAATGCAGATCACTTCATGTTGTGCCAGCAGCTGTCCCTGAATAAGTTTAAGATGGAAATTTTGAAAAAAAAAAATGAAGGTCCAAACCATCAGAAATGACTTCTGGAACAACCTTTCAATTGCAAGAGCTGTGAGGAAGCTGGAACTTTTCTCAAGATGGGGATACAGTGACTTTTATAGAGTCCTCAGGGAGGTGTTGGCTGATTTGCTTTCCAATTCCTAATTTCTGCAGCTCCACCTGCTATCTTAGGTCTCATATTCAATGCTGCTATCTATCACTAAAGTTCCAATGAAGGTAGACAGTGCTTCTCCCATTTTTTATGTTAATAGAAAACCCATGGATATTTTAAGAGAGATTTATTCACTGTCTGCTAAGATGGAACATGTTATTCTCAGTAAACTAATCTGTCCATTATTTAAAATCACTTACTAGCGTAATGTTCACAGACAAGATTTATAAAGTATTCTGATCTCTTGATTCTAATCAAATAACTTTAAATTGAAGATAAAAAGTACCCTCAAAAGCTTAAAACATGTGATCATTTCCTTAAAAAAAAATTACAGTAGATGAAAAAAACTATGCTGAGTTTTGTATGTACACAGTGTGAAATTTTTATTAAGTCATCTGCCTTTAATTAAACACAACATTTTTTGTTATCCTCATGCTATTCTAGGATAGGATGTTTTTGTCATTTTATGGTTTTATTGGTCAATGGAATAGTCCAAAAATTTGAAAATGTGGTTAGATTAATTTTCCCTTGGGTTTGACCTCAGTAAACTTATCTTGTGGTCCGACTAAATTTCTCCTTAGTGTATTTGTTACCTCAAGACAGTTGTTGTGTGTTTAATTAATACTATATGAAAAAAAGAGGAGGGGGTGGGGAGGAAATTGGGTGTTTTCTGTTCTGTGGGGGTTTTTCCCCTACCCCTGAGAGCAACTTTGAGTCATTCCTCTAAGAGATGCTACTCCCCGCTGCTAAAGAGGGCTGTTGTTCTGCGGAACAGGAGGGTGGGGGAGAGGCGACTTGAGTCATCTCGGCTGGTTTGTCCTGGCATACGTTTCCTGCCCATAAATTGGGATCGGCAGGGCTTGTCGGGGGCAGGCAGCCTGGCCCGTGTTCCGGCCGTGCCTCGGAGGGCGTTTGTGATGTTCGCGGCCGCACGTGTTTCTTCGGGGCAGGGCAGCCGGGATGCGGCTCGGCGGCACCGCGGGCAGGCGCTCGGAGGTGTTGGCCTCTGCTCCGGGCGGCTTTGCGGCCAGGTGAGGTTTTCAGCCTTGCTTTTCAGCGAGCCGCGTTTTACACACTCTTCGTCTCTCCTCGCAATTAAAACGTAAAGCATTAATTAGCGCACAGACGCGTTTTTTCTTGCGGGAGCGTTTTAATGGGGGGGGGGGGGGTGTTAATTGCTAATCGCTCAATAATGCCTTTCAGTAATTCCGCTTTTTTATTGACTCGTGTCATCCGCCGGGCGCAGAAGTTTATTCAGGGCGCTGCCGGCGCATCGCTCACCATCAGCCTTAGCTTTGCGAGCCGCTTCCAGCTTATACTTGAAAATATATCTCTGTGTGTGTGTGTGTATAGGTAACAGACAGGGCTTCTCCGGCGGTGAGGCGGGAGGTGCCGCTGCCCCTGCCCTCGGCGAGGGGGAAGCGGGCGAGGCGATGGCCGCGGTGGCTGTGCAAACCCCAGCTCGGGGGCGAGGATTAGCGTAATGTGCGCCAGACATTCCTCCCGCGGAGATGCTGGCCGGTGCTGAATGCGGCCGTGTCTGTGTGAGGCGAGGGAGTTTCCTGCTTTAAATCACCGAGCAGGCTCCGGCTGGGCGTTCCCGCTCCCGCTCGCTGCCCTTTTTTCCTTCCCCCTCAATGAGTGTCCTTTGTGTAACCCCGCTAATTCAGAAAATTCTCCGCCGTAATTGGAACTGCCCCGTCACGTGGCCGCCGCGCGCCGATTGGCCGCCCTTAATTGGCGGGTCGCTATAAGAGCGGAGCGCGGCGGCGGCGGGCGCTGCTCCGCGCCGCTCCCGCGGCCTCGCCGCCCGCCGGGCCCCGCGCGGGGCCGCCCGCCCGCCCTCCCCGCCGCTCGTGGAGCCGCCGGGAGCCGCCTGTCAGCGCGGAGCGCCGCCGGGCTCGGGTGAGTGCGGAGCGCAGCCCGCGGGAGCGCCCGGCCCGCGGAGCCGGGGCGCACCTGTGGGGCGCGGGGGGAGCGCGGCGAGCGCGGCCGGCTCCCCCCGCCCCTCCTCCTGCTGCTGTGGCTCCGGGGGAAGTTCCTCCGAGTTCCTCCGAGGTTTCTCGGAGCCCCGTCTGGATAACTGCCCCTGGCACGTGTGTCTGCGACTTCCTTGTGGCGGGGAGCTCCTTTCTGCTCCGCCGGGGGTGGGAGCGGGACGGCGGCGTTCAGGTGCGGGTGGGCGAGGGGGGCTCCCCCGAGGGGAGGCGGGGGCTGCGGGCGCTGCAGGTTCGCTTTGCCATTGTTTTTTTTCGCGTGTGGAAACTGCAGTGACTTTAAATCACGAGCTAAGCGTGATCGCTTTGCGTTCTGCGTGTTAAAACTAGATACAACTTCCCACGTGCCTGTTACTTAATATCCTCTCAGTGTTTAGGGAAAAAAAAAAGTGATGTTCTTCAGAGGCACAGTTCTGTTCAAAGTAGAAATAGCGTGATATATAAATATATATAGTTATTCAGAATGTTGGTTTTTACAAGACTTCCGAATATAATGTAATCCTAAAAACCACATCACCGCGTGAGTGTGTATTAAAAAAAAAATCTTTCTTTCAATTATTTTTAAATACTGTACAGTAATTGCTATATTGAAAACTGCCTGCAAGTCAGATGGGACATAGTAGTGCCTGTAATACATTGTAGACCTTGTGTTTGCTCAATAAGTAAAGAATGAATATATTATGTGGAAATTACAACCTGTGTTTCAAATTTACTGTTCAACTTTGTAAGCTTTATTTTTACTTTCTTTTTGAGCTGTAACTTACTCAACATGCACTTGGAAAGATCTTTGGTTAAGGTTAAAAGGTGTCATGCGGAGTATGGTCTTGGCTGTTGGTTCTGATGCATAAAATGCTACTTCTTATTTTTAAATCTCTTGCTTTCATCTGTCTGAAATTCCTATGTGAAGATTTTTTCCAAAAAGGGAAAAAAGAAACTAGCTCGTGTTGAGATTACATTTCTGTTATGAAGCTTTTCTTGGTTGTTCAAAGGCCTTTCTCTCTTTCCTAATACAATTTTCGGAAGCTCTTTGAACAATGCTGTGTATAAAAATAGAGCTCAAGGTTGTTGTGTAGCTAAATTTATTGCAAAAACGAGTAGGAAATGTCTAATAAGAGCAGCAATAAAAAGAATAGATGGTGAGATAAGCGTATCTTCCAGAGGCGCTCTGGCTTAACCATTCGGGAAGAGCATAATCCAGCTTGTGCTGTTGGAGTCTCCTCCTTAGCTCAGGTGTGGCTGGGCACCATCTGAGGGAAATATTCTGTTTTCAGGCTCGAGCACACGGCTCTGAGGTTCTGTGATTGTGGTGGGGCTGGGGAGCAGCTCCCTGCAGCTGGGTACGTTTTTACTTATAGATTTGCCAATTAAAATTCCAGAGGAAGAATTCATAAGGTTAGCATTCTTCCCAGAGGTCCCCCCGCTCCCTTCCCCCCACTCTCCCAAAAATAAAAAGCACATACTACTCTGTTTAAGTAGTCAGTGCTTGAAAAAAATGTAACTGTAGTCAATTTGTTGTCTATTATTAAAATGATACGTCCCCTCCCACGGGGCTTTGCTCACCTATTTTGAAATACTTGTATGAGGTGAGGGCTGACTGATTTAAGCATAAGCTGAAATTTTGAGAATTAAATAAACATGTTCCAGTCAAATTCTGTTTAGATCATGTCTGTTACTTTGGTTTGTGTCATACTGTTGACTGTTCCAGTTTATTCATTAAAAAAACCCCTTACGTTTTGTCGTATATGATCTCATGCAAAACCACATTTTGCTCTCATTCTGTTAGTAAGTTTTTGCTGTCTGATTTCTGTGAGCATGTGTAATGAAGATATTCGTTTTAAAAAAGAAAATGCCTGGAATTACAAAATGCTTTGGGGAAATCTGAAATTTTAACTGCAACAAGTAAATTTTGTTATGTGTCATAATAACAGTTCTTACTGATTATTGCTAGTGGTGTTGCCTGACTGATGGAGAGAAGGGCAAATATGGGAAACATGAGGAATGCATAAAATTCTTTTTTCAGAGGTAGGGATTGTTGTAGTTCTCTGTTAGCTTAGATGCTGAAAGGGTTACATGGCTGGTTCACCTGTGTCCCTGATTTATTCAGTTGTTTGGTAGCACTTTGGCAGTGTGTGGATTCTGTAAAATATTTTGATAGTGTGGAGATACCTGCACATGTGTGATAGAGCAGCACTGCATGGTGACACCCAGAATTGTGAGCTAGCAGCAAGTTCCAGACTCACTAATTTGGATGTTCTTAGACCATGTCCTGGTGCACATCACATTCCTCTCCTCTTTCACACATAACACACACTGGCCTCCTGGATATTGCTGTCTTTTTGTGACTAAATGGGTGTTTTGAGTGAGAGATCAGAAATTGTTATAATAGCTACAGTGAGCCATGGAAACTTCAAATGTGTGGTGTGTACCACCCTCACCCTGGAGCATCTTGAACGGCTTGTGTTCCATAGGTCATTTCAGTGTCTGAATAACACACGTGCACACTCCCAGGTGGGACAGTGAGGGGTTACTTCTGGCAGCACCATGGTTCCCTGTCTCTTGGACATTACTCTTTCCCCTGCCCAGGAATTGAGGGCTGGGTTAGCTGCTGCACTTCTAGTTAGCCTTAACTTAGGGAAAGATTTTAATAGGCAAGGATGCTTGTTTCGAGTCCCTGAAAATGTTACATTTATTACCTGGCAAAGGAAGGAGTTGCCCTTTAGATACTTTTCTTCCCTGCAGTTTTGAGCAATTTTTCCCCTTTATATTCTAGTTGTATTGAGGTTTGAAAATTGTTTCTTTATGTGAAATCTGTTCTCTACAAATGTAGATATACTTTCTTCATCTATCTGTAATATTAATACTGCAGATAGTTCTTCTGCCCCTATACTTGTTAGAAATGCAGTGCAACATGATTGAAGTAGTTTTCTTTGGGGGTTGTCATGTTTGATTTGTTCTTAAAAATTATTTGACACAGCTGAAAAGTTGAGCTGGTATTACGTATTTGCTTGGGATTTGTGAGAAAGATGAGACCTCTTTAAAAAGACATGTATAAGAGACGTAGCAATTTTATAGTCTTGTGATAGGCTGTTAATATTTCTTTAAATGTCTTGTTGAAAATCCTCAACACCAATAAAAATAACTGAAGCCTAAGCTCCTGCATGGACAGACAGAGGTGGAGTGCATATCTAAATTCTCCTGTCTCCTACATATGATAAATATGATGTATCATTGGTTTCAGTTCATAATGCCAGAGCATCATCATCAGCTCATTTCTGTGAAGATCTGGTGTTGCTCATAAAGGCTGATGAGAAATAGAGATTTAAATCAAGTGATTTACTGGTACAAATAGCAGTATCTTAAAAGTTCAACCGTCCCAGGACAGAAAATCTACTTTTATAGTTCAGCTGGATGATGTAAAGTTCAAGAATGAATTGACTCAAGCAACCTTACTGAGTTGCTGGATGGCTTTGAAGTTGATGATGGAGTGATGACCTACAAATTGTTCTTTTGCTTTCACACCTCCTGTCTGGCACATAGGAGATTCTCTGGACCATCATCCTGCCCAAATGGTTAGGCTGACAGTTTTTAAGCAGATCCTGATGGCTGTTTCTGACTTGTTCTCAGAGATAACTGACACAGCCCTGTTGTGCAACTCCCAGCAAAGCTTTGCCTTGTCTAGGCTTGCCTAACAATACAGATGCTGCTGAATCTGACAATTCCTAGTGATAAATTTGAACTGAAACTATTTGTCCAAGAGGAACACTTTAAACCTCCTTTTCAAGTTTGTGTACTATTATATCCCTACAATGTCTCAAAAGTCACATCATCGTGTTGCCTAAACAGATTTGAAAAGGTGGGACTAGGTGTGGCACACAGGAGAATATGTTCTCCTGAAAGTTTTTCTTTTTTTGAATCTGATTTCTTTATAAAGGTGAAAACTTATGTCTTTGACTATAATATGCAACAGTCAGATATGCTGTTGTAAGCATCCAAGTTTAGGGAAGAAGCTGTAGCTGTTGTTTTAAAAAATATATAGTATATTGGCACAGCTCATACTGTGTATTATGAGATGGAGTATTGAGCCAGGGAAACTAATGATCTGACAGAATTATTGCCTAGAAACACTGTGCAAGCAACATGTTTCTCAAATGGAAATACTCACTGACATTTTGTATAGCCCTTTTCAGATTCTTCCCTACTTCTAAAATATGTTTTATTTTTCTGCAAGGGCACAAGTGAGCTCTAGAACATCTCGGCCATCAAGAAGTAAGTTTTCTAGGCCAAGCTCTTATTTATGGCTCTGTCCATGTTGAAAATTTCTGGTTGTCCCCAAAGATTTTTGTAGAGGGAGAGCAAAACCCCCTTCATTTTGAATATATCAGCTCTTTCTTGTGTTACAACAGTGCATGCTTGCTTTTAGTACTAGGCATTGATGCAACCCTCCTAGTGAATCTGCAAACTGGAGTTTATTCCCTGCATAATGAGATAATCAAAGTCAACATCCTGAAAAAAAATTGTTTGCCTTCTAATGGGAACTCTGCACTCCATCTTTACAATAACTGCCTACTCCATGTGCAGGTACCTTTCTGCAGAATCTTGGGCTCCTTTTTGCACATCAGTTTCTGCTCTTGAAAAGTTATGCTCTGTAGTTATTATGTGATGAGATTTGTCTGTTTCATAATCATCTTGAACCAGATGTTTCACTTTTCTTCACCATCAGAAATATCTCCTATAAATAGATGCATAGTGCTGTACAGTTTTGTAGCTGCCTTGGACATGGTGAAACTGCATGTTTATAAATCAGTGCTCATTTTAAGAGCAACATCTGGTCTAAATTTTGTAGCCAGCTGTTCACACCTTAAGGAAAACATCACAGGTCTGGATGGCTTGTGAATAATTAAATATTTGTATTTTACTAATCTTTTGGTGCCATTGTCTAACAAGTTGGGCAATACATCTGAAATGATTTCTATTGGCAACAGCTTCTATTCTCTACCTTAATTGCAGATACTTGGAGTACCTGTTCATTTGAGAGGCCCATTTTGCTATGTCCTTTTTATATATATTATTTGCTTTGTCCTTTTTTTTTTGTCCTAGTTTTATTTGGGGGTGGGGGAGGGAACAGATATTAAAACCCCTCAATAGCAACATTTAAAAGAAGAGACTTTTATAATGCTTATACCCAATACTACTTTAAATTTCAAGCTTAGTTAAAAATGATATTGTGATAATGAAGGCTCAGCATTTGGAGATGTGTTTTACTGAATGGGATTTGAATGCTTTGGGAGATGATCACATTCATGTGACCATGTGATATCATTCTTGATTTTGTGTAAAAACTGGAGGTGTTTGCCAGTATCTACCTGCAGATACAAAGGGGAAGCTTGTGTGCTAGCAAGTTAGGGAAAAAAGTGTGAAAAAATTTGGAATATGAGGGAGATGAGATTTGGCCATTCTAATTGTTTCAGGAGTAATATGTGGAAATTAAAAGAATTGAAAGTTTTATGGGTTTTGAACTATTTCCTTGATTCATTTAACATGTGGGAAGAGTCAACTTTGAGGCAAATCTTACAAGTTGTATCCAAATTCACTAATTAGTAAGATGACAGCCTTTGAATGGAGGAGATCCTCATGTAGCATCAGCAAATATTTAACTCCTCAGACCTATGGCTTTGGTTAAGCTTCTGGATGAATTAATGAATATGTAAATATTCATCATTAATGGCTGTGTTTGTAGCATCACTAATCACTTATCAGTGCACAAGTCTTTTTAAATCAGTTTAGCACGTCTCTTGTACAGCTTGAGCATGTTTAGGTGCCTGATAAAGCACTGACTTCTCAGGAAGTAAATGAGGGTACAAGTGTTCTGTTGGATGTGTTTTATGTTTGCTAATAGCAATCAATTTGCACTGTGCTTACAAATAGACTTATTTTTGGGAGCCTCCTCTTGACATAGTCCTTAGTGACTGAAAAAAATTAAGATTATAATCAATAATTAGTGCTTCCAATTGACCTCTAAGAGCAAAGCCAGCCTCCAGGGTGCCAGCTTCCGAAGCAGGCAGGTATTTTGCCCTGTGCAGTGGCCCAGGGGTGAATGCCAGGGTGCCCCTGCGGCAGGGGCTGAGCTGGAGCCCTGGCCGGGAGAGCTCCGCGCCTCCTCCCAAATTCCTCAGGGGAGGAAGGAGTGGACGGGAGGCCTCCCTCCCCACAAGCAGCTGTGGAATGAGGATGAAATCCAATGTTTATTCTTTCTCCCGGAAACTATAGGAAATGTAGCACTCACGTACATTGCATAATAGTGTTTGCAGTTGTGATAGGGAAAGCCTGAGTAGGGCATGAGGAGAGGGAGGTGTTAGAAACTCTGTGTTCTCAGGAACAACCTCATTGTGGACTGTGAAGGTCTTAAGCTGCTTTATCAGGGAGCTGATCCTTGCTGAAGAGATTCTGAGCATCCTTAGAAGATTTTTGGCCTTTCTTTAGTAGGTGCCCGCTGAGCTGCAGTGCAGTGTCTTGGGAGCATCTGTTGGTGCAAGCAGACAGGAGGATGTGCCTTGTGGCTGCAGAGAGGAACTGGAAGTTGAGTGGCTGCTTTGTTTCCACTCTGCTGCTTAGCCCAGGCAATCTTCTGGTGGAAGCTGTCTGTGATTTTTGTGTTTTCTAAAGGAGTTGCTCACTTGATTGCTGTAGTGGCCACTGTTGTCAGCTACAAGAGTGTGGCTCTGCTCTGTGCTGCTCAGATGGCTGGGAAGTTGAAATGACTGATGATACCAAATCTTCACATACAGAACATAAAAATGCTTCCCTTTGTCAGGCAGGTGTAGTGTGAGCTTGTCTCTCCCTAGTGACACCACTTTACCTGGGAGATCACCTGCTCAGAAACTGCTGAGCTCCACCAGGCAGGTCTCACTAAAGCCTTCTTTAGTACAGCAGCTGGAGAAGGCAAAAATCTCCTGTCACATTCAGAAAATCAAAGTGCTTTCCTCCCAACTGGCTTATGGCTGTAGGAAGAATGAAGCTCTGAGGCTCTGAAATCAATTTGCAAATTTACTGAAAGTCTGCTGGTGTCCAGGTGATGCTCCAGGTTGCAACTGCCTTATTGGTTTTGTTCAGCTGTTTTCAGCAAGCTGAATGATGGGGAGGAATGGCCCTTTCCTGAATGTGGAAGGTGATGTCTTCCACTAGGTGTGTCAGTAATAGCAGCAAGGTAGGAGAAACCTTTATGTAAGAAGAAACTGAAAAGTACTACTTGTTTCTTGTACCACAAAAGAAAGCTCTTATGACTGTTACCCTATCTAGGTGGTCTTTCTTGTCAATGATATGTTTTAGTACCATTATTATATAACTGAAATTCCCCTGAAAACATATGTGGCTCATACTCTAGAAAACGAGTACAGAAGGTGGAAATGTATTTGAATCAGAAGTCTCTAATTGCCTCGTAAGTGTGAAATACCGTGGCATGTCTTGCTCTTCTGTCAGGATTCATCTGCTTGATTACCTGATCTGTTAGGGAGAGGGAGGAAGAAAACTGTATTAGCAAGATGAGCGCTGTATTTTCCCCAGGATTTTCTGCCCAAAAGGTTGCATGTTGTAGCCAGAATGCCCCTCAAATTTGTATCTTGTTTGCTTTGAACACTTGCAATATGCTTTTGCTGCCTGACAAATTTGCCTACTGTGACTTTCTTATTCCGTGGCTGAGGTTAAAAGAAATGCTGTGGTGGAGGAGCAGTGTGCAATTCAATACCACAGAAGTACACATAAATTAAAAGGTGCCTAGATATGGGCAAGGATGCTTAGTCAAATATTCATTTAGGGGAGGGGGGGAACCCCCCAAAAAAAGTTTGTATGTTGTAGATAAAATTGCTTCTTCATGATAGCCTGGAGAGCCAAAGCCATAGGGCAAACTATTCCCGGGATGTCAGGTAAATCTGCTTTTAAAGGGTTGCATTCAGTAGCCCAGTGAGGTGGGAGCAGTGAAGGTTCTGATGGATATCTAGAGCAGCATAGTTCTGTAGTTAAACCAAAGGTATTTTCTACCACCTGGAATCCCTGTTTTACTTTCCCTGAAATATTTGGTGCAGAGTGAATTCTTTGGCATCTTATGCTTGAAAGTGTAATTTCTATGGAATTTCAGAGATGGGTCTTTGTTTTCTGGGATGTGCTGATAACCAAAAATTGTTAATAGAACTTTCTTAGCAGACACCTTGATTTAAAAACAACACACCCACTTCATTGTGATGGTATTCAGGGAAATGATTCAGTGCAGTTTCAGTGGGTTTAAACAATGGCCTAGTGGCACACCTATTTTGTAGAAAGCAGCGTTTTAAATGGGATGCCTGTTTTCTGCAAGTCTATACATAGCTAACAGCTGCAAGGTGATACTCAGTAGTATCTATGTCCTGTACAGAGCTCCTCTCACTGCATTCTGTTTTCCCATGCACTGAAGACTGCTGCTGGAAATGTTGGAATGATTTGTTGGGTCCTTCAAGTTTTGCTTTCAGAACTGTTTTATCTTGCAGTAAAACATAGCTAGGGCTGAGCTGATTCACACACAGTATATGCAGCCAAGTCCATTTTAAAAGGTACACTTGGTTTAGGTTTCCCCCCCACACCCACTCGACACTCTATCTGTAATAGCATAACAGCTTATTTATCTTTATCTCTTTGTTCATGGCTAGTTTGAGTTGCAAATAGTAAAATACTGAGGACAGCTCATGGTCTGGAGCTCAGCTTGCAGTCTTCAGTTCTGTGCATAAATTTGTGTTCAGAAGCAGGAATAGTAGAGCTGAGGCTGACAGTGAGTGGCAGGCTGCAGTGATAAAGATTTGTGTGAGCACACCTTCATGCTGAGCACTGGTGTGTCAGGGCAGAATCCCAGTCTGGAGTCTCTCAAATTCAATGTGAACTTTGCCTGCTTTATCCCTGCCCACGTGCACCTCGGGCTCGCATCTGAGTGTGACTGTGCAGTGCATGGGTACTGTACAAATGAGTCAGTTCCTGTTCCTTTGGCTGGAGCTTCGTTAGGAGTTCTCAAAAAAGTATTTCAGAATGTGGATGTGGTCAACACAGTCATTTTCCAGGCATCTTAAAGGAAACCCACATCAACTGTGAAAGTGACCTTTTAACTCCTCTGTCCTGCCACTGTCAGAGCTCAGGCAGTGCTGGATGGGAAGGCTGGTTTGCTTCCATTGACATCTTCCCTCACAATTTGCACTTCTTGCCATTTTGATTTAGTGCCTGGTTATTCTTCAGGAGAATTTCCTGTAGCGTGCCTGTGTATGACTGATCACTGGTGGTACTACACAAATAGTTAGAAACACCTTCTGACAAACTGGTTCATATTTTGTTCTTCACTCATTTTAGTATTGAAAGCAGTTAAAGCCATTAGAGCCTGTAGTGTTATTTCTTAGTTCTTAAGGCAGAACGTTGTGAAAAACACTTGTACTGCATCTCATGGGGTTTAATATAGAGCTTCAGCTAAGTAAGTTCTCTTGAAGGCATCAATTATTAAGTCTCTCTTTTGAGATGTCAGAGGGATTACTTTCACTGAAAATGTCTGCCTTGTACTATGAATCTCTGTCTATTTAGAATGACTTATTTTTAAACAATTTCACCAGAGTCTTCCTGCCTTATACCATTTACTTATTTTTCCTTACATATAATGTTTGTGTTTATGTGCACCAGGATCTAGGCTCTGAATGGCATTACCTCCAAAATTACTATTTTAATGTTCTTCCTTTACTGGTAAGTGCAGCTCTGCTATCTAATTGTCATCTTGTGCTGATGTTTGTGCTCTTGCACTGCACTGGATTTCCCAGCTATCCAGTGATGCTGTGTGAGGCATTCTGCCAAGAGTAGGGAGATGCTTCCCCTGGGAGCCTTTGGAAGGCTGCTACAGTGGGATGGCAAGGCAAGTGTCCAAATGGGAACATACTCTTCATTTAGAGGAAAATGCTGCTACCAGATGATGGGAAAATGGCTTTGAACCTGTGTTGGAGGGAAGAATTCTCAGATCTCTTCTCTGGAAATCTGTGCATTATTTACAGTGCTGACTGTGCTGTATAAGTACAAAACCATTAGACTGGAAAAGCTGCATTATCCATAACTCTAAAGCTTGTAAGAGACTCTGCTTTATTAGTAAAGCATTGAGCCTTCCTTACAATATTCGAAAGGAAAAAGGAATTTTGTTACATTACTTTGTGTTCACATTAGTAGTTGTGAATCTCTTACAGGCAGAAAGATAAAAAGAAGACTTGGTCTGAATCTGATCGTGCCATTAGCAGGCACAGAATGGAGAGTTAAGGGTGCCTGTCACCCTTGCTGCCTATCAGAAATATTCATGCACGTGTTGTTGTTTGGGTTTCCCCATTCATCTTTAGAAAGGAGTGACACTGGCTTTTTGATAGCACTTCTTGTGTTACTGCTATGCATTACAAGCTGTCAGGCTTAACTAGACTTCACCTGATGATTTATCAGTATACATTTACCTGGTGTTTTTAAAATGTTTTGATAATATTTAGATTTTTAACACCTGCTATGCTACAAAGGCAATATTTCCTTCATTTGATATTAAGAATAAAAGTATGCAGTGTGTTATCTGAATTTGATATGGCCACATATCAATTCTATTCAATTTAAGTTTTCTCAATGTCGTCTTGACCTGTAATAGGAATCTAGTTTTAAAGGCTTTGCTTCAAAGATTAAATTTAATTGCAGCAATGCATCTGACACATTCCTGACTGTTGTACAGTATTTTGCAGTGAATGTTGCTTTCCTTGTCCAGGTAACCTTGTGTTTAGATAAACTACTGTGCCTGAATATAGAACTCTGCCACTTATCTTCTGTGCTTATTGCAGAGATTGCTACTGATACGTCTCTTTTTAGACCAACAAACCATGTAGTGACACACTTACATCAGTGTGTCTTGCAGCTGTAGAGAGATGGAGACCACTTCACTTGTGAAATAAATCTCCTTTCTGCAGTGCAGTCCTCATTTACAATACTGATGCAAACACACCTGAAATGAATGGTCTGTGTCCTCTGCTTCTGATTGATACTTGAGTTGGCTTTGAGTTTTGCCCTTTTGAAATGCTTGTAGTGTTCTGATGTACCCTAAGTCTTTGGGTTGTTTGATCATCCTTGCTGTCCTGGTCTTGAAAACCCTACCTTTAAGAGAATATTCTGCTGTCATCTGTTCATGCTGCATCTCTGGTTATGAAAAAGCCCTTTTGGGCAGAAAGTTGTTGAGTTGGAGTAGATCTGATTCAAAAATGCTCTGTTGTTTATTCTAGTGTACTGTGGCTAATTTAGTACTTGAATACCTTAAAATTACTTGGAATAAAAAAAGCAAACAATCCCACAGAACCCTTAAAACTTCTCAGAGGAATAACCAGGACTTACTTCTGCTCTACGAAGGTGTTTCTAGGAGGAAGAATAGATAATGCTTTTTTAGAGTAGATGTCCTATGAAATAGCTGAATTTAATAGTGGCTGAGTGGGCATTGCTAAGTCAAACTGGGTGAAATAGGGCAGGTATAGCCTGGGTCTCAATAATACAGTCTGCTTTGAGCTGGTGTTTTAAGTATGTGTTGGGAACCAGGAATAATGGCTTTGCAGTGGAGTTCTCCCCTTGGAACCTGCAGTCACACACTCCTGAAGCAGTGCTCGTTCAGGCCACATCAGGAATGTCATGAGAAGCTCCAGTTAAATCTGCTGTTGTAACAGTGTTCATAACTGTCCAAGAGACCTTCTCAAATTGCAGAATGAGTTTAATCACTGTCCACTGCTACGCACTGTTGTAGTGGGGTGTTAATCTCAAATCTTTGGTAGCAGATATTGTTTTATACACAGCTCAAAAATGAGACCACCTTATGATTGCTGTGGTCTGCTGTTTTGTCATAGCCTGAACTTATTAGCAATCCATACAAGATTAGATATTACTGGTATTCCATACGATCTAGGATTTCCCTTCAAGAGGCCTTGTTCAAACCCACTGGTATTCTTGTCCTTATTCTTCTCAGTACTGTGAATTCCTTTCTCCATAGTCACTGCTTTGCCCTGAATAAATTTGCCTTCTTCATTGTAAGGTCACCTTGGTGAAGGACAATATTTCTTCCTGTTTGTCCTGGATATACTTTTGAATTTTTGGGTATTCCTGAGATTCTTGAGGCATCCCAATTAATTGGATACTCGAGTGAGTTACTTTTCTGTTCTTTCCAGTCACATCTTACACAACAGTCCTGGGCTAATTTCTGCCTTTTTCTTGGAGATGGTCTAAAAACAGTCCATGTTACGGAAAAACTGAAAGATAATCTTGGCAAGATTCTGAGTGGGTAAAACAGCCTAGAGATTGTATCTACCATGAGAGAAGATGCTTCTCCAGCTGGTGCCTCCTCTATTCAGTTTTGTGGGAGTTGTATCACTTGCACAAAATATTTCTATAAGTTCCATCTTCTCTTCCAGGTTCTGTATTTTCCCTTTTGAAAAAAGTGGTGAAGTCAAAGTTAAATTTTAATATCATAATGTATTCACATGAGTTTTTTGACCTACTAAGATTGTGGGTTTGTGGTTTTTCTTCAGGATTCTATTTGAGACTTATCCCAGACTTTTGTGCCTTTTTAGCATAGTTACTGTGACATTTTCTAGAAGTTTAGAGATTAGCAATTCCCTGTGTGCAAACAGCTTCTGCACTGATGGATGCAGCCCCATGTTTTGGCTACCTCTTTATTATCTGTATGATGTCAAGCATGAGAGGACACCTGGCTCTGACTTACACGTGTCACTCAGTTAGTTAGTGGCCTTATGACACAACTCAGCTGGTGGCCCATGTCATACAGTCCCAGGTCCAAACAGGCCTTTCTGCTGAAATGCTTAAAGAAGGTGAAGCACTACTGACACCCATCCATCTCCTTTGCCAAGGCACTTGTTTTCTCCTTATTTACCTGCTCACTCCAGTGAAGTGTGTGTGGATTTATGTGGAAGGAGCAGGGGGTCTTCATTTAAATGGTTGTTTCAGTAAAACACAATTATCTTTTTTTCCCTAGGGATCCTTAATTCTCTGTGTGCTTTAAAACTCCTCTGCTGGTAAAGCTAGAACTGTGTGACTTCTTCCACAGTGTTCCTGGGAGTACCAATTTGGAATAAGAATTTACTGACTTTGAAAGCGTTGATGCCACTGTCCCTTACACATCACTATTCCTGTTTTCTCCTCAGTTAAATATAGAATATTGCCTATCTAGAGCTGTATGAATTGGTGTTTGTAACCTGCGTGTGACTTGCTGGTGACTATTACTTTATGCAAATTTAAAACCAGTAAATATTACCCTGGGTTCTGCAGAATAGATGCCTATTTTAGGAAACTTCTTAGTACATTGTACCTGTTGCTTTTCTGCTGAACATATTTCTCTTCACTGTTTATGGTCTAAAGGAAGCAAAGTCATGTGAGCTGTGGGATAAACACACACATTTAGGTCTCTGTGGCACAGTAGCATGCTGTTGTCATGTGATAATCTTCAGGCAAGATAAAATGTGCCCTTGGCTTTCAGATGTCTCTAGCAAAGCTTTCTTAACACGTGAAGAATTGCGAACTTTATTTTTGGTTGTTGAAAGGTGCTTCATCATCTAAGTAATTTGCAGAAGACTTATCTAAAACACCAATTCTGGTTTAATTTCAAATTTTTTGAAGACCTTAACTGCATCTGCACTGTAGTCTGGGCATTATGTTCAGATTTCCAGACTTCTGAGTGCTTTAATGTCCTCTGATTTTTTTTTTTTTTTTATCCACCTTAAGACATATATATATAGTGTTTCTGTTGTAGCTGTAGACTCTGCATTTTCTTTGACACACTTGTAAGTTGCCCCCTTATGTTTCCAGGGGCAACTGGAAACTGGGATACCTTCTGTGGACTTGCTCTGGTTTTTAGGCTGGTTATAGCACCTACCAGGGGAGAAAGGTGGCTGTCATCTAGATGGCATGCCTTGGAGGGATAAATTGAGTATCTCTGATTCTTAAGATACAACAATGCCCAAACCATGCTTGTAGCCCAGATTGACAGTCCTAGAGGATTCATTGGTTTAAAACATCTATTTAGGTAGTTACTTTATTTTCTTTCTCCACTTGCCCAGGTCTGCTTGGGGACCAGAGTTACTTTTCCTATAGCACAGGCCGGTGATCAGAAACATTTTAAGTTTTCAGCATAGATATTTTAACTTTCCTACTGCACTTGGCTGAAAGGGAGGGGGGAGGGTGTGTTTACCTCCCCCAGTTGAATTCACAGGAAGACAAGTAGGAGATGGTGGGCAACAGGAGAGTGAATGAATTTTTATTCCCCACCCTCCTGTTGCATATTAGGGTGTGATACGGGAGCAGGTAGCTTTGTAACATCACCTTCATAATTGGCTAATCAAGTGCCTTTTGTGAAGTTAACACAAATGCTATTCTGCTCTGAAGTAAGTACTAACTGCACTTAGAAGAGTAATTATCTTTAAAGTAGGTCCTTGAGAAGGATAAAGAAGGATCACACTGTCAGTTCGGGGAGTTTGTCTTAGAAATTGTTGGCACGTGGCTTGTTACCCAACTTCTGGATCGTCCAAGCTGGTCTCATCCCTGGTGTGATTTCACTTGTTTACTAAGTGCTTGCCATTTCATGCTGTGTTTTCTTTCCCTGATATTTTCTGCACGTTAAGTATCCAGCATGAATAAATTACAGTGTTAGTAAAGATGAGCGCCCCTGTTTTCCACAGAGACCAGGTACTATAGAGGGTGGAACTATGTGATAGCTTGACTTGAATTGCATGGCAAGGACATAGCAGGGCTTTCAGAGCCCAGCCATCAAAAATTATGTGCTGTAGGGATATTGAGAGAGGCCTACCTAATTTCACCCAGCATCAGGATTTATTAGTATTTAGTCTTAACTTCAGCTGAATCATATCTGCACTAAAATACAATATTTTGTGATTACCCATTTAGTTTCTGCTCATGTTTCAGCTGCATTGCTTGTCAAATTGTTGATATTTGGCATGCTGGGGGTGTGCTGTTGCAAGGTGCATGCATGCTGTTTAGAAAAAGATAATTAAGCCAGCTAAGAAACTGATGAAGTAATTCTTTGATGGCTGTTGAATCCTTAACATCTCTACTACAACAGTATTGATATGCTGTGAGCACCAGCTGTTTGCCTCTTGAATGGCTGGGTGGGTCTGATCTGCACGTGTTCTACACCCTGATGTGTTCCCAAAATGCTCCTGGGCAGCGAGTCTGGCAAACCTATTGCAGTGGCACAGAGGCTGTGACTGCTGAGAGGAGCTCGGGACACACGGGTTTTTTCACTCTTTTTTTTTCACCTTTCTGTGCTCTGGCAGCCTCCTGCACTGTAACCCTGCCTCGTGCTTCAAAATGTTTGGTTTGTGTCCATGCAGGCAGGTCTGGCTGTGGGTGTTTCTCTAATTCCTTTCGTGTGCACAGCACTCCCTTCCATATGTCTTGTAAAAAACAGAGCTGGAATCCTTTGGCAAGGTGTTTGTTTAACACCATGTGCCTAAACAGAAACTTCACTGGCACTGTTTGCTGCCTTTATATAAAATTCTACCTTACTGCTCATAAAATTGTGATTTGATGAATAAGTTTATTCAGTTTCTCACATTCTGTTACCATCCAGAGGACAGTTACAATACACTGGAGTATGAGCATGCACTAACAATAGCTGACAGCTGAATGTTACTCACTTGCAGAACAGTGTGGTCCTAATGTAGGTATTATAGAAATTTAGTTCATTACTTCCTAGCATACCGAAGCCCCTAGCTAAGGGATCTTAACTCATGCTTATACCCTTCCGTGGAAGTTTTTCTGCCACTCTTCAAAGCTGCAGTCTTCATTATTCCATCAATTTCATGAACAGTTTTCTTAACTCCTTATGGGACCCATTTTATTGTGACTGTAAAATGTATGTTGCGTTAGCCTGCAGCTTGGCTTGGTTATGTTTTGCATGCTCAAATAAGTAATTATTTACAGCATCCTTTATGGATTTTTGCAGCTAAGTCAGTTTCTTATATGTATCAAATCCCTCAAAGACCATGTCTGAGAGGTCAGTGCAAAGGTAGCTCCTGGTTAAAGGTAGCTGTGTTTGCATTTATCAGCAATCAGATTTTAAAAACAAGTCAGTTAGTTGGCCTTTGAGAATGAGAGTGGTTTTGCCTTTAGGAAATTGTTTTAGTAGGCTGTGCCAACTCTGTACCTCCCTAGGCTTGCTCATACTAGTGCTCTCTGGCAAAGCAATTTAAGAAGTGTCTTGGGCAGGATTTTCATAAATGTATTCAGCCCAATCAGGAGCTTCATTTAATAGAGCAATGTATAAATAGTGCAGAGAGTCAAGTGACCATCAGCTGGTCTGAATGGGTTTGACCACTACAGTCACAGGGTCTGAGGTATGCAGCAGCTGGGGTCACTGAAAACATGCTTTGCTGCAGAGATAGCCTGGCTCTGGCATAATTATGTAACTGCAGAGGAATTCATGTGTGTGAGAATGAGTTTTAATTGGACACCTGTATTTAATGTTTCACCTTCTGTGTCATTACCGTGGGCTCTTAAGAAAGAAAAGTTATTGCCTTGATTAACTTTCTCATTTTGTTAAGTGGTGTATATTGCAGTGCAGAGCTGAACTCCATGATTGTGAATTTCCTTTATAAACTCTGTGCCTACTCGCTTGAAACAATGCACTGATCTGTTTTACTGAATTCAGAACTTAAGACAGAATGGCTCTTTGCCTAAGTTCATATTAGGTAATTAGAAGTTCTTGGCATGCTTGGTAAATGCTGAAATTCCATTGTGTTGTGCATTAGGCATGGGGAAATATTTCTTCAACTGCAGTGCCAGTGCACTAAATTATGTGCTTTGGCTGTCCTTGGTGATGGCTTTATTTAATCTCAGCAAAACTGTCATCTCTGGACTTGCAGGGATGCTGGCTTGCTTTTGTTTGGGAAGTTACAGAAGCTGGCATCCAGGTAATGATTTTTTTTTAAATATTTTTATTAAAAGTATCCAGCTTCCCCTTGTAAATATTACTGTATGGCTTCTAAAGAAACCAGTGAAATGGCATCTATTTTTTTGTGATCAGTTCACTTGACAGGCTGTGCTGCCCAGATAAAAAACATCTTACCAGATTCAGTAGCTTCATGGGAAGAGCTATTGTCCAAACACAAGTAATTGGTATTTCCCTTCTTCCTTTCCCCACCCACCAAAATATTTGTACTGAATATCTTTTCCCTGCTTCATTACAGATTTGAATGCTTGTCAGTGCCATCCCTATGCTAAGAATATATTAGCCCATGATGTGACTCTCACAGCAGAGCTGTTTGATGAGAACATACCTGATTGTTCCCTTTCCTATCAATTCCACATCTAGACCTTTGTTTTTCAAAGTTACATGTTTAATCCAAACCAGAGAAGCAATGGTGGCCTATGCCTCTGTTGTGTTTCCAGCCCTGACTGATGCACTTGAAGATCATCCAGTCATATTAAAGGTGTGAGTCTGTTAGGAGGTGATTCACATGTTTTCTGATCACCTGCCTTGTATTTAACGCACAACACACATCCAGTTGTTTTTTTTTTCTAATTTTAGCATGATATGGTGATGGGCTCATTGCATCTTGCTTTTTTTGGCAATAAACCTTTATATTAAAACAGTTCACCAGTGTCAAAGCTTTGCCTGTTGGATTTAGATGATAACAGATGGTGGGCTTTTTTCAGTAACTTGGTATTTTTTGCTTTCATGAAGCAGTGAGACTTCTGTCTGCACAAATACCAAACCCAGGCACTGCTCAGGATTATGGTACAGCTTGAGGCTTCAGGTTACATATGTGAAAAGAGCTCCTGCATCTCTGAAGTGTTCACAAACCTCTTCCCTTTCCCTTCCTGCAGGAGCTCTGAATTTGAAGTGGCCCAACCTTTTGTCATCTGAGGGGTTTGGACTTTTTCCTGCTGGCCTGCTTAGGGCTGGGATAAAGTTGAGTGCAATGCACACCCTTAGAAATCTGGGGGTCCTTACAAAACTACTCAACAGCTGCCCCTCAGCATCACCTGTCCTAAAACAGAGGGTAATATCTGGGTTAACTGCTCTGCTCATCCCCTCACCTTACTTTTCCTCTTACAGATACAGGGACTCTGGCTAAAACTCACAAATGACAGAATAGTTGATAATGTAACAAAGTTTTTTTCATTAAAATAAGAATTTCCAATTTAAAAATAAGACTTGTGCAACCAAAAGTCGCATAAAGCTGCTGTCTTTGGCTCTTGGAGAGCCTCTTGGCCTCTCCTTGAAGACACAGTGACCGAGCTGTCTCTGGCTTGTTTGAGAACCTGCTTGACTGAGGATGGAAGGGGAGATATTTCCTCTGATATTTCCTCTGAGTGGCCCCAAGCCCAAAGTGCCTGTGGTGGAAAAGCTGTCTCCTTGTTTCAGGAGGGATGATCCTTTGCCTCCTGAATACTGACAGGCCCTGGCTGAGAGGGAAGCTGGGGGTGTTGTGCTCTGAGGTTGAAAATGGCTTTAGCTCTAAGCTGCAGCATGGTGGCAATACTGCAGTGGGTTATGTTGGCTTGTCTTGAGGAGGGCTGAAGCCAGGGAAGGGTGGCATTATTGCCTGCAGAAGGAGGGAGAAGTGGACAGGTTGCAGTGAATGAGTTGTGCACATCTCTGCTCCAGCAGAGAAGTGTCCAATTCCCAGCTTCAGTGCCACTGCTCTCGTGCCTCTGGTACCTGTTCTGGGAAACTTCCCTGTTCTGCAAGCTCCAGAGGTTGGCATAGGTACATATGGCTAAAGAATGTTTGTTCCTCACTAATAAATGCTGTGTGTGAAACCCTGTTGTGGAAAAAAGTTCAGCAGTGCCTACATGGCTATATTACAATGGGGGCATAGTGACTACCACTCTTCCAGAAGTATCTGACAGCAAGTTGTTCTCTTACTTCCTTTGCAACTAACCAGTTTTGAATCACTGCTGATATTGCTGTTATCAAATCAAACATTACTGATAAAAGTGCTCAGGAAATATTAAAAATATATTAGCATTCTTTCAGTAAGACTGACTGACTTTAAACAGAGTTTTGGTTCTGTGTTTAAAAAGAAGGGGGAAAAATGCACTTGGCAGGCTGATGGCTATTAAAATACTCTGTCATTGAAGTTGAAAATTGTTGTGGTGTGTTTTTGCCTTAAATTGATGTTTGTTCAATATTCATTCATCTCCTCCCCTCCCCAGTTGCCAATCTTCCCAAACTCTTCCCTAACCTCCTCCCCTCCAAGTTGCCAATCCTCCCTTTCCCTAGAACATTCCCCCTCACTCCTTCTACTCCCCTCCCCTTCTTCCAGAGTGTTCCCTGTCCATTTAGCTACACTGAACACCCTATTTGTTAGTTTGTGTTGTTCCACTCCCCCATTTCCTCGATAGGTTTATGATCTGTTAGTCCCACCTGAGACCCCTCCCCAGTGATTGGTTATTGTTCCTACACCCCCCCTCCTGAGTTTCTGTCTGAAACCTTCTGTTTGCCCTCCCAAGCTGGTCTTGGGCTCCATTTTCTCCACCTAATAAACCCACTCTGGAACACCCCAAGCCCCTTGTCACCTCCATGTGTCCCCACACTGAACCATCAGGTAACTGGGATTGCAGAGCCTGCAGGGGGATGGCTGCATCTCTCTTCCCTCACTGCCCAGCATGCAACTGCTTGGAGCGTCATGAGATGCAACAGAAAGTCCTCCCAGTTCCCAGATAAATGTTTTATTTCAACAAATACTTGAAATATTTAACGAACAGTTCTAATTTGATGGGCATTTTTTGTTTGTTTTTTACCAAAAATGACATTTCTTGCAGTGAAAATCTTAACACATGCAAGATTTCAAGGAGTTACCTGGAATACATTTCAGCCAGCATTGAAAGACCAAGCTGGGCATGAATCCACTGGGGTTTTTCTCAGATGTGCTGCACTCTGCTGGGGCAGCTCCTGAGCTGGCAGAGAGGAGCCAGGATTTCTTCATTTAATAACAGAGACAGAAGAATTTCCAACCACCATGAATGGGAGATTTTTATGCAAAGGCTTGATGTGCTGGACTGATTTCTAATAGAAATTGACTCTTAAGACTCTTTCCTTGTCTCTGCTAAATTACACAGGAGCTGTAGTTGTTTCCCCACTGCAATGAGGGATATGTTTTCCCATTCTGGGATTGCCTCTGTGCCGGTAAATTTACTTTTTATTTACTGAATGCTCTTTCTGACAGACTAAGAACAGCCTGGTTTTTCATAATTCATGGGTTTGTTCATGTCGCTTTGTACAATATTGTTGGAGGATTAAGAAGAAACTTAACATGACTTTGGTTCTGCTATTATTCTACTTCACGTTTGTGAGCATTTCTGATTATTGGCTTTTTGGGGGCAGGTCTTTACTAATACATGGGGATGAAACAGTTTATTTCAGAATAAAGATGCAGGAACACTGTGAGTACTGTTTAACTCTAAAAGCCAATAACTGCATACCTGAGGTGACTGTTCTGGCAACACACTTTTCTCTTTGCTGTCCACATGAAATCTGTGTGATACCAGTGGTGGAAAATTCTCTGTTTATAAAGGCTAATCTACAGAACTCTTTCACATACTGATTTTAATTTTTTTTCCTGATTGTTTCTGCAGGTCGTTTTGGATTAATGCTGTGGATCAATCAACCCAGAACTTGTAGCTGCCCATCAGTCGCTCAGTAGTCAGTGTAGATTCTGTCTTTACAATCAGCAGCTACATCTGGCTACTGGGTCTCTGATGACATCTCCTACCTCCTGTCTAGACTTTTTGTTGGATTTGTATCTTCTCTCCTGGGTGCAGAACAAGTTAACTCCTGAGGTGTGGCCCCAAATAAAGCATTGGATATCTGTTGGATCTGCTTCATAGTGGGAATCGGATTAAATATCTGGATGTTGTGGTTTGGAAAGCAACAGCCTTTTCTGTAGCCTAGTCCTAGGGTTTACAGTAGTCAAAACCCATGAGAATATTTGCAGATTTGAGCTGAGAAGATCGGTGAACTTCGCTTTTTTCCATGAAGGATCTTTAGCCTCTCCTGCAAAGGGAAGGTACTGAAACACCTTTGCTGATTGCATACCATGTGTTAGGGGAGGAAACCATACTGTGAACTGGGTGTGCACAGCTGGTTTTTTTCAATTCTGTGTGAAGACTGTCCAGGTTTGGGGCATGAACCTGGCATACAATGTAGATTTCTGTGTTTGTTAAGCAACAGCTACATTGTCTGCTGGGTTTCCAGCTGCCTGGAAATACAAAGTGGAGGGTTATCTACAATATTGGTCAAGTTACCTCCCTTATGTCTCTGAGGAAGAAAGTCTAATTCATGTCCAGTTGCTGCCTCCCCCTCTCTTCTCGCACTAGGGGTCCAGCTGGTGTCAACTAGAGCTTGGAGACAGGGTAGATCTGAAATTAGTTAAGAGGATAAAACTTCAAGGAATTGAAGTGTGGAGACACCTGCCCATGAGTAGATGTCAGGCAGAAACTAATGCTTGCTTTCTGAGTATCCATTAGTTTCCCTTGGTAATGGTGTTTCACTTTTGTTTCTTTCAAAAATCTTCAGATGGAAAGCTATATATGTGTGTGCTGTGCAGTTATGGAATTCTTTTTGGAGCAGGGAGTAGTGGGGAGCTATTTATAGGCCTGACTTTTTTTGAAAGTATGTTGTGTATAGTGTGACTTATATACAGAAAGTTCCTAGGAATAATTGGGGAGGAGTAAGATAATGTCTTGAGTGCTGATTCCAGCTGGATCTCTTGTCATTTAGTGGTACCAAACAGAATGTGCTTTACTTGTGTATCATATCCGCCACACAGTGAGAAAAGGGCAGTTTCAGTTTGAGAACATCAGGCCTGGAATAGCAGGGGACTGTTGTCCTTCCAGACCTGGTCTGCAGTCACAGCAGTAAATGGGGAAGCTTGTACATCACATGTCTGTGCTGTTAACCCTTCACTGGTGAGCTCTGGGCCATTTCCCCATGGAAATCAGGAGAGTTGTGATGGCTGCTCGGCGTGAAGGAATGGATGGTTTGGCTAAGCTTGTCTGGACTTCACAAAATGTGATTTTAGATCAGCAGACATCCAGAACCCTTCCTCTGGAAGGGCAATACTCGGGGGCTGAAGGGCTCCTGAGTGAGTGTTCCTGTTAAAAACTGTGTATTTTGTTAAAATGAATAAAACTTCTCATGCCAAGAACTGTGTCTTTTCTTGTTTTTTTATATCGTTAGGTTTTCACCAGGTTGTTTGGACCTATAAAGGGACTATAAACCTGTTCATTACAATGTTTTACTTAGACAGCCCCTCAATGCTTGTCAGCCTCACTGTTCTCCTAAATACACATTCACTGATGCATTTGTACCTTAAGTAAAAATGTACAGACAATTACCAACAGCCAGTAGTTGGCACAACTAATCACTCCCTATTGAAATAACTGTGGATTGTCTAGATAGCTTCGAAAACTGCTTGCTAAGGCTGAACAGCTATTTATCATTTGCTTTATGTTGTTTTCCTCAGTGCCAGCCTGTTGGCATCTGCATCTCTGATATTGCAGAATTGGTAGGGACTTTTTATATAGTTGAGTCCTTTTCTCAAATTAATTGGCACATTCTCAGCGGTGTTAGTGATGTTTCATTCCATAGAACCTCCCAGGTCCTGACCAGCATATGCACAATGTTCCTAAAAGTGGTAATAAGTTACTCTGCAGTGTTTTTGTGGCTCATTCAGTTTCAGCAGCATTAAGGTGTCAGCAGCTTTTATTGCATAGTTCTGTTCCTCTGTTCATGGTTGTTCACTTCGACCCCTAAGGACTTGTGTGAGAATAAGGTCTGCCCCAACTGTGTATACTACAAACACCATAAAGAATTGAAGAGCAGGTCAACCTAATGTTTAGCATCAAGCCCCTCTCCTATTCAGTTTCACTTCCCCACTGTGTTTCAGTTAAACTTCACCATGTTGAAATCCCCTTTGTGGGCAGGTACTTCTGGTTCCTCTTATTTTTCTGTCATGCTACTTGGTTTTGTATATGGACACCTTTAAAATAAAAAAAAAAATTAAAAGGGTGGAAAAAAACCCCTCTTACCTTACTCTGAGGTTCTTACTTTGTTTTCAGTGTCTAGCATAGCTAATGGAAGCATGTAAAAGTGGTTATTCTTCCTACTGTGGTATTTATTTTTTTTTCTTTTTTTAGTTCTTTGTTCCTTCTGTATGGATTTCAGTGAAACTAGCATAAGTGCATGACTCTTCCTTCCTCTCTCCTGCTGAGGGTGCCTTTACTCCTGGTTAAACTGCTGCTAACTGCAGCCACAAGTCCTTCAGCTTGAATGAAAGAAACTAGATCCTGTGACATAACATTTTCCACCTTAGTGAAGTTCTCAGGGTTTGCATTTTCTTTGTGCTTGTGCTCCCAACAATACCCATGGCTATATTTTCATGATGTTTCTCTGCTGTGATGCTCACGAGTGTGAGATCTGGCTAAGGTGTGAAGGTTGTTCCTCAGACAGGAAAGTGAGACCAAGGCTCTTGCCTGGTCAGAGCTGTCCCTCTCTTCACAGCACCCTCTGTTTGCTGGGAGGGGAGTGAGGCCCTGGTAAAGAGGCAGAGAAGTTTTGGCTGCCCCATCCCTGGAAGTGTTCAAAACCAGGTTGGAAAAAGCCCTGAGCAACCTGGAATAGTGGAAGGTGTCCCTGCCCATGGCAGGGGGTGGAATAGGATGATATTTAAGGCAGTGAACGGTGAGAACACAACTGCTAAAAATCTTGGTTAGAGCCCTTTGAAATGCAGAGCTTGGAGTTTGGCATTTAGACTTGATTTCCCCCAAATGTCCCCTCTTTCCTGCCCAAGCAAATAATGGGAACTAAGATAATAGTGGCAGTTGGGTCTGTTTGACCTGTAGATTGAAGAGGATCACAGTACTTTCCTAATTTTCTATTTTCAGTTGCATCTCAGTTTATGTAATATCTTCCCACACTGATATTTTCTTCCCATCCTCTGACTTGCTTTTACAATTGACTTGAATATCTATTTAAATCTTAATAGCAGGAAGAACAATATTTTTACTTTCTGGCTCCAGATAACTGCTAGGAAAGCCTTGCTGCCTACTATTTCTCTATTCTGTGACAAATACTTCTGTAGACTCTAAGCTTTGTTTTCTTGGCTATGTTTATTCTTTCTATGCAAATCAAGATTGAGAGGGTACATTTAGCCCAACCTTGCTGTACTTGCAGCATATCCTTCCATATCAGTACATGGTAGCAGAAAATACATTCTGTACGTTTCTTAAAAAAGCAAAAATCCAAACAACCCTGCACTCATTCAGTTTCTGAAATTGCAATAACCAGTATTAAACCTGAGACAGGGACACTAAAACTCAAAACTATGATTTTTGTAGAACAGAATAATGACTGGGTTGCTTTAATTGCCCCAAAGTGTGAACAGCCTTTCCTAATGGGAGAGCTCAATCCGTTGGATAGGTGGCTTGTAATTAAACTATGGAAACCTCTAATTTGGACTTCTGTTGCTGTCCTGGGTAATTGAGCAGATTTTGATTCCTGTGCGCAGCTGCTTTTGGGGACTGTGTGGTTGTGGTTGTTTTCCCAGCTCCACTCAGCACAAAAGAATTCCCTGAGGAGTTACCTATGGAAGGTCAGGGCAGAAGGAAGGTGTTGAGGGTTTTAGAGCAGTCTTTTGGAGACCTTCCAGCGGGTGCATTTTCTTTCCCTTACCATGAGCCAGCATTTTCCAAAAGCATAAACACACCTGGGACTCCTCACCAGAAGTGCCCTCTTCACAACGTGCTTTGGTGTCTGAGTTGAATGATGTTGGTGTGCTCGTGCATTTTCACTCTGTAAATCTCCCACTGGTCTCCTGAAGTGGTGTTCCAGGCAAGCTGAACAGCCCTGGCTCCTTTGTCAGATGTCACACAGGGTTGTAGCACAAATCCTGTGGCATAGCACTGCTTGTGTGCAGTGCTACAGAGCCTGTCTGCCTGTGGGGTTGTTTGTACTGTGGTGTGTTGCTTTGTACAATAAACTGAAAAATGGGACCTTGCTTGTGGGTGTTGGCAAAACAAACCTCTGCTGAAGAGGTGTTTAGCTCAAGTGGTCCTTGATGTTGGAGAGCCCTGCAGTTTCTGAGTCTGTCCTGTCCCTGACTAGCCAGCTACTCGTAAAAGCAGTTAACCAAAACTGTGGAAGGCCTTGAGAATCCAGTTGAATGCTGGCATTTTTCTCCTCCTATTGTGTGGCTTTACAGTTCCTAGTTGTAGCCCACAGAAAATGCTGAATAGTTTGAGGAGACTGCTCTAAGGCAGTGGTGTGGCTCTGACTGGCTGTCCAGCAGTGAGTTTTAGTTCAAAGGCTTTGAAGACCAGTTGCTGCTGCTACACATTAGCAAACTTTATCCTTTCAAGTTGATAATTTTTCTATCTGCTCTGTAAGTCTTGTTCTGTAGGTTGCTAAGTAACACCCGCACGTATTTAATTTTCCATGTGCTCTGAATGCCAGTCTTCCATGCAAAACACCTTTCCAAAATTAGTGTCTGTCAAGCTCCTGAAAGGTAGTGGTGATGTGATGCAAGTCAATCATGTTGCCTGCTGTAGGTGTTAATTCTACCATCTAAAGGCACTTACAGAATCACTAATATGGTGAATCTCCAGTTCCTTTTAGCTGCAAGAAAACAGTATCTTCTGAAATACTTGCACACTAATTCCAGAAAGAGAAGTGAATTGCAGAGGGCCTACTTATAGTATCAATTTGTTCATTATCATTTAAAGCTTAGTTTTCTGTTTTCTTCAGAGTGCAGAGTTGTGAAGGGACCTGCCATTAGGAAGGAAAATTACCTACCTATCATTAGGTAGATAATTTTCCTGTGCTCCAAGGCTGGCTGACCACTGACTGGGTAGGTGCTGAGGATTTTAGAGGGGCCAAGCATCATGAAGATGTGAGGGAAGGGTTGATGAAAAGTGTAGGAAACTTTCCCTTTTTTTAACCTGTTTTATCTTGTAGAAGGAAGGATTGGATCTGCACTTTCTCTTTACCTACCTCTAGAAATCTAGTATACTGTTCCACTGGACATATATGCTATACCAGACACTTCGAGCATTTTTCTTCCTGTTTGCCTGTGAGTGTTCTAGGCAGGTGGGCTGAGCCTGTTTTGAGAAGAATATCAACACCTGAACACTGTGTATGCTGAGACCAGGAGCTGCTGTTCTTTCCTTGAGCACACCTTCTCTGTTTCATGGACTTCACACAACAGAGTGCCTTGTATTCATCCATGGAGAACTCTGGATAACTGCAATTACATGCAAAACATCCACATAAAAGACTTTATAATTATGGCAGCACAGCCAAAACTACCAGAACTTTGTAGCTGCAGCAACAAATAAGCCAAAAATGAATTAATTTGAAAATAAACAAACCTACCACTGTATTTTGTAACCTCTGTGAGCCCAGGCAACTGCTGCAAAGCACCCTGGCAGCGTTTGTCATGGTTACTACAGAACTGACTCAGTAGGATTAGGAATTGCAAAAACCCCTTCCTAATGTCTCCCTCTATTTACTTACAGACAGATGTGAGTGTGAGCCCTACCTGTTGTTGAATGGCCAATCTGTAGAAGGTTCTTGATCCTTTCTGCCACCCAATTCCTCCTGGCTGTGACAGCCACCCGGGTGTGACTTGGCTGCTGATGGATGTTTTAGCTGCTCTCAGTTACTGCTACATGGTCTCATTATCAGTCCCCTGAAATTTTTATGCCCTTCTCAAAGGCCATCTCCATTTTTTCCTTCACCTGGGGTGAATAATGCTAAAAGAAGGATTTGAGGTACTGGTTAAGAGGTATTTCAGAAGCCAAATTTTCATGGAGGATTTTGACCTCAAGTGAACTTTCTGGTAATTTAGAAAGACATGGATTTACATGGTGGAATAGGCTGCCAAGATCCTGGGTTTCTTTGTGTTTAGCAGTGTTACGAAAAACAAAACCATTCCAGTGGCCAAACTCCCTTCAGTTCTCCCCTAACAACAAGGACAGTGTGATTTAATGTGTTCTCTTGGATTGAAACTTTTGCTGTGTTGTGGGACCACAAAACAAAGTTGCTGTCCAGAATTCATGTTTTAAGTGTGTCAGATCTTCATCTGCCCTGTAACATCCCTGTTTCTCGGATGCAGAGTTTGGGCATAGGGAAATTAAAAGCCAATCTTTCTCCCCACTTCTCCATGTGAAAATCAGATTTGAATGGAAGTCTAAAATGCTGCTCTCCTGACTAGCTTAACAGCCCTGAGGATAAAACCTACAGAGAACCGAAAGTCATTGCTGTCTTTATTTAAGAGAAGTTGGAAGGCAGAGGAGAGGATCTGAGTTTTGGAAGGCTTTGAATGCTGATCAGAAGAGAGAGTTCTTGTCTTTACTGACACAGCCTAATAAATATGAATATAACCCAGGGAAGTGGGAGACCAAAATTTATTACCTGTTTGTCCTGACCCCTGAGTTTTAGACTGATGGGCAGCAGGGGGATGCATTCCCCTAATAAATTAAATTGCTCTGCTTCAAAGAAGTGGAAGTTCATACACCTGAAGAGTAGAAACACAGCTGTGATTTAGTGGTCAAAACACACAGGACTGAAATAAAGGGTGGCTTGAGGTAGGAAACCTGCTCCTTAAATGTTGGTTAAAGAGCTCCTGGCTGCAGCAGCCCTAGGAGCAGGACTGTTACAGTGGTGTTTTGCTTCTCGAGGACCTCCTCCTAGCAGTGCATTTTGTTTTCACCTCTGTTAAAGGACAAGATGGACTTGGTCCCAGTGTTTGTGATGGGAGAGGGCACAGGACTGGAATCTTCTGCTTTCTTGTGGTTCTCTGAACTTTGCTACTTGCTCCCTGCCCCAGAACAGCCAAAGTGGGAGTAGGACTGTTCCCCCACTCCAAACGTGGGAGGGTCAAGAGACTAAACCTGAAAATTCATCAGATTTTTAGTTAAAAACCTAAGTGAACAACAGTATTAATTTTGTCTGACTCTCACACACCACACAGTCTCAAGAAGATGGAATATAAAGTTCAGACCTCAGCAGATAATGCTGCAGGGTGCTCTCAGACACAGCTGGTGCTTTGGCTGTCCATAACTGGGACTCCAGGAACTCTAATTGGAGTTTATTAAGGTCTGGTGTACAAAGACAAGCACCTCTATGGGTGTTCATTATGTGTAACACTCTCAGAACAGGAATATAAACTCAGAAAGGGATTTAACTACAGTTGATGCTTCCTTGAGTGCTGTGTTGACATTCATTGTTTATCTGTTCAGACTAGTCATATTTGGAAACACTGTTCTATTCTGACATATGACTTTTCCCAGGAGCAGCAAGACTCACAACGAAGATTTCACAATAAAGAAAATTCTGTTCCTCTTTGTGGGAATGTTATAGTAAAGCCATGACAACTCATTTGGCACAAGATTGTTTTGTGTTCAGTAAGGATTCCCCCTCCCCCCTATCCCTACACATTTTTGATGTGTTTCCATGTGTTGAGGTTTTGTTTTGGTTTTTAAAATATTTTTGTGGGTTTTTTTTTTTTTTTCAGGAGGGTGGGGGTGGATCATTTTACATTTAGCCTTCCAGCCATCAACTGAGAAACCAAACCCTGCAATAGGTATGAAGAGCCCGAGTCCAGGCTTGTGTGTTTCAGTGTCACCACCAGCAGTGGAGTTGCTCCTAATTTATCACCACGTGAACAAGTTCAGCATCAGTCCCCTGGGATCTGCTCAGCTGGTGCAGCACTGGAATTACACATCTTGCTCCAGGCAAAGGGGAATCATGGTGTGAAATACTGAGAGGTGGCACAAATCCACAGGCAACAGCTTAAATACCAGGTAGCAATTCCAAACCTGCATGACTGGAAAGCTGAGGTATCTGCAGTAACCTGTGAGGCCAGTAAAGATCAGACACCAGTATTGTTCCCTGGCTCGGTGTTAATGCCATATAAGCCCATGGTATATTTGGAAGTCACTGGTACTTCTGGAGGTTGTACTTCTGATGTCTGATCTTGGACTTTTTTTTAACTGCAGTGCTCAGTGTTGAAGTGGGAAATTATTTTTATGATGTTGCACCAGATCTTCTTCCAAAGTACAAGGCTAATTAACCAGGTTTCAGTGAATTACATTGGGGATGACAGTCTAGCAGCTGAAAAGTCATTAGGCTTTTTTGCAACCTTCCCTGGAGATAAAGTGGTTATTTTGGGAAGAATACACATATGGTGAAATCTGGTCCTCAGTGTAGTTCTTGGAAATCTTCCTCATGATCACAGTTTGCACCCACCTAAAATTCCTGAGTTATAAAGAGGGCAGCATTTTCCTGCCTCAGTGTTTACTGCCCCATCCAGAAACTCTCACTATGTATTTAGGGGCTGGAAGAACCACAAGGTTACACTTTCAAAGAAGAAAGTAGAACGATAGGTGGTTTTCAAAGATGTGGATTTGTGAGCATGGCAAATAAAAACCCAGTGGCATTGCCAAGACTTCTGAAGCTTTTCTAAAAAAGCTGGTAGGCCAGCCTTAGCCTGAATGTGTTTGCTGCATGCTGCTGAAACTATAGTTCAGGTTATGTTGCTGTTGCTATTCTAAACCCTAGGAAGTGGGTGTTTATAAGTGCAGTCAACATTCCCTCTGAGCAAAAAGCTGGCCTTAAAAGGGAGTTGTCCCAACAGCAAGAAGGATTATTTAAAGAAAATAAAATGCTAAATTTTTGCTGTTCAGAGAAAAAAAAAATTTAAAAAAGAAGAGGAAGCAAACCCAGGGATGGAATATTACAGCGTTGCCCACACACAATTTTTTTCCTTTTCTTAAGTGGCTTTTATCCAAGGCCATTAAGTGCAAGCAATGATAATTTGTGATGGAAAATGAGTAAAATGCCTCTTTTTTTTTGCACATTTAATTAACTTGTTTTGTTTAATTAGGAAAAATTACAGTAGCAAATGCACAGAAATGCATTATTACTGATACCATTATCATATTTTACTGCTCACAGTCACTAAAGTCAAGAACAGGCTCCTGGTGTTTCACTTGCACTTCTGTTTTGTTCAGTAGCTCCCAAAACATTTTGTTAGAGCACTGGAGAGACATGGCTGTGAGTCAGCCCCAGGGATACCCTCCCAACCTGCCAGTGGGAGGGAGGGCTGCTGGCTTGAGGTGAGATGGAAGGAGAAAGCAGGTGGGGATGGATCTAATCATGATGTCTTAAACTCCTAAGAACAATCTAATCATTGTGCCTTACACTCCTAAGACTGCAGGAACCTGCTGAGACAGCTGCCTCCAAGCAAGGTGTCCTAAGTCACAGTTGAGCAAAAACAAGAACTATGACACAGTCCATAACAGGGACTCATAGTCCACTCAACCCTGATCTAGACCTGGCTTTATTTAACATTAATAAATCATATGATTTCCAGACATCTCCATTTTCTGTGACATCTACTTTCAGGTCTGATGCCTTCTGCCCCTTTTAATCTCTCTCCTGTGCCTCCCCTGCACAGGGATATTCTTAAGGCACCAACTCATTGTCGACAGAAAGTGAAGCTGCTGCTGGGATTTCTCATTCCTGACCAGAGTTTCTCTTTCTCTCCTCAGCTGCTGTTCATGGCAAGATGCTGGCACTTTCTGTCAGCTTCTGGGTTTCTTGACAAACTGGGTGCCTTCAGAAAAATCAAGTGCAATGCTCCAGTGGTGTGAGTGTGCACGTATTTATCCATCCAGGTATCACTAATGCACGTGTGCTGTGTGACGGTGGAGCTAAGGAGCATCTGCACAGGATAACCACCACTTAATTCCTGTACAGTACATGCATTAAAATCCTGGCACCTGTAGTCCTCTTAACACAAAATCTCTCAAGTGAAACTTTTGAAGAAAATCATGCTTTGAGCCCTTGGGATTGTAAAACAGGAGCAAGCCTTTTTATTTGGCCTTCTGAGACATGAAACAGAAAAACCCCCTTCAAACGATAACAATATATCTTAAAATGTATTGAGAAACAGGGAGGCAAAAAAATGAGGCAAGATTTCTACAAAGAGGGCTGCAGTCAGACCATTTGTACTGCACAGTATGAAATGCATACAGGGCTCCTTGTGATTGAAGGTTGCAAATCAGTCCCTCATCCCCTGCCTCCTGCCACTCCAATCTGAGTTTTAGCATCCCTTCATCCCCTGCCTCCTGCCATTCCAATCTGAGTAAGCATCCAGATTGTTTAGGTTGTGTTCACCAGTGAATTTTTTTTTCCCAGAAAAAGAGGGAGAGCTGCAGCAGCCTGTGCTCATCAAGGAGGGCAGAGCATTCTGCAGCACCAGCTCTGGCACTGCCAAACCCAGAACTGGCTCTCATGTCTCAGCCTTACTGTGGTCTTGTGCTTTGGCTGCAGTTCACTGAACAGGATGGTTCTAGCAGACAGGACAAAAAACAAGGTGAAATGCAGCCAGGGTTGCACAGCTGACCTTGGTGAACTGCTGCAATTAAAGCAAATTTGTTGTCTCGCTCCTCTGTGCCATCTTTGTATCACGGTGCCACTTGGCTGCAAAATGATGCTGTAGTTGGGGTCAGGTTGAAGGAGCATGGATCAGGTTGAAGGAGCATGAAAGAACATTTCTGTCTGTGCATTGAGGTTTCTGTCTACATTGGTTTAAGTTTTATAAACTTTTTTTTTTTTTGGTGCTAATCTGCTCATCACAGTACATCATCATTTTTGTTATTCCCCCAAAACTGTAAGGATAAGGACTGGTAAGCTAAAGAATACCACTGAACAGAGAAAATGTCACAGGCAAGAAATGCCTAGAAATGAAGAGCTCTCAAAATATTTTCTCCTTGAATATTCAAAGTGAGGACATTAAGGTGGAGATTTTGGGGGAGGACTGCAAATTTCCTGTAGTAACTCACAAGGGGCAAAGTTGGAACTGCTACTTCGCTTCTACTCTTTTATGATCAATTGTGATGTAAATGCTGATGGCTGCCTAACAGGCAAAACAAAGTAGGGAAATGATGAGTCATTTGTACTTGTAGTTTGTCTGAACAAGTAATGTGCAAGTCAAGTTTCATTTAAGTGCAGCAGAACTTTCCCCCGAGGATTATCCTCGCAAGGCAGAGCAGTGGAAGACCAAGGAGGGTTTTGGATCTGCAGCAATGGACAGACAGCCTCTCAAACAGACCATTTCCATCATGCCAAGGCTGCCCAGCTTCAGTGCCCACTGTTCTAGAGACACTGAAATACACGTGGCAATGGCCTTCAATGGAGTATGTGGTGTTATGTGAGTGATTTTTTTCTGTTGCTCTTCAAGGACATGACCATATTTCTCCTGATGTGGGAGAATACATCCTCCCTATGGAGAGGAAGCACTTATACCTCTCCAGCAGCTGGGAGGAACTGGCTGGCTGCCCTTGCCATCCAAGAGGTTCAAAGACTTTGTCTCACTACCTCATCCTGCTCCAAACTACAGCTCAGATGGCAAAAGCATCTTTAATACTTGCCTTGTAAAGCAGCATCTACATTACCTCTCCATTGATTATCTTATGCCCTGTTACAATTTTTTTTATTATTAATAAACAAAAATCCTGTAGTAAAAAGATGTTCTTCAGCAGCAAAATACTTTCATTCTCCACAAAAGGAGGAATGTCTATACTGGTAATCCAAGATACGCCAATCATTAGGAAGTTGGTAGCACAACTTCCAGTGACTTCAGCAAACCCAAGAAGGAAACTCAAAGCTCATGGAAATTTCCAAAGGTATCTGTGGTGCTGTAGCATGAACCTAACTGTGACATCTAAGTGTACCCATCTGTAGCTCAGAAATATTGTCCTTTTCCTGGCAGCTGTTCCGAAGGCTGATCTGAAGCCTGGTCCAAGCTGTCTGCTGTCATCTGCTGGGATGTTATTGAAATAGATGCATGGGAAACAAGTCATGGTTGTTCAAACCAGCCAGGAATTGAGGGAAACCAATTTCAGAAGCCAAGGTGCTGTGTGTGTGTGTATATAGCAAAGGTACAGTCCTTTGAAACTGTGCAGTGAATAGGATACCGTTGGAAACGTGCTGCAAAGGGAACAAGAACACAGTCTTGCAGTTTTGAAAACTACTGTTTGAATAAGTAATCCAGTTCCCAATTCAGACCTAAAATAGCCTTCCTGTTAGTGCAGTGCTGCAGTCTGTCACAGTTGGCAGCGAGAGTTTTCTCTTTTGGTTGACTTTAGGTTTAAGTAATAATAAGAATATGCCTGAAGTGCAGTTTCTCTTCACAAAAGGCCTTTTTTTTGCACATTATTTATTAAAGGGTGGCCCAATCATTTCAATGTACAGTTACATGTTTTGGTAAATTTCCACTTATAATATGAGGTGCCATTTGAAACACAAGTGTGTTTTCTTCCTGAGTTTTGGTAAATGTATCTTGGACATCTGCTCTTAGTCCCAGAAGGTAATTTTGTACTTAATCACCTGGCTAATAAAGATTAAAGGTCTGATTCAGATCTTTGTTAAAACTGGTGGCATAAATCAGTAGGAGCATTACTGACTTCGGGCTTTTTAAAATTCTGATTAAATTACTGAGGAAAATTTTAATCTTTCTTAATGAAAGCAGATGCCAGGTAAAGCAGTGGGAAATGTCCTATTATTCACTAAACAGGGCTTCAGTGAGTCAGTTAAAGGCTCCTTCCTGGAACAATTTAGATAAAGTTCACAGAGGAACCCCAGGAGGTTTGGATGATCCCACTATTGCTGAGCAAGCACGTACAGTCAACCAGCATCAGCCAGCAAAGCACCAGGGCACATGAGTGGCAGAGAGCAGCTCTAAACCACATCTGGGGATTTCTCTGAACAGGCATTTCATGAGACAGAACTGCAGTGCTGGCTGTGGGGCAAGAGATGGGTTTTGGAAGCAGCAGGAATAATCAGAAGTGTCGCTGATCTCAAGGTGAGCCAGGAGCAGTGCAGCAGGGAGTCTAAGCCATCAGTGTTCACGTGTCTGAAATAGAAAAGTTCACAGGAGAAATTGCAGGGATCACTGTCCAAGCAATCCTGTGCATGATATATCAGTTACTTATGAAGGAACCCACTTCTTTTGCTGAATTCAGCCAGACATGTGAAACAATCCATCCTATTTCAAATGAGCTGTTGGATGGATTAAACACCAATGTAATTAGCTTTTTCTCTTGTGCTTGATGCTTGCCATTTAAAACGATGAGGAAGCAGGAGAGAGCTCTGCTAAAAGCCCACTCTGTTACACTTGTGAAAAATGCTTGGCTGTTCTGTTTATAGCCTGCTCCAGAGCTGTGATCTTCAGCAGCCAATAAGGAACTTCACCATCAGCAAAGCTAAAGAACAATCTAATCATTGTGTCTTAGCATTTTGCTTATTGCTGTAAAAACACAAAGTGCTCATATTTACTTGTTAAGGATCTAGAGTGCACTATGGGCTTCTGTCCTTCAGTATAATTTAAATTTCCTTGCTCATTCATAACCACAACCACAAGGTTAAACTGACCTTCTTTGTTCTTCTGAGTTTCATCCTTGAAAAATGCACTGAATACCCACCCCTGCCAAAACTATGGATGTTCCCTTCACATGAATTTTAAGTCTAATATAGAACCCTGTCCCAGGTATGTGACTAATTCTTAGTCACATTAACAGAAGTTTTTAATCTTCAATAAGGCAGTGTGTGTCCTTCCCTCTCCCACCATATGACAGATTTGTCTCTGGAAAACTATGTCCTAGTGATATGAAAATGAACATATCAACCTCAATCCTTCTCGATGACAGTGCAAGCACCCAAACCAAAAGAATGAAAAGCTTGGAGGAAACACACACTTTCCTCATTCCACTACAACAGAGAAGCAAAACATTGCACGAGAGCAGGCCTGGTGAAGGGAGCCAAGAGCTCCAAAGAGAAGGGTTTTGTTCTCTCTGCTCTGGAGTGTCTGAGGTCTTCCAGCATGTTTCACCCTGGGAAATGCCAATTCAGGAGCATCTGACACAGTGCAGAATTTTTGACTGTGAGAGGCAGTAAAGTGTTTAGAGAAGCCCAGAAAATGAGATTTTAATTTTGGTACTTGGCAAACACTGCTCCGATTTCTTGCTCTTGAAGCCCTGCGCTGTGGGATGAGAAACAGAGGTTCACTAACAACAAATCAGTCCAGTGGCATCCGATTCCCAAATAACACAACTGAGTTGCAACAGAAAGTTCTGGACTGATAACGACTAAGCTCTGAATAGAAGCTAAATATATGTGCAGACACATGGATACATAACCTTAGAGAGGAAGCTCCTGTTCTGGCTGTACTGACATGGCCCATTAATGATAGTCAGATAGAAAGGGGAAACAAACACATGACAAACAGGCTTATATTGGTTATTTTCAGGCCCTGTGATGTAATACCTTTTTCAGGCACTATCGCACAAAGTTTCTCTTTCTTGAATTTCTTTTTCCTCTAGAAGAAATAGAAACTTAGCAACTACTGCAAAGCACTCAGTCAATGCCTGGATTGTGTCCAACTCACTGAAGCACATGAAAATGCATGGGAGAAATGAGTTGATTATTAGAAAGTCAAGCCTTACAGAAAGTAAAGGGAAATATCAGCAGCTATTTTAGACATCCATGCTTACTCTCGGTCCTTTAACCTGATTGTTTTAAGGCATGTTAAACTAAGTGTGAAATGCACTTATCAGTTACATTGCACTGCCAGTCTAGTGTCAATAGGAAATTCATTGTATCAGAGACAAACTCTTCATGTTTTTGTTTTTTTTTAGTAACCTGGAGTAAAAACATAATCCATCATCAGAGAGGTGAAGAATTTTTTAACAAGTGAGAAGAAAACTTGAAATGCCAAATGCCTATGTGCTCTGTGACTTATAATTAAAACATTTAAATGTAAATGATAATGAAATGGTCTTGGAATACCTCTAAGCAACTCAGTGTCCTCAAGAGATATGTATCCTTAGAAGATATATGCCCAGTGATGTGTCACTCGATATAGAAGAGCATAGAAGTTCACAGCACCAACCTTGCCCTGTAATGCTACATTTGCTCTCTTAGCAAATGCTATATTGTCTTTTTTTTTCACTCCTCATCTTTCTGGTGCCAGTTTCATAGTTAAAGCAATTAAGGCTACACCAAGTGAGACTGGAGGAACCATTTAAAAGAGTCTAGCTCTGGATATGCAATAGGTGCATTTATCAGCTTTAGCCTTCTTGGTAAGTGGACAGATAAAGCAAAAGCCAAATCCTGAAGGTCTTGGCACCTTCACTTCTTAGCTGTGAGCTCACAGAACAATTTTTTTTTGCTACATTTAGAGAGTCCAGCTCCTCTTGGCAGCTTTTTGTCCTTGCTCCATGCAGCACCTTTCCTGCTGAGGTGTTCCTGGGGTGTGCTTAGCTTGGCCACGTAGCTCAAGCTCCCTGCCCAGAGCTGCAAGGACACCAAGATGAGGCACACAGACTACAGCACAAGTTGCCACCAGAGCAGAATGATGAGAACTTGCATTCTGATGGTGAGCAGTGTGTTAAAAGCCCATGCTGGTACATCTTCATTGCTGCCTTCAGTGCTGGCTGGCACAGACGTGCTGTGCCTTCACTTTATATGTAGATAGATTCATTCCACATCTCCCTTCCTCCCACTGGCCCTTCCAGAACACAGTAGGATTCTGTCACACCCTAACATATTTTTCTCCCCATCCTCACGTTTTTCTTTGAAAACACCCATCACAGGGAGTGGTGGTGCTGAAGCTCAGTGTTGCACCATCTGTTTAGCAATCCCAGCCTGGTTTCCAATAACCCACCTGAAATGCAAGGTTGCTTCCAGCTTTTCCTTTTGCTGGAGTGCTGGCTGAGCAAGCCACCTTGCTTCTTGCTGGTGTCAGCAACCACAGCCTCTCTGAGCACATCAGGGTGTGGGGAGAAAGTCTTGTTTCACAGGCAAAGCTTGCAGAGTTTCTGTCAGCTTCCACAGAGCGTCACCCAGGATATCCCTGCTTCCCCCACAAAGGCTTGCATAAGTGCTCACGTAATCCCTTGGTAGGTGGTGGGACTGGCCCTCCATGGCCACACCAGCTTTCTCCAGGCACAAACCAGCCCTCAAGCACTGCAGGGATGCACCCAAGTCTTGAATAGTCTGGCTGTGGAGAGTTGACCCTGGCTGGATGCCAGACACCCACCAAAGCCACTCTGTCACCTGCCTCTGCAGCTGGACGGGGGAGAGAAAATATAATGAAGGTTGATGAGTTAAGGACAGGGAGAGATCATTCACCAATTACCATCATGGCCAAAACAGACTCAAATTAGAGATATTAGTTGAATTTATTACTGGCAAAAGCAGAGCAGGATAATAAGAAGTAAAAGACCTTGATAATACCTTGCCCCCACCCCTCCCTCCTTTCCAGCTCTACCTTCTTCTCTCCAGTAGTACAGGGAGATGTGGAATGGGGTTTTGTCACTTTATCACACATTATTTCTGCCACTGTTCCAGCATGGGATCCTTCCCAGGGGAGACCATTCTCCATGAACTTCTCCAAGGTGTGTTGATCCCATGGGAAACAGTTCTCCACAAATTGCTGTAAGGTTGGTCAGTCTTCCACAGGGTCAGTCCTTCAGCACAGCCTGCTCCAATGTGGGTCCCCCACAGGGTCACAAGTCCTGCCAGGAAACCTGCTCCAGGGTGGGCTCCTCTCTTCATGGGCCTCCCATGGGTTCCCAGCCTCCTCTCAGCACCCCCGTGCTCCATTTTGGGTCTCCTCCACGGGCTGCAGGTGATCTCTGCATCCCTGTGCCCTCCTGGCTGCAGGGGCACAGCTGCCTCCCCAGGTTCCCACCATGGGCTGCAGGGAACCCCAGCTCCAGCCCTGGAGCAGCTCCTGCCCCTCCCTGTGCTCTGACCTTGGTGTCTGCAGGGCTCTTCCTCTCACACATTCCCACCCTGCTCTCCTCTGGCTGCACTTACATCTGCACCAGAACTTTTTTTCCTTCTTTCATTTGTTATCCCAGAGGTGTTACCACCTTTTCTAACCGGCCCAGCCTTGGCCAGCAGCGGGTCCCTCCTGGAGCTGTCAGGGATTGGATCTGCTGGACATGGGGGAAGCTTCCAGCAGCTTCTCAGAGAAACCACCCCTGTAGCCCCCTCCACTACCAAAACCTGGCCACACAAACCCAGTACATGGTCCAGGGCAGCAACAGCAGAGCAAATTCTGCAGATCAGCAGCTGGGTGTAGCCCTCCTGGTGATGGGACAGGGGGAAGGAAGATGAGCAGTAAGCAGTGGCCATAGCAGCCCGTGTCCCAGGAACCATGCAGGGTGTACAGCAGTGCTGCCTGGCAGCTGGAGCTCCTTTAATTCAGCCTACATTGCATAAAATAAACCCTAAGGAGATATAACATGGCCTTTGCCAGGAAAGGAATGCAAGACATCAAGAACAGCAACCCCTCCCATATGCTGAGCATCTTCTACAGAATCCCCTACAGCCTGGCAAAGTGTGCTGCCATGCTGACCCACTGGCCACAGCCAGACAAGTCTCCAGGTGCTGGGCACCAGTTCTTTCTGAAAAATGGTTGCTCTCCTGGTTTAGAACCAAATATCCTTTCCCATTAATGCTCTGCTCTTGGCTCCATCTTATGCCATCACACACCATAAAAACCAAGCAGGAAAAAATAAATGTCAAGGAGAAGTTAAAAACATGATATGCTAATTAGCAAGTGTTCTCAGAGTGTTAGCCCCACATAATAACTACTGACCTGTTTGGGTATATTTTCAAATGCTCTTTCTTTTTCCAAGTTGGCTTCTTCTGCAGCTTCGGATTAAGCAGTTGCCTAAAAGCCTTCATTGTAAAGCATGCATTGCACTCACCCATCTGGCAACTTTATGTTGTATAATACAGGGAGTGCACAGTATGTGGCATAAATTACAGACAAGAAGAATGAACAGCACAGCATGTAGGGTAAATTAAAGCAGGCATTCTTCGTGGCCCATAGCAGAGAAGGACAGAACCATTTTGCATCATAAATACAGGAAAAGCATGTGTTTTCAAATGAGAATTTTTTTTAAAAGTAAATAAATAAGATATGCCCTCAGAGGCAGGCAGCTTGTTCCTAGAGGCAGCAGCAACCATGCAAAACCACATAAAGGAGTAAAGAAAGGCATAATGGTAGATAACAAGAGGTAACAGATTGCAGTAGGAGGACAAAGAAAGAAACCAAATGCTGAGATGGAGCAAGCCCCAGTGGACTTTTAAAAACAAGAGTGCAAATTGAAAATGAAAGGAGCAGAAAGCACACACAGATCTGAGGATGAAAACCATTCCTACTGTTTTTTTTGTGGCATGAGCATATGTAATGCACACTGCCTGTTAGTGACATATCACTTCACATCAAAGGGTTCATAAATAGGATCTCCTGACCATGGCCTGGTGAACTCAGCATAGCCCCAGGAGCCTTCTGCTCTGAAGATCCAGAAGTGCTGACCACCCTATGCTGCTCCTCACCCTCTGGACCATTGTGTGAGCCTGTGTGTGTGTGTGCAAAAATGCCCACATAGGAGAGGAGAAGTGGGAAAAACTGGGCAAAGTGGGAAAAGTTGTGCAAACTCCACTTGCTAGCAAGTGTCAGAGCTTTTATTCTGTGCCTGACCTCTCCAGTCCTGGCTGTCCCACTTCTTTTTGTGAGCTTCCACAGCAGATTACACCAGCCTAGGGCACAGCCTTTGCTCTTCCACTGTCCTGCCATGGCCCTTCCCTTGTGCCAGCACTGGTGCCTGTAGTGCAGCACTGGGAAAAACTTCAGGGAGCTAACTCTGCTAAACTAACCTTACCAAAGAAAAAAGGGGACTAGTTTCAGATCTGTGTTGCTCTTCTCCTTACTGGAGTGGAGTTACTCAAATTGTGAGCCAGTTTAAGCCACTGAATGGGCAATTTGAGTTCTGGGTTGGAGGTGCAGGACTCTGGCAGCTTCAGTTTAGATGAGGGTAGGCTGCCGTTGGAGCGATGCTCCGGCTGTTTTCCTTTCCCACCCTGAGCTGGTTTTGTCAATTTAGAATATGTTTTTCTCAAGGCAGGGAGTGTTTCCCATTATGTGTTTGTGCATTGCCTAGAAAGTTGGAGCCCTGATCTGAGGTGGAAACTTGAGGCCCCACCATAGTACAAATAATAAATGTAACACAGTGAAGAACAGATGCATTCACATATGGTGCTTTATAATTCAGACAAATAAAAATTCTTATGTTGTATGTTAAAATAATTCTATATGTGCCACAGTTAGCATGAAAACTGAAAATAAAAACAAAGCCATGAAGAGTCCAGGCATTTAGGAGTCCATACCCTACTTCTGCATGCACAAACAGAGACTCCTCTGTGGCCAGTCCTCGTTGCCTCATCATGCAGCAGTGCCCTGTAACTTTAGTGTTGTCCAGGTTGAGCTGTCTTTTGTTTTAATGTTAATTTCAGAATTCCTTTCCAGCCTATGCAGGCATCTTCCCAGCCAGCCAGCCCCTCCACTGCACATATGGGGCTGTATATAAAATATCCACAACTTTTTCATTTTGCATAGCTCCCAAAGAACACACCATTTTTGTCTTCTTGAGAATGTGGTCCCTAATGGCAGCGTCCTCCTGGGGCAGTTTAGGTTTCCACTGGACTCTGAATAGGGATCATTGTGACAGAGGGTATTTTCCTCTGCTGTGCTGGCAATGGCAATAATAGTAGCAACAGCTATTTGCAAAGAGGAAAGATATTTGTGGCAATCTCTGGCATATAGTATTGTTTAACTCTTTTGGAAGAGGCACCTTCCAGTAAAAGAAAGAATAACTTCTAAAAGAGTTGCAGCCATATGGTAGTTCTGAGTGAATGATCTGAGTCAGGTCCTCACAGATTGATAGAGGTGGAAAAAAGTTCTTGAAGTGTGTCTTTATTAATTTTTTTTAATCACACTAATTCAAACTTTCCCATACCAATTTTTAGAAGATTTATTCTGTATATAAAAAGTGATGCAGATTTTGGAGGGTTGTTTTACATTCTTCAAAAATAATTAAATGGTTTAATTCCTTTTTAAAGCACCAAAATCACATCAGGCTTTAAAGACATGAGCTTTGCCTCTATAATTAACACTAATAAATACAGACTTAGCAAGGCTGGCTTTCAAAAGGATGATGAATCTCAGGAATACAAATTTGCATGTACAAACTGAAGACACCAATTGCAGCATTTCTGACTTCTCAATATCAATTTACTTCTTTTAATAATTTGCATCCCTGCTAATCAATGAAACCCTAAGGAAAAAAAGCATTTTGGACAATTGCCAAAAGTATATCTCAAGGGAGCATAAATCAAGGCACTAGTCTTCTGTGCTGAGCATTCATTAGTAACTAACATTAAATTGAAGTGAACCTTTTTACAAGCAAGGAAAACAGGCGATCCTGGAAATTGTTTTACTAGCAGCTCTTTATCCCACTTTTTCTTTCCTGGGCAACTGGAGGAAACACAGCCTAAGCAAAACGTTTGGCATTAAAGATCGTACATAGTTTCCACCATATTAATAGCTTTGGAAAATGTGCAGAAAATAATAGCCATAGAAAATGTACATAGGCCAAGCCATTGCCTGGGAGCAGGACATTTATTTAATTGGTGTAGACACAAAAATTAACATTCCTACATCAGTCTCATCTATCAGCTTGAGAAATCCATTCTAGCAGATGTCAAGCACTGACTATACAGAGGATCACAAGCAATGTTTGGACTTCAGCAGCTTGACAAAAAGAGAGAGCTGAAAAACATGAAGTATTTCTTCATTCAAACCAAGCTGGTTCTTGCCAGTACAGTGGGGTAAAATCTTTGCCATACTAAAGGATTAAATAGTTGCAGAATAGGGCCAGACTCTCTCCAGCCAGTTTATGAACTTAGAAGTTTACTTAGGTTGCTGGACCAGTGCCAGTTTACAACTGCTAATAAGCTGATCCCCACAATCTTTTTCCTTTTAAATCAGTTAGAATTAACCAAGATAAACTCTTCAGCCCTACACTACTGGTTGCCTGAGGAAATATTTTGAAAGGATTCTTGCCTAAAATGTAAATATCTCAGAAACTAATTTCTGGGCATATATTTGGTGTATTAGTGGAACTTGTGAACATCCTAAATAATATGAACATGCCCTGCATCCTATGTAAAAAACCATGTACCAGTAATTTTCTGGTACTTTTGGAACAGCTGCTCACTTCTCCAGCAAAGCAGTTAACATAAGCTATTAGAAGTGCAAACATGCTGTACTAGAGTTATTTTCCCTTAGTTCTAGTGTGTAAAACCTGGCAACTTCACCTTGGCAAAGGGCTAAGAGTTCACCCAAGCTTGCAGTCTGTCTGAGCATTAGCTCTGCTTAATGTGGGGAACACCCTGGTCAGCACCTTGGCCCTTTGTGGTGTCCACCAGCTCCATGTCAGTACAAGTGATTGAGAACAGCTCATGGAAGGCTGAGCAGAAATCAACCTCGTTGCTCTAGAGGCATTCCTGAGGAAGAGCAGACTCAACTGGACTCAGTGTTGCCTTCTCCCTCTGTCTTCCCACAGGGAATAGCTGGTTGGATCAGTGAGAGGCCAGGATGAGAAAAAAAGCAGGTCATACTCTAGCAGTGAAGACTATCACCACCCACTTGTCACTCCCTTCTCTGATTTTTCTCACAACCATCATCTACAGTGAGAAGAATATGGTATCTTTTGGGCTCCCACTCCCATCCAGCTGGCTTATCCTTTTTAAATTCTATTTCTCTAATGATTCTAGCTTTTTCCCCCTCTAGCCCTTTTTTTGACTCAGCACTGATCACCATGAAAAAATGCAACAACAGAACTTCCTTCCTCCTTTTTCTCCCATTCACACAAGGCTGGCAGAGTTCCTCAGTTCTCAGGATCTGGTTCATTTGGTGACCTCCTCGTGAGTCACCAGGAGCACACAGTCACATTCACAGCCCTCTGAAGGCACGTGGTGACCTGCTGCAGCCCTGCAGAGCTGCTGGGGAATGACAGGACTGCAGTGGGTGAGTCCACAGCCAAGGAGTCAACAGTACCCTGATAGCCAGGAGGAGCTGTGGGTTGGCAGGAGCTTCTTCCCTGAGTCTCCTGTGGGAGACAGCAGCTGGCTGGGCATGGAGAAGCCTTGCTGGTCCTGGGTTTTCACTTTGTTTTCCACCCGTGTGTGTGCAAGAGCAGTCAGTCTGTCCGTGAGCAGAAGAGCAAAGAGCCAGAACATGTGCATGTGGACAGGGCAGAAGGAAAGGGAGTGAGTAGAGGGAGGAGCTGTTTGGAAAGAGAGCTCACAACCATGGTTATGTGTTCATACACATGGGGAGAAAAAAGAGACCAGCTTGTGGACTGGAAGTGATGGGAAAGTTTTGATTTTGACAGTGTTTGTGAAGATAGCTCATGGCTTCATATGCTGTGCACAGAGGAGCTGCATTATTCCTTTTTCCAGGCCACTGCTTTGAGAAAAGCCTTTCTGTGAATTGTTATGGTATTTTTCTACTCGCTGTGGCATTCACAGATATGAAGGGAGGTGGGAGCAGAGCAAACAGGCCCCCTAAATCCTAAATCCATAATCACTGTGTGCAATTACATTCATGAAGGTCACCATCGATAAGTACAGTGTGTTGTACAACCAACCAAGCATTACCCAAACACAGAGCATTTTCATATGACCCATCAGAGCTATAAGGAGACATTTTGATGCCAGGAATATGTCCTCCACTTCCCACTCCAGCCCAACTTCTCCAAATCCAAAACTTCTTCTGGCCACCACTATTGCCTTCAGGTTGTCTGGTTTGCAGCCACAGAGACAAGACCTGGTACTGATCTGTTGCTTTTTCTCCTCTTCAAAATGCCCCTTTAACCCTGGTGTTCTGTCCATGGAGACCTTGCACCCTCCTGTAAACCAAGTCTTCCCTTTCCTGGGAATAAGACCTTGGTCTTGTGATGCAGCCTAAACAACTTAAGTAAGTTCTTCTTGCATGTGTTTGTTGTGTGACAGAAGACATCTGAAGCATCTTCCAAACACGAACAATTGGCCTCTTCCACTGCAAGGAGAGGTTTGCCAACAGCTTTACAAAAACTGAGCTCAAACTCTCATCTGAAAGACAGATGAATAAAAAATGCAACAGACATTACTGCTGAAAATAGATAATTTCTAATTCCCACAGCTCTCTTTGTGGTTTAAAATAAGCCTTCTGCATTAAGACTACAGTTTTTAAAGTAATGAAATTTACAAAACCCTGAAATGTTCTGAGTGTTGTTTCAATTACATTTTCATGATTCTACATACTTTTGATGTGTGAATTTTCCCATTAGATTCAGATTGCTTTGGAGTCTATCAATGAGGCATACAGTGGCAGTGAGATGAGACCTCTCATTTTTACATCCGAGGGACCAAAGGAAATGAGTCAGCAAATTGGCAAGGTCCTATCTGATTGCAAAACTGCTGAGCATGATCAGTCCTTGGGATTCAATACCTATCCCCTGCCTTGCAGCTCTGATCAGTCAGAGGGGTCGTGGTTTCAGGGACAAAAATGAGTGGGTACTTTTATTCTGTGTGCTATCCTAGTTCCTAATATATGCATTTGAAGGACCTGACTGTTGGTTGTTATTAAGACTATTATTTACTCCTGTGATTGAATCAGCTGCTGCCTGGAAGTGTTATATTTAAGTAATGGATTGTTGTTACCAGTGTGTTTTGAGTTAAAACAGACACCACAAAGATTGTTCTAGCCACAAAGATTGTTCTGGCCACAAAGAAGCATGTGGAGGAAATCAGAAAAAGATAACTTGGAAGAGTAAGATGTGGGGTAGCCTTTCAAGAAGCAACAAGCTGTCTTCTTTTCAGGGTAGAACTTGACCCATTTATGAAAAGTACTCTATGTCTGTGCTGTCTGTGACTGAATATGGTGATTCAGGAATTTTTTTCCACTTCTGCAATCCCTGACTTCCACCTTTGGTGTGCTTTGAGCCTACTTGGTGCAACAGGGAGCCCCAAACAGGCTCAGATGCATTAGGCATTAGTTTTGTTTCTTTTCTTCATGACTCTTTCTATTGTATTTCATCTGCTATGAGCAGCAAGTGTGAACCACATTGCAATAGTGAAATGTCAATATGCAAACAATACCATTTCTCAGGGACAATGTAAAGGGCAGGAATATAAACTTAAGTCTCTAAGGCAATAAATGCTCCTAAATTAGTCTTGAAAAAATGCATTTCATCTGCCTAAAACACATGAAAGTTTACATATTTTTGGTATTATTTACTCTTCTTCCCTATTAAGTACATAGTGCTTTTCTGATTATGGAATATGGCTAGGGAAAGAAAATAAGTTTGTTCTAAGGGAAGCACAGTAATTGCTCCTATATTCCATTCAACCACTCTCCAGCAGTTTTTAGTGTCCAGGCCCTCCTATTATATTACGTCTAAATGAGGCTGAAAATCTATTCCTTTGGGAATTTGCTAGTGATTTGGTGTGGAACAGGATTTCATCCCAGAAATGCCCAGAGCTTAGCAACTAATATAGACTGTGCATCTTGGGCTTTCACCTGCACTGGTTCTGGAGGAGTTAAAATTTTGTATACAAAGCAAAAAGGCTGTTAAAATTTTGATTTCCAGTGCAAGTCATCATTTACCATATGGTCAGGTATTTACCCCAACTCTGTGTTGTTCAGCAGTCATAGAGGTTTGCGTGGGGTGAGGCTGAAGCACGGGGTTGTTGTTTTGATTTCAAAGTCCTGTGCATCAAACTAAAATTGCTATCCCTAAACTGCTGTCACCACAATGCCTGTGAACCAGTCTGCTGAGTGAGTCTGACTGGAACAAGCCCCCAGAACCACTGTCCTTTATCCTCCCCCTCCCCACACTCTTGCTGTGTGTCTCTCAGAGCTGGGATGGACTCTGGGACATTTCATGCACTGCCCCACCTTACCTGACTTTTGAGCAGACAAGACCTGCAAACCAAGCACAGGAAAGACAATCAGAGGGCTAATCCTGATGGTTTCAACTTTGCTCCTACTTTCAGTGGTGAAAAGCAAGTTTACCTCTCACTAGTTAGGCTACTCAAGTTGCTAGAAAGGCAAATAGCCAATAAACACCCACTGGCCACCTCTATGGGGCTTTATGTTGTTGTTTGTCACTTATTTCTGCGGCTGGTACTAATTTTCAGTTTGTCATCCTTTGACTCATAGAAATTCTTCCCCTTCAAAAAGGATGCATCTCCCTGCCGACCACGGAAAAAATGTGGCATGCAATTCAATCCTTTCCTGATAGCACCGGAGACGAGGAGAGGGCAAGTTAGAACACCATGATGAGGAAGTTCTGTCATTTCCAGAAGGAAGCATGATTCACTGTGCAGAGCATTTTTGGGAGCCTGAATCAGAGCTGTCGAGGAAGTCAGTTCTTGGACAGTTTAATGTTTAGTTTAACTGTGACTTTACCGGTGAAACGCGTGCCTCTCCCCACAGCCAGTGGGTATGGAGAGATCAGATAACATGCCACCGAGGAGCAGGCAAGAAGATTGCCAAGGAAGAGGCTTTCAAATGTTTTGGATAAAATGAGAAGCGCCCCAGAAAAATCTGTCCTTAAATGTCATCGCGAAGCAGCGCTCTCCTGAAAGCAGATTTGAGGGAGAAATATTTTCTCACACTTTTCCCGAGCACAGCACAGGCAGTGGGAGGGACCTGCAGGGTGGCCATAAGGAGCCTGCGAGGAGGGGAGGGCCATGCAATGAGCTGCAGCCGGGCTCCTTCCCAAAAGGTCTGGAATTAGCACGCTAGCGGAGAGATGGCTTCATTAGTCATGGCACAGACCTGCTAAGTAAAGCTATCTGCAGAAAGAATGAGTTGTGTGTTAGCTGCCAACAGACTGCAGGAGAAATTCAAGTTGTTGTTTTTAATTGCCTATTGTACCCTAAAAGAATCATGATTTGATTAATGTAGTGTCCCCCCTCCGCCCACTGCACACCCCCCTCGCACGCACACACCATAATGCAGGAAACAAGATTAGATTGGAGTGTCTTTCCTTGATCTTCTGCCTTCCCATCTTCCCTTCTTCCCCACAGGAAAGACAAAGACTTACTGGCAAAGTACACATCTGGGAAGGGTCCTCAGCTCAGGAACTGGGCATATTCCTGGGCTACCACAACTGGTTTGGAGCAGGTGGCCAACTACATCTTTTCTCCCCAAATGTAGTTTAATAAAGTGAATAGAGAAGAAAAATCTATGTTATTACGTGTGAAGATTAGCAGACTGTTGATGTATTTGTGCCTCCAGGGATGTGCGTATATCACTGAGGTCGAGCAGAGGGAACTGTCAAGATATTTACTGTATGGAAATACATGCAAGAACCCAAAACATAGTGTAGGAGGGCGGTGTTTATAGCCTGTACATTTAAATAAATAGAAACCATCCTTCAAACTCACTCTTTGCACTCTGTTGCATAGGGATTTACATTTCTGGCCTCATGGATAAGGAAAGACTGAGTATTAGGGAGAGGCAGTGCTCATATAGGATGTGAAAGGAAATAATGGGATAGATACACTGAGCATGCCTACGCATCCCTCGAAGACGTCACTCTATCTGGGAGCCAAAAGGTAAGGGAGTGGGTTTGCTGACTATGACACATGGTGGGAGGGGATCTGAGACACAAAGGAGTCATGGGTGTGAACCAGGAAACAAGACCGTGCCCACCCAGCTTTTTTGTTTGCTTGAGGAGGATGTAAAATATGCTTACACCAGTTGTGCTCCAGCTCCAGCGCTAATTGTTAACAATAAAAGGTCACCAGAAAACAATTGCTGGGAACCAGAATTACACAAGGGGCCCGGGTAATGCGATCTCTCCTTCGCTGGGGAATGCCATCCCGCCAGGGAGCGGGTGCTGGGAGATCCCTGGGAGGACTGGCCAGGTCAGCCCAGGAAGGGAGGTGCACGCCTGTGTCAGCCAGACCTCCCTTGCCAGCTCCCTGCTCCCAGAGAGGCAGGCACGAACCAGGCAGTTTCAAGCTTATTTAGCACTTATTTTAGGGAGTTTAAATGCAAGATTGAAGGGCTGTTCTTTTTCCTATTATCCTATTATCCTATCTTTTTCCTATTATTCCTGTTATGGGAGGAGAATATTGGCTTTGACATCCCTTCCTATGGCAGCGTTGGGGTTTGAGGGGGCATGCCAGGTAGGTTTGCACAGCAGGAACAAGGACTGCCATCTGAAGGAGGGCTGGGGTGAGCTGGAAGCAGCATATCCCAGGGGAAAAAGAGGGAGGTACCGCTCGAGTGTCTTATTCCCTCCCAAAATACGTCTCTACTTCATGGGTGTGAGTACTGCTCTGGAAGAAATTTCTAAGCTAGCATTAAATTCATGGTGTGAGCACCAGCAACAGCTGAAAACTCCTGCCAGCATGCTGGAGAAGTATTTTGACAACCCATCCTGTCCCAGCTCTGTGCTCTCGTGCCTCTCTGGTTGACTTGCACCTGTCTGCTTGTGTGTGTTCAGCACACCCTGAGCTGCGCTCTGACCATCTGGTTTTTTACCCTCCAGGACTGAACAGAATTAAGGGAAGTCTGAAGCAATGAGAGATGCTTTTAGGCCATGTCCATGCTGATGAACAGCCTGAATGTCAGAGAGGGGCTGAGTTCAGACCATTTGACAGTCAGTGGTGGGTACAGCCACAAAAATGCCAACCCCATGTGAACTTAGAGGCATTCTGGAGCATCCCATGTCTGAGCAGACTCAGACCCTGTCTGCCCTGCCTTCGTTCCATGTTCATACAAGTTCAACTATTTCTAAATGGTCCAAAAACATTAATTTACCTTTTCCTATACCTTTCCCTCTGAGAAGTTTGTATGTGTGTCTAGCCTACCCTAACCTGAAGTCTTGAACTCTGAGCTTTCTGTAGCTGCATCCATCCAGAACAGCACAACTTTGTTACCTCCACAAAGGCTTCCATCAGCCACCACCAGCACTCTCCCAGCCCTTCAAATCAATTCCTGCAGCCAAACTTTACAGCCAGGGAGAAAGAACAGACACATGTGAAAAGCATTCACTGGGTGACAGTGCACAACTGTTTTCCCTTCTTCCAGTGATTCCACATGTCTGATAGTGTCCATGCTGTTCTTTTTTGTGATGAGGCTCAAGTGTGTTAAAACAAGCCACTGCCAAAACCCATTTTCTCAACAATTCCATCAAGTCTAGAGACAGAGGCAAAGATGCCACAGATGACCACGTAGCTACTTCATAGGTGTTCAGTACAGAAAATTTCTCAAGAAAGCTGCAGGAATAGCATGCAGTAAAGCAGGATGGGAATAATAACTTCTTGAGCAGCTGAAGGACACTGTGAGAGATGTTTGATGATTTATGTGAGGAGAGCTTGCTGAATTCTCAAACCTATGCACATGCTGTTCCCTCGTGTGAAGAATTTTGTGTTCTGCAGACAAGGAGAGCTCAGGAAGTGACATGGTGCATCCTTGTGAGGTCTGGAACTTAAAAGGGGAACAGAGATTAATTCAGGGCCTGGTTCTCACTGAAAACACCATCATTATAAAAAGTGGAGGCAAGAGGCCTTTAGTTCCCTTTGATGGGATGCCAGGCATGTGCTAGGAGCTGTTGGAGCATGTCTGGGATCATGCAGATGCCATATGCAGGTCATAGAATCTGGGGCCTGTGGTGTGCCCAGTACCAGTGCTAGAAAAGACACTCAGGAGCCACAGGACTCTGGGTGCTGTAGGTATTTTGTCCATCTATGAATTCAGCCCCATGTAGTTCAGTTTGGTCACAGCATGTAAGAAAGATGCTGATAATCTGATGAGGATCCAGAGCACTGCTGTAATCCCCACAGGTACAACAAAAATTACCTGTGGGGGAAGAACTGGACAAACTGCATCTGCTTACTGTAAAAAAAAAAAAAGAGATAGGAGTGAATGCTGAGAATGTTTTTAAATATGCCAAGGGTTACTACAAAGAGTAGAGCATGGATCCTGTGGTGAGATAGTGAAGGAGAAGTAAGGAGAGGCTTCAGCTGGAATAGAGAAGATTCTTGTTAGACAGCAAGGGAAAAAAACCCCAATCTTTGTGATAGTAAGATTATGAAGCCCTGTAATGGATTGACTGGAGAAAATCTGAGTCTCTAGACTGGATGCTTTTAAGAGTAGAAAAACAGCAGCCAGGAAGAACAAGGATGTAGCTGATACTACCATGGATAACCTCCTGAGTTCTTTCCACATAATACATAAGCTGAAGAAGAGGAAGGAACTATTTTCCAAGTTGTCCTTCATTCATTCCTGTTTCTGCCTGTATCACTTTTCTTTCCAGCTGCATTTAAAATGAGCAAAATGATTCCTCTGTTAACAAATGACTATGTAGTAAAACCCAGGAGTTAGGAATGAGCAGGTCTTGAAAAAACAGAGGCTATGAAAAATTTGTACTTTTATTATGGTGACCAGATCCTCCTTTTTCATAGAGCAGGTCTGATTTTGTTCATTTGCTTTCAGCAAGCCGAGTTAATGGTTACCATTTTCTGTAAAATAGAACTTCCATTACTGAAGAAAAAATCATTTTACAGCACTCAGTCTTCAACCAATAAAGTTTAAAAGCTGCATGAGGAGTTTTACATTTTGAAACATTTACTTTTAAGTGAACTATAAAGATGAGTCTTAATGCTCAGATTTTTGAATCAATAAAAATGTTCAAATGTCTCTGTCAACAGCAGAGTGAAACTGAAGGCAAAATGCCACTAAACAAAAGAAAATCTTGGATGAAATACCCTGGCCTTTACTGTCATTTGAGAGAAGTGCTGTCTCTTCGTATAGAGATATGAGCAAAAAGTGAGTCCTGCCACTGTGACCAATGGGTCCTTATGAAGTCGTCCCAAAATAGACCAGTTAAAATAGTGCAGCATTTGCTGTGTGTGCAGGGACTTTCAGCACATGCTTTTGATGAGGTCTTTATGACAGTAAATGTAGATACTCATTGTTATACTTAAGGTTGAATTCCAGCTTTTGTCCTAAATCCTTCCTCCTTCTCCTCTCTGCTATATTTTTAGCTGCTCAAAGCTTTTGGAAGTAATTCCTTTTGTGATTACAGTTGTCACGTTTGCTTTCATCACTTCCTCGTAAAAGAATCCATGTTAGATTGAATAATCTTTTTTTTTGTTTTTCCTACTTGTTTGGATATCCCTAAGCTGTAATTTGAAACTCAGCCATAGCCTAGCTCAAAACTAACAAACTACACACCCCAGAGGTATGCGAGAGAGACCTGTGAAACAAAATCAAGCCTCAGGCAACAACTGAATCTATAAGGGTTCACTACCCACATCACCTTTTATGGACTCATGGTCCACAGTTGCAATAGAGATTTCAATGAGTAATCTGCAATTGGAAAGAAAAAACCTCCCAGGTTGAGCATGTTAAAAGCATTAACATCCTGGAAAGTGCTAATGTGACTGTGGATTTGAAATCTCACACCCTCTTGTCCCAGGAGGGACATGTGCATGTGTGCTCTCTACTGACCTTTAGGTTTGGTCTGAGGAATGGTGTCCCATTCTGATGGTGCTCATATATCCTGCAGTCTCAGAAACCTTCTGTCAGTGGTATAAAATTAGGAGACAAATTAGTTGAAGCGTGATGATTAAGCATGACTTGAAACCACCATGTACACCTTGTTTGCAGGTTTGGCTTTCCACAGTTGTTTTTTATGAGCAGGAAGTGGAGTGCGTGGTCACCAAAAGCAGTCCCAGCTTTCAAGCAGGGTGCCTGAAGAAAAGCCCTTTCAGTACCTGCAGAGCCAGACCTTCAGCAAAAGGCAGGTGTGCTCCCCACCACAGAGATGTCAGCAAGAGCATCACAGACAGATTTGCTTAACCAAAGCCCCATTTAGGAAGAAAAAAAGCATTACTAGCACATGAAATTTTCTGTTATACAGAGCCTGAGGTACAGTCCTAGCTTTCCACGGGATTGGGATTTCAGGAGCCTGAAGGAAAATGAAGTCGTAGCTTTGTAGAAGCCATGGTCTACAGTGTAAGCAGCTATTGAAAAATTGGTGTCTTTCCTAGGATGATGTGGGGAGATAGGGACTGCAATATTTATCTAACATATAAATGTGTGTAGGCATTTGCATCTCAGTGCAACCTGTAAGGGGAAAGCAGCCCAGCCTAATTCCCTTCTTCAGGGCAGAGCCTGGATTGTGCTGCCTGTCCCATCATGTGTGCAAATCTTCATGGACAAACAAGAACTTTCTCTGGCTGGAAAACAGTAACTTGCAATGCAAGGCATGCCAACCTATGTCAGCAGTATTGCTCCCCTGGCAGTGCTCCTCCCCATTAATTGTAGAGTAGAAAACATTCTTCTTCAGGCTTTTCCTCTAACTACCCCAGTGTGAGAGCCAGGAACTGTGGACATTTGTGTGGAGGGAATTTGGCAGCTGAAACCCATGGAAGCCTGGCTCTGGCAGGAGCCTTTCCAAGACCAGCATCTGGACTCCTGGTTAACTTCCTGACTGATCTGCTGCCTCAGACAGGATGCCAACCTCGATAAGTGCACCAAACATAAGGGGAGGGCTGGACAGAGGCTTGGACATCTCTTCCGGTTTAAAAATAGCGGAGCAAATCCAAAGCACATTGGTAGAAAGGCTGTAACTTCAAAGCTCAACTGGAAAGTGCTTCCTCCTGATGTTTGTCTTGCAGATTACTGCCTGGGTTGAGTTTCTGCCTGTCTCTGCAGCAAAACTGCAGCTGCAACCTCACTTACACAAAGAGGTGAATTTGAAGCTCAAACACAAGACCATTTCTGGTGCACAGTGAACAGCCTGGCTCAGTTTATGGGGGCATCTGTGTCAAAACTGTTGTGATGTTTGCAAAGTCCATCAGCATTTTGCTTGTCTGGGTGAAGATGGTTGTTCTGTGTGTGCTGTTTTCCTTGTTTACGGCATTAGGAGAAACCTTATATTGGCTTTCCAAAACAAAAGGGAAAAAAGGTGCTGTTTAGGCTACATCTCAGCTGTGTATATGTCTGCATGTATGTGGTATAGAGTGAGTGTGCACATGTGTGTATAGGAGAGCCTTTCCTTCAGAGCTGACTCAGAGATTACAGGTGACTTCAAAGTTTTTTGGTTTTTCTTCCACCCAGACAAACCACCTGCCAAGCTTGGATTCTCCCTCAGTGTTTGAGACATCCACATTTGTCCCTTACCTTCCGGAATTCCACAGCTCTGGGGACAAGCCGAAACACTAAAGAAGAGGACCTAAAGCAGGTGGCAGTGTGTTATTACAATACTCCACTCCTACTTAGGGCTTGTACATCCCAACCCATGCCTGGCTTTCACCATCATGGTGTTTTCAAGCAGGAGAATGTGACAAGGCTTCTGTAACTTCTTTGGGACCAGAGTCAATCACTTTTCCTACACACCAACACTTTATACATACACAGATGAAAACATGCAAGTGCTTGCAAACTGAATAAACATCATCCAACACACCCTTTATACAAAAATCACCCACTTTGTTGATTCACCATTTTGCTTTTCACCACAGGAAAGACTAACACTTTCTGAATAACATGACACAAAGTATTTTGCAAGTGGGAAACAAGTGGTATCGGATGAAAACTCTTGAACAATTGATTTCTCTTGTCGTTCTGCAGTTCTTTCTTTCCATTAGCACTGGTACCCTGTCATTCTTTTTTAAAGGTGAGGAGGAGAACAGAAGAACAGCAAAACCCATCTAAAGGCAGTTATCCATGATGTACACTGCATCCTGAGAGTCCTCACTACAAGTACAAACCATGTTGATTTCCTGCCACAACAAGGTAGCAGAGAGGTGTGCCAGAGAAGGAAAATGATCTTTTTACAAAGAGAACCTTGTCCAAGACAACTTTATTACCAGACACAAACTCAAGAGAGTTAAAAAGCTGCTTTTAAAAAATGATCAGGTGCAGGGCAGAAAGATCAGGTCAGGACTTAAAAGCTTTCCTCCAAAATGTGGCAAATAGATTCTGAATTCTGATCGTGTCTGCAGTGTCAGCAGGTGACTGATTCATCTGCAGCATAGGAAGAGGACTTTTAACACTGTCCGTACAAGGGATATTCCCCTGCTCACAGGACACCCTGGCCTACTTCAGTCACTTGGCAATTCTCATCAGGCCATGAAGGCAAGTTAGTCATGCTCCTGTTCACAAAGTTTCTGACACTTCTGCTTTGCAGTAAGCCATGAAGCCTCAGAGAGACTTTCTGCCTTATGGGTGTCGTGCAATGAGTGAGACTGTAATATCTTAAATTTTTTTTCCAGGTTTGTCTGATAAGTGGGTGGCAACTGTTAGAGGCCAGTTTTTGTGCTTTTCCATCACTCTGTCTAGACATATTTGCAGGGACTGCTTTGCCTAAAAGAGGAAAGGGTATCTCATATATTACACAATAATGGGTTATTTTTACTTGTAATGCATTAAGAGGCTGTTTTCAATCAGAAACCATTTGATATGAGGGCATGTTCTGGACGATAAATGGAAAAAGTGGAGCATATCCTTTTTTTTTTTTGTCACACAGCAGACAATACCCATACTTTCCATATAGACAGGAAATGGCTTAGGTTTATATATAGAAATACAGTCTATTTTATATGCATATATAATGTATTAATTTATTTTAAAACTGTCACTGTAATTGGTTGAAGCTACAAAATTGATACACATCTATGTAAATACTTCAGTGCAGCCCAGAAAAGACTCATCTGGAAACTTTAAGTGAGATTTCTTGTTGTGAGGGCACGACATGCATGGTGTGAGGGTCACATGCCGTTCAGCAGTCGCTCAGAGCCACCAGATCTGCTCTGTTCAGCATCTGTGTGTCCTAACTTACAGTTCTACTTGATTCCTACAGTATCTTCTCACAGCTGTATTTTCTCACCACCCTTTCATCCCACAGCTCCTAATGGGGCAGCAGTTTTTGTTCTTACTGGCACCACAACCAGTGGGGCTGGCTCCCATTCTGACTCAGGGCTGTGGAGTTCTCCAGTCCCATATTCCCTGGCTACCTGGCACTTCTTTTGGCTGGAGCTGTCCACCATCCTCTTCTGTCTCTGGATTGGAAGAAGGTGCCCTACATTCCTCAGGAGTGGGGTGTGTCCATAGCAGAGCACTTTTCTGCACAGCCACTTATTGTCTGTAGCCACCCTTTCCCCAGGGGAACAACACAAAAAAAAAAAACTTTCTTGAGATTCCCAGGCAGCACAGTTCCCAGGCAGCAGCTCTGTTTGGACTTTGGGGTTTCTTTCCACATCTCTGTGCTTCTGCCTCTGAGGACATGAACATTGGGAAGGTGATGAGCTGCTCAAGAAGTCAAGGAATCCCAGTTTTATCAGTGCTGTTTTGCAGTTCAACTGAGCTAATCACTTTTTGACTCTAAAATCTTGCAGAAGATATTTGGATTGTTTTAAGATGATCTTCCACTAAGCTGACACTTCAGGAGTTAGGAAGGTTAGGAGCTACGTGTTTAAAACTGTGTTCAGTTTAAATTGGATGAATTCCTGCTCACCAGACTATGATCCACAGTCAGGCATTATGGTCAGATTATTTAATACATTAGCAAAAGTGAATTTGATGGACACAGCCACCAACTGGACTGTGATCTGATAAGGCAGTCACAGAGAAGACACAGTAATAGGACAGAAAAAAATTTTGTTTCAGGCACTGTAAAAAGATCTGTGTTTACTTTATTGCAAAGGGCTTTTATTTCCTGCACTACCAACATGTAATCTTTCACTTAACTTAATATGTGTTTAATATTGTTTGTTTGCTTGCTTTTACATATGCTACATCCCTTAATGGCATTCTTCAGCCTTTTATTTCATTCCATGTAGATAACAAATTTCTCCAATGCTTCCCTTTAGATTTCTCAAGCTCCACATGGCTGCACTGCTCTTTTCAATACATTTTTTTCCCCAGCTGTTTTTTAATAAGGCAAGAAGTACAGTAAGAGCACTTGGCTACTTCCTACTGCAACCATTAATGGCCATGGTAGGCAAAGACTCACAAACCCTGTTACAGATAAGAAAATAAATCTCTCTCTACCATGAAGCTGTGGTGTAAGGACTGAAATACTCTCTAAGCCGTAAAAGCTGAACTTGGAGTGAGGAGAACTCCAGCCGTCACCTTGCATATTTCATTTGTTACAGGCCATCTGTGTGCATCATCAGGGATCTCAGGAAAATATTACTCAGCTGTCTTTTATCTCTGTCTAGTCTAGCTGGAGCGTGGGCAGCAGAATACAAAGAAACAGGTTCCTACCCTCAGCCTGATGATAAAAGATGCTGGTAACCTAATGGAAGCAAATGTTCTGTATTGATTAATAATACAGGGCTATAACCCACTGAATCTGCTGCGCATGGAGCAGAGTTTAGAAAACAAATAATGAGTTTCATCCTTCCTAATAAGCTCTTTATTAGTTGTTGAAGTGGAATGTGAGAGTAGAAAGTAAAGCTCAGGTATCAAAAGAAATGGTGATGACGGGTTGAGGGGGGTCACTTGTGAAAACAGTGGAAATCAAATCAATTAGGCCTGTCAGCTGGAAAACATCATGGGGAATTAACACTTGTTTGTCTGGATTCCTGCAGCCTGCACAAAAGTGCACAAAAAGAAAAGTGTATTCAGGTAACAAAGAAAGTGTTGTATTAAAACTGTGGTTTTGCTAAAGGAAGAAAGAAAGTGTTGTGTTATGTAAGACTTACAGCCACTGACAGATGAAATAAGTTAATAGGATACAATTTTAAAACCAGCAATGAGTTTTACACTTCAGAAACAAATGTATCTGCTCAGCAGCAATGGAAGGAGGTAAAGGTACCACCTCTATGAACTTTAGGGCTCATAAAGAGTAAAACCTGGCAGGGCCCTGCTGAAAATGGTGAGATTTTTCCTGGTTACCATGAAACTGGAATTACAGCTGGTGGCATAAATAGAAAAGGCATGCAAAAAATCCAGGGAATATTTGGATCATGGGGCTACAAAGGAGGGAAATCTTGGAGACAGAAGCCTTCTGGAGTCTTTGGATGTCAACCTCATTTCTGGTTTATTTTGCTTTCTCTCACCTCAAATTTGAAATATACTGAAAGGCTCTTCCCTCTACTGAAAAAAGAATTGTTTCCTTTTGTTTTGTTTTTCACATCACACTCCAGGAGAGCAAAGATGGTGCCAGGGCAGTTACAACCACAGCTTCTGCTGGATCAGTGCCTGACTGAGGAAAGCAGGAATTCAGGTCTACGGTCTCCAAGGCCTCTGACTAAACTCATTGAAACTTGGACACAAAAATTAAGCAGTGAGATGCATTGGGCCTGTTCCCTTCTCCTCCCCTAACTCTGGCAGACACCAGGGAGTTCCCCCCTGCCTCTGCCCTTGCAGCTGCCAGAGGGGTAACCCCCCTGGGCACAAGGCAGGGATGCTCTCCTGCATCAACCTGGACTATGCAGAGCCCAGACCTGGTTATCAAAGCCAGGGGCTCGAGGCTACCTGCACACAAAACCAAGCCTCAGCCTGCCAGATTCTCTGATCTCATGGGTGCTTTTTATCACTGGTTAATTCCTGTAGGTTCTACTGAGACACCCCAAATTGCCAAGAAATACTGTAGGAATAAGCAATAGGATCAAGAAGTTTCAACAACTTGCATTTATGTTAAAATAGAAGAAGGCTGTGAATAACTTCTTTCTCTTTTAAACTTGTGTTACCATTACTGATTTTCATTGCTATTTTTTGAAGCAAAGTAGTTGCGGTAGCTTTCAAAGTCTGACTGGATTCCAGAATAAAAAATGCAATTGTTCTTTCCCTGTTCCCGTGTTTTATGCACTGACTACACATACACATTCTTGGCACACACCGTGGCCATTAAAGTGCACAATTTTTAATGCAATTAGAAAAAGAAACAATTCCAAATGGCAGGAATAAATGAAAGGAATGGCTTGAAGGTGCAATAACAAATGGCTTAGTATTTTTTATTCTGAGAAAATTGCTTCATGAGAAACATTTCTTCTGACTGTCTAGCAGTTTTTGAATCACCTTGTCCAGTGTTTCAGGAGTCATGGCCATCCCTAGCTGTAGTCTGAATTATTTTATGTGTAAAAACAATTTTTTTCTACACTTGGGTGAAATAACAGAAGACAGAAGTGTTGTTTAACTTTCCTCTTTGCTACTCCAGCCATTGAAAAGCCCTGGTCACTCCTGCTTTCACATATTTTATTTCACAATGAAGTTGGGATATTAAGTCAACCAACTTACACATTTCAATGCAAATAAAATATAACAAAGCAAGAGCTACTTATTGCCCTTTACAGATCAGCGGTAGGGAAGGTGTGGAAAGCTATTTGGAGCTCCCCCTGCTCACCCCTGTTAACACATGCATGCTTCCTTAAAGGAGTAATTACACCTTGCTGTTGGCAGTGCAAAGCTTAGTAAATCTTTACATTTTCACTATGAAAGAAGGGAATTTCCTCTTACTTCTGTGGGCAGCCAGCCAGTGAAAGGTGATGGGAAATACATGACATCCTGTTCTGTCTACCTTTCATCTTTCCTGTTCACAGATGCATTTTGAGCCTGACATGCAGGTGTAATTAAAACCAGGTTGATGCCATGCACAGCTCAGCAGATGCACACAAAATTAGTACCTGCTGTGAATCCAAGTACTTTAGCTTTTATGGAGCAGCCAGGCATTTGCAAATTGTCTCTTGTAACTGCAATAATATGAACATAAGAATAAAGTGGATCGTGTGGCTTTCACTAACACCGAAAAATGGCAAACACTTTCCTCGGTAGTACTCAAAGTAATGTAATCCTAAATATTCATGCTGATGGCTTTCAAATAAGCTAACACTTATGCACTGGTGCATTTCACATTAAAAAAACAAATCCCTCTTTTCCCTGCTCATGTAGGCAGCAATGCAGCACCCGTATTCTCCAGCTGGCCACTGCTGTGCTGAGGCTGGACAGGGCTGGTGCTCTGGTCACCCCCGTTTGCCATGATCTTTAAAAGTACTTCTAAGGAGGATTCAGTTCTCCAGCCTGCTCACTGGAGGCACTGTGCTTGGCATGCCTAACGTGGCTGCCATACCGTCTCTTCCCTAAAAGTCAGATGAGGAGAGGGAGATGCAGGCAATTGCCTGGTCCTGTCCTGCTGCAAACTCCTGCCAGGAGGGGATTCCAGGGGAGGACACATGCCAAAGTGACAGGAAGCAGAGGATGGGACCATAAAATTTGATGGCAGCAGAGCTTTCAACTGCAGTACTTCACAAAGATGCCATGCTGGCTCCTCCCTGGCAACTGGCAGCAAGAAAAACACAGTACAAGGAAGATCCATCTTTTGCCTGCCTCACCAGCAGCTCAGCCAGGTTTTGTTGCTCTCAACACTGGGGCAAAGTTGGCTACTAAAATTCTCCCCACCTCAGTTTAGTGATCCCAGACCATGAGTAGGAGCAGTCCTTCACCTGTGACGAGCGCAGCAGCATAAATTTGTTCAGCTGCACATTTCAGCTCCGTGGTGTCAGACAGGCATAAGGAGAGCTCCAGAGTCCAAGTGCCACCACTCCATTCTTACAGCAGTGCCACTGCCCACGCTCCCTGTGAGTCAGCTGTGGGAGGGGAGAATTAGGCCCAACATGTCTGGGCTGAAGCAATGATTTAATCAAACTGCTCCTTCCACCTCTGACAAGTGCTTTTTTATGCTTCGTGGTGTTTAGTTTGAAGTTGCCAGTTGGAATTTTTCACACCTGTGGTTTATTTAAGTCCTTATTCTGCTATAGCTCTACACATTTGAGACAATAAATGTGTCCTGTAGAGTTGTGAAGTATTAGGTGAGGGAAACATTTATGTGCAGGTGATGGGAATAAATGAATGATACAGGCAGAGCTACATTTTCTATTACTTTCCAAATACAGACAACTGCTACCCATGACCTCCCAGGTCAGAAAACCACTTTTAAATGCTGTGAGGAACTCCTGGTGGAGTCCTCAAAGTACTCCGTGTGTGTTCTGGCTATTCATGCAAGAAAATGTTTCATACCACTTATAAATATTCTCAAGAATGATCGCATGGGCCAATTGTGTTCATCAGGAACACTTAATAAGAGAAAAAGAAATACTTCAATTTAACGCAATCACACCTGAGATTAAAATCTACCTAACAGAGAGGAAATTACAAAATATTTACAGAACAAAAATTCCAAAAATAAATAGGAAACCCCCACTGGTGGGGGGGGGGGAATAAAAAGGCAGGCAAAACTAGCAGATCAGACTGTAGGAGAATGTTGCCATACCTGAGAAGTGGAGTTACAAAGTAACCCAGAATTATTTTAGACAGTACAGCAGGTTTATCAAGACTTTAATCAACAGGTAAGCAGGAGATGATTTTTTTTTTCAATCATTAGACATTATTGTAATAGTTTGTTAATCATTCATTTTCAAAAATCCTGGCTTCCTCCAGCAGTTTAAAGTTAACCAAAGAATAAGCAATTGTATCTATTTGAATTACCTTTCTTCAGACAAAGTAGAGTTTCCATTGTCAGGACAGCAACAGCCAAACATTTCCAGCTTCTATTCTCAGCTGTAACAATTCTACCTGATTAGTCAAAAAAATTTTAAAAGAAAATAAAAATAAAGCAACACATTATATATTTTCTTGTTATAGCATCTTCTTTTAAGGCATTTTATTCAGAACAGCTGTGTCCCTACTAGTTTCCATCACTGTCCTGTTCATCTCACTTGCACTATCAAGATAAATGATTTTTAGATATACATGGCTGGACCTTGCATTTAAACAGACTCTAATCCCCATGGCCAGAGATACCATGAATAACTGAAATACCAGAGATTGAATAGTTTCACTAACCATGTTTTGCCTTAAATAATCAGAGCACCTGGTAGATCCGCATACATTTAATTAATTTGCTGTTTGCTCCATTACATAATTAACCATTTAATTTCATTGCCCTCTGGTTTTGCTCACTAATTAATTATTTCTTGCTATTTCATCCACCAGCTACTTGGACATTTTTCAGCTACCATGTTGGCCTTCTTTATTTTATCAGCCCTCCTCCCTTTTTTGTTCCTGGCCCATTTCCATTCCTCTTTCTGTCCTTTCTCAGCTGTTGCTCTCTCTTCTGTCCCAGCAGTGGAGCAGCCCAGTCCCCAATGGGGCACAGCCACTGCCCCCAGACAGAGGGGACCCGGCTGGGGACCTCACTGACAGAGCAAAACCTGTTTGGAGTATGATGATCCCAGGACACAGCATCTTGCTGGCTGCAAAGGATTCATTTCCAGTTGTTAAAGCAGACATAGCTGGACTGGGGAGATGTGATTTAGGACAAATGCTGCTTGCAGTTGTTTGAAATGGGAAGGGTTTGATGACTTGAGGAATTTCTGTTCCTTAGATAGGAATTGCTCACTAGCTGATGTCTTAAACCTACTGTTAGTGCTTCATGACATCCTGCAGGTTACTAAAAAGAATGCTGTATGAACAATATAAAAAAATTATCTAGGAAATTAGCTCCTGTGGGTACACACAAATCTTAGCTGGTGCCTAGAATACAGATTGGTTTCCCCTCTCCTCTATGAACTGGTGTGCTCATTGTCCAATCCAGCTTCACTTAACTCTCCCAGAAGTCTTTAAAGCTATTTCTACTAAACATTATTTATATTTTTTATCTCATGAACTGCTTTAGTGAACTTGCACTTTCTGTTTCAACCCATTCAGTCAGCGAGTTTTAGGAGTGCAATGGTGACTTAGAATTCAATCTCCTGATGCTGGGCTCTCATTATCTAAGTGTAGCCGATGCGTTTTATTTCTGTGAAAGCTTGTTTGGATTTCTGTCTGCCCCACTCTGCTCTGGTTTAGATTTCTTGTCTGAATGCTGTCCAGAATCCAGTACTTATGCTACCATTCACCATATCACTTTTTGTTAATTGCTCCCATATTCGAAGAAGTCACGTGTGCCAAATTGCTGAATTGTGACTGCACTCTCAGGCAGCTTCTAGCACCTCCCCAAAGAGGCAATTAAAACTCCAAACAGTGCAGGGACAGGAAAATTGCCTGTCAGAGGCTCTGGGGGTCATCTGACCTTTCTTCAAAAATGTCTTTTTTGTGCGTTTGACCTTTCTAAAAGAGGGAATATTTTTACTGCTAAATTTTCCTCTTTCTTCCAGCAGACTGAAAGCCTGTTTTGGATGATCATTGCTTGAGAGGATCAGGGAATGTTCCCTCTGATGGATAGGACGATGGTGGCAGCACTGCCCCCGTGGTGGTTCAGTGAAGGACTGAAGTCAGCTCTTCATTTCATGGACATGAGGAACACCGCTGATCTCAGCAGGACTGCGTGCACCTCTTGATCCTGTCACTGGCAAACTGGTCCCAGAGACAAAGAAATGGCTCAACTTGAGCTGAATCTGCAGAAGAGATCAGTATGTAACTGCGTGTCTTGATGAATGAAGCAATTTTCCTTGAGATTGCTCCTACAGGTTGATAGCATTCTTGGAAAAGGGCAACACAGAGGCTCTGGAACACAGAGCAAAGTAAAGCTTAGTTACTGCTCAAATCTAGTCCTAATTAGGAGCTTTTTGTTCCTATTACCAAATAAAATTCCTTGAATTCCTTAATTCAGTATTCCACATAACAACAGGTGAATGTAGCAGGATGAAGGCAGATGACATTTCTGGAAACACAAAGAGCCTCCTGTGACTGAAGGAGCATCATTAAAAGCAGTAAGAATGGTGGTTTCAAAATCAGTTGAGAATATTGGATCACACAGGAATTAATTTGGCCTAGCTGTAAGAGAGGAACTAGTGAGAAAAAAAAAGACATAAAATCCTCTTTCTGCCCTGTGCTGATGAGAATCACTGAATAGCTCCACATCATGTCCTTGGTGATCTGGGAAAAGCATCATTAATGCCGGGTGAGCTCTGAGCCCCAGAGCACCCAGGAAGGGTCATGTTTCCCCTCATCTTCCAGAGGAGCCTCCTCTGGCTGCAGGGGGACACCAAAAGTCCTTAAATGTCCAGTGAAAGCTTCTCCATATGAAGTTTCAGTCACGTTACACCTGAACACATGTTTTTGGACATCTGTCTTCCATTGAAAAACAGAAGGCTGAAAAATGTTTCTAAGTCTTTGGAGGGGAGAAGGGGAGGGAAGGGACAGAGGATGCAGCTTTTCCAGCTTCAGGATCCTTGAACCAGTTCTCCAGCAGGGTCAAGTGTCTCATTCTTTCTCAAGACCTCATTTTTATGCTGCTTTATATTTACCCAGGCTTCCTACACACAGGGAACTGCTCAGGTTTGGCAACAGATACAGGCAAGACAAATTGTTCAGTACTGGGTAAAGAGCTCCATAAAACCCCAACAGCTCTGGGTGCTCTAGTTTGCCCCTTGGTAAAATATATATACATTCACCCTGAAGTGGGACTGACAATAGAAAATCTTTCCATAAGGAGGAAAAAAGCCTTCTGGAAAAGAGGGAAAAGCTGTTTTTCAGCTAAAATATTCAACTTCTCAATTTTGTAAACTGCTAAAAGGGTGGATGGCATGGGTTGATGGGAAAGGTGAGGATCTTCAGAGCTCCACCCACCCCATGGCAGCAGGAATAGCCCTTTTTGCCAGGCCAGTAGGTGCAGGCTGTCCCAAGTTATTGTCCCTCAGAGGGCTACCAAATCCCCAAAGAGGACAGCTCTGAGGGCTCAGCTACGCCCGAGGTCCACACATCACCCTCAGGTGTCTAGAAATGTTTGTTTTTCAGATTCAGCCCAAGTTTGCCAAATACTTGAGCTGTTTCTTTGTCTCTGGGACCAGTTTGCCAGTGACAGGAGCAATATGAGCAGCAGGGCTTGGGTGACCTGGCCCTGGGACAGGCTCCGCACGGGGCTGCCACAGCCGATCCCTTTGGCCGCTGCTCCACCAGGAAATGTCGAGGAGCGGGGAACAAATGCAGATTTGGCTGGGCTCAGTGGCTTTGAGGCTGCACCTGGCAGCACAGTGCCCACACAGACACCAGCCTCACAAAAACTTGTCTCTGGCCCACAGCAAGTTCTGAGCTCTACCAGGCAGAGGGTCCAGGCAGGGGGTGTCTTCCTGAAGGGATGTTCCTGGCATAAGGGGAACGTGGATGGAAAAGCTCTGGTTTAAACTGCCTAAAGTAACATTTCCTGGGGAAAATAACTCCAGCAAGGGTTGTCTGCAGCCCTGTTGGGGGAGATGCCTGTCATTTAAGCAGAGGATGATGCAGTGTATGGTTCCTCCATAGTTTGTGGCAGATTCTTCCTTCTCTCTTTGCCCTGGCTCCTCCCTGTCACCTGGTCATCAGTCCCAGGTCTGGTTTGCTTTTCCTTCCCTCCCCCTGCTAATTCCTTCCTCTCCTGCTACTCTGTACCAGCAAATCAAGGCAGGTGAATTTCTGAATTTTTCAGAAAATGGCCACTGGCCCCGGACCAGGGACCTCCCTCACCTCTGGCTGCACTCAGTGCCTGTCAGGTCTCTGGTGAGGGTGGGAGGGGGTTGGGGGGAGCAGCCAAGTGAAGTGCTTCAAGCTGTGAGACATTTTCTGTTTGTGTTGCAGGCCAAACCTCTTGGATTCAAACCAGAATGGCCACTTTTTTTTTTCTTTTTTTCTATTTCTTTTTTTTTTTTTGAGGCAGATATATCTGTGGAGAGCAGGAAAGAGTAGCACATATCCTGGTTGTGGTGTTCTCCCAGGGAAAACAATAAAACAATAATGTGAGGCAACACTCTCGCTGCTGCAGGCTGCACATTGTCCTGCTTGATGGGAACAATGGCCAGGACAGCTGGCATTGCACCCTAAAAAAGGAGCAGCTCTCTGGTGCAAAGTCACCTCTGCACCACCAAAATTCACCACTGCAATGCTGCTTCAGATTTTCCTTTGGAGGGGCAGATTGCTCAGAAGGAAGTAGCAAGGCAAGCCCAGTGTCATGTGGAATAGCTGAAATTCCTCAAGTTCCTTTTTGCCAGGATTTCAAGCTGTGAAAGACACATGATCTCCGCTGCTTGAGACTTTAACTGAGGATTTTCCCCAACAGAGATCGATAGGTAGCTGCACAATTTTTCTTTTTTTTCCCCTACATCTGAGTTAAATCATTGTTAGGGCTTGCATTTGGAAACAGTAACCTCAGATGGGGTTTATCAAAAGGAATACATGACTCCTTACCCTCAGGTACTGATCTGCCCTATGATCACTTTTAGAGGAAAATACAATTAATTCAAATTTTTTCACCTTTTCTGCCATTCACATTGTTCACAGCACACCATGAAACGAGGGGTTGAGATCTAGTGGCCCCAGACCCCTCATTGCTGTATTTGGTCTCAGTCAGGGGCCTGTAACAAGCTGTATCTATAAATCTCTCTTGTATGCCTATAGCAGGAGCTGCTGTCCATTTTCACATTGATAGGGGATGAAGTTTAAATACTGAACAGCTTCATGCTGATATTCACCGATTCATCAGAAGTAGATGGGGTGAGGAAAAGAGAAGTTTTTTTCCTTGCCACGTCAGTGGTTTTTTAATTGCCCAGCCCAGTCCATCAGGGGGTACCTGGTGAACTGAAGAGGCATTGCCATATGAGGGGAGAAGAGGGCTGTCAATAATTTGTGGACAGGAGTGTTGAAAATGCCTCTTAAATAAAGTTAGAGATCAGCAACCTTTGGGGAGGGGGGCGAGAATATTTGGATTTGAAAAAAAAACGGCTGTAGGAGGCACCAAAGGAACATGGTGTAAATGCAGGTTAGCATGATTTAGCAAGAAGGCCCTGTGACTTTGAGCTCCTTGGAAGACAACGAGGTGTAATTTACTTTAATTTCTTTATCACTCATGTCTTTATGAAACTTTGAAATTCTTGCTATCTGTTCCAGATTTTTTTTCCCCCAGATAAGTCTTTTAATGAACTTAGAATCACAGTTCATTTCCAGATAATTAGCTAACAAAGGCATTACACATAGAATTCCTTCTCCCTGTATGTCTGGAGCACCCATACAAAGAGCCAACACCTCCCTGCAGTGTCCAAGGTTTCCGTTTTCCATGCCTTTGCTTCCCAGGACAGCTGATAGTGCAGGGACAAGAGGAGAGGAAGTGTTTCCAGGTGACCCCTGGTGACCCTTTCACCTTCAGAAATTTTGCCACAGATTTCACTCAGGGCCAGGATTTTACTCAGGGTGTGTCAAGCTCTTGTCTGGCCTGTGGATTTGAGTGCTTTTGGAGCACATTGACCGAGCATGAATGACCAAGTCAGCAACATGCAGCTGCCAGCTCAGCCATGGTGGCTGCCTGGGAATGCAGCTCCCTGCTGGGTAAAAATAGGGCAGGTAAAAGCACAAGGTACCACAATTCTGTCGAGTTATTTCAGTTTTACCCATAGCTTTGAATGCAGCCAATTACTGCTGGTGAAAAGCAGCTCTATCACCTCCATTTGAATTTTTTTTTTCTTCTAATGCAGATATCTACAGCTTTGTATTATTGCCTTAATTTTGGAAATGAGAAAGGAGAAAAGAGAAGGAATGACACTTGTCCCTGATGATACAGGCATTGTCAGACCCATGAGGGAGGCTCTGAAATGCCTCCTCTTAGTCTTGTTCTCATTCCTCTGGGTTATAAAGATGTGACAGATACAGTACATGTTCTGTTCTTACACTCTGCTTAGCAAAATCAGACAATTAGGAAGACTCCTTGAATATGAAAACTGAAGACTGAATGATCTAGAAATGTACTATCTGCTGTTTTCTTTATCTTTTGAATTTAAAAAGTGTTTATTTAAACTCTGAAATAAATTGTCTATTTGTTACCAGGTTAAATCTTATTTAATTACCTCAATTATTCTCTCTAAAGGCTTTTTTTTTCTCAGCTTGCATTGCATTGGGTAACGTTTGGAATTAATATCACATAATGTTAGTCTAAAAATACATGTACCATTATTATTATCAAATAGAGATAAGTGTGCGTTGCCAAGTAGAAAAGAAAGCTGTGAAATATAATGCCATGTACAAGTATTTTTTTCATGATCTTCCAGAACATGAAGGATAGACATGGGCTGCCAGATACTAATTTCTGATGGATAAATGCAACTGTGGTTTCCATAGCTATGCAAGGTTTTGTACAGCACCCATCACCACGGTGTCCATGGAACACTGAGAGAATTAAATTAAATAAATGAAGAGAAGGTCCTGGAGCCTGTACACCCATAGTGTGCAGTGACTTGGGCCAGCTTCGCCTCTAAAGCAGGTTGTTTGTTAATCTGTCTTTTCACAGCTCTCCAAGTGCTCAGCTCCTTGTTCAGGTAGCACCTTGCAGGAAAGGTGTCTCCATGATTCCTGTCTCCTCCCACAGCCCCAGGACACGGCTGGTCCTCAGGGCCACCGCGCTCCTCAGCTCTGCACCAAGTCAGCAGGCTGCTCCCTGCAGTCTCACTGCCTTCTTCAGGACCTGTGGATCCCAAGTGGAATCATAAAACTTGAACTCATAAACCCATATCGATCAGTGAGGTTGGAAAATGCCTTCAGAATCATCCAGTCCAACCGCTAACCCAGCACTGCCAAGTCCACCACTAATCCATGTCCCTAAGAGCCACATCTCCAAGTCTTTTAGATACACCCAGGAATGGTGACTACCACTAACCTGAGCAGTCTGTTCTAGTGCATGACAACCCTTTCAGTGAAGGATTTTTCCCTAATATTCAATTTATACCTCCCCTGGTGTAACTTGAGGTGATTTCCTCTTGTCTTATTGCTTGTTACCTGGCAGAAGAGACAAACCCCACCTGGCTACAACCTCCTGTCAAGGAACTGTAGAGAGCCAAAAGGTCACCCCTGAGCCTCCTTTCCTCCAGGCTAAACACCCCCAGCTCCCTCAGCTGCTCCTCTCCAGGTTTGTGCTCCAGACCCTTCCCCAGCTCTGCTGTATTCTCTGAACATGCTCCAGCACGTCAACATCCTTCTTGTCTTGAGGGGTCCAGAACTGGATGCAGTATTTGATGTGAGAATTTTGTCTGGGATCACTTTTAGAGGTTTTCTTCCCTGGTCTTTCTAGCTGAAGATCTCTTATGTGATTGTCAGGCTTCCATCCTCTCTGCACTACAGAAGTGTTAAGCCTTGGGAATTTGGCTTTCCCTGTGCAGTTGAGATCCCTCTTTGGCAGGATCCCTCTTTGAAGATTTATTCAGATTTTTCTTTTTTCCAGGAGATTTCCTTTATCTTTAATCAGGGGGGTTTACATCTTCCTTTTACCAGACCATTGGTTGTTCTCTCCCTTTTAACAGCACAAATATTTCTTTGGGATGGTCTGATGCAGTTTTTATTGGCTCAAATATGAAATAATTCCTGTGCTATCTCATCCTTGGCTTTACTTTTTGATGATGCAGATGCTCCCCATACTTGGAAGGCAGCATCTGAACTCAGAGCAAAATCTTCCTCTAATGCAATCCTCACGCTGTGTAAGAACTTGTGCATTGACAACACAATTTTATGCATTGGGAGCAAGAGAATCAGGGATGTAAGCTTTTAACTCAGCTGTGCCTGAGAGCAGGTACAAGAGTCACTATGAATTTTGAGGCATTAATAGGGCCTGAAGTAACCTGGTCCAAAGTTTTTTCTCTGAGGGAGATTTAATACACCTCTGTGTGAAGATGCTAGGATCAGGTCTTGGAAGGTGAACAGCAGTGTCTGTACATCACAGTCCTTAAAGACAGAATCATAGAATGCTTTGGATTGGAAAGGACATTTAAAGGTCATCTAGTCCAAGCTGCTGCAATGAGCAGGGACAACTTCAACAAGATCACGCTCCTCAGAGCTCTGTCCAACCAAGAGGTCACAAATTCACAGATCCTTTCAGACTACACAGACAACCACTACCACTAATGAACCAGTACCACCAGTCCTCAGCACCTCTTCCTTCACCCACATCCTCCTTCTACTTGGCACAAACCTTTGCACCAAAGTGGTTTGGAGAAGTGGAAAAAGTCAAAACTAACTCATGCAGAGGCTTCCTTTTAAACCTGTCCAGTGCCCTGCTCCAGTTCAGGGCACAAGATGTGCTGGAGAAAGGAGCTGGCATTAGGCAAAAAAACTCACAGCTGGGACTGAAGAGCATCACTTCTCCTGACAGGAGCCCTGGTTTAAGGGAGTTGTGAAATTGTGCCAATAAGGAGGGGTTAACTGGCTTTTGAGTGCTGAAACGACCCCACTAATTGCTGAGCCAGGCCAAGTGTTTCCTCATTAAACTCTGTTGTGTGACTCCATCTCACTCTGGATGTGTCACATTACAGTCTCGAGTCCCAGCGCTCCAGTCTTTTCATCCATGCCTTGCAAATTAGCTACAGGACTTCAGGGGATGATTCCTTATCCAGCCCTTTCAGAAGGACATCCATTCTAGTGGGGGGAAATTACACCAGGCATTTGTAGTACCAGATTTTTTAGCTGACCCATTTCCTCTGGTTTTCTCAGCACATTGTCATTGGTTAAATAAAACCTCATTAGGAGAGTTGGCTCCTCTGATTGCAACGTTCAATTTCGTATTCATGGGCTCCTTTACTGTTTTCTGCAGTTCTTAAAAATTCTGGCTGAATGTGGGGCAGGAAAGGGAAATCTGCAATGCTCTTTTAGTCTGCACTAGCAAATACTGTAAAAATCAGATTCTAGAACTTTCTATAAAATCAGATGTTTTTGAGAAAAGCCTGGAGCCTCTGCTCACAGTCCGAGTGGGTGGATGTCCTGCAAGAGCAGCAATTACTGAACAATAAACTAGTCAACATGTCTTGTGTAACTAGCATGAGTGTTTATTATAGGAATATCACCCATGCTGACAGATCAGGCCAGGAAAACCACCCATCTCCACGCACACATGGGCTGTGAGGATGCTCCACATGAGCATCCCCAGCTCCAGCTGAAATCAAGCTCTTTTTCTTTCACTCATCACCCACCACGAGCCTGGAGATGGCTCATTTTGTGGGACAAATTGAAAGGAGACCTGAAAAAAAACAAATTATTTCCTCAACCCTCTGCCTACCCCCCTCAGGGCAGAGACTGAACAGGGCACAGCAGCCGTGGGCTGTGGGCAGGGGGTGACTGAGCTGTCCCTGTGCGGTGGCAGCACTCACAGCGATGGCAGCGATGTCCCTTCCATGCACTGCCTTGTACTCACATCCCCTGGTTTGCTCAAGGCAGGGGGCAGAATCCCTACCTGCCACTTGAAATCTCACTTGAAACTTGAAGGGATGAGTGGGAGAGAGAGACAGCAAAACAAGTTGGCATTTAAATTTGTCAATTAAATCTGCAAAGATTCACTACCGTGGATTTTTGCTGCATCACTCCCAGGCTGTCCTTTTTCAATGCCTCTGGCCTCTTTCCTTCTGCAGGTTTTGCAACAGCCTCCTGTGCACACGCTGCCTTACAGAGCACCACAGATAATTTTCTGGTTTTTATTAGCTTTCCAAAAGCACATGTAGCTGGGCTCCTTCACTTCAGCCCCCCTAATAGGGTGTCTATTGCAAAGCTAACTTCTTCATTCATTTGCTCTTATGGGGAATATTTCCTTTGAACAGCAGGCATGTTCTGCTAGAAAAGTCCCTCTGGGAAAATATGAAGCTTTGAGAAATGTTCTGTCCTCCCTCAAAGAGGTCCCATCTGAACACAGACAACTTCTATTGCAATTTAACTATCAATAACCACCCCCTGCTGTAGCAGTGTCTGCTGGAGCACCAAGCTCTGCAGCCATCCATAACTTCCAGTGAAATGTAAGCAATTAACCTGATTTTAATATTACGCAGGTATGTTACCAACAGTCATCTGTAATCCTTTAACATTCTTGTCAGTGTAAATCACCTCAGAGGCAGGGCAGCCCCTTTCCTAAGGAATTTCAACAAATGCTGAGTTACTAGCCGAGGAGCAGAGAAATGACTTTAAAAAAGGAAAATATACTTCAAGATTTTTCATTAAAAAACCCAAACAAACTAACCACAAACAACCCAAGACAAAAGCTTTCATTTAAAAGTAATTCAAAATGTAAAAAGTCTTGGTAATACAGCTGCCCAAGAGAATTATTCCAAAGAAAAACTTTCTGGGAATTTTTTTCAAGGTAACTAATTTTCATATGATTGCACATGATTAACCAAATATTTCTGGAGACTTGGAGTCTGAAACACATTTCTACATTTGAACCCAAATATTTCAGTTGCTCAGAGACCACATAGGTGCATGGGATACAAGTAGGTGCTGGACGAGGGAAGGACAAAAGCTTCTCTTTCATTTACTTTCCAAATCCAAAATTCAGGATTCTGCATTTAGGATTGAAACCCCAAAAAGCATTGTCCTACATGTTTGGGCTCCTGCACTTGATGCCACCAGTGCACAAGAGTGCACCAGCAGCACACGAATTCCCAGGGCATGCACAGTTCCTCTCCCACTGAACCCATCCCGGGGAGCTGCTCCTGCAGAGGGAAGGGATCAGGCCCAGCTCTGTTTTCAGTGTCACCCTGGCAACTGCTTTCCCCTCCATCTGGATGTCACATCAAAGAAATCCTGCCACCTCTCAGGTTTAACACGATCCTTGCAACTTCTGAGGAGGTCTCCCAGCCCCAGAGACTGAACAATATCTTCCTGCACACCTCGCTTCTGAAACTTTGGAGTATTTAGCTTTCACACAAAGAAAACCAACAAAATAGGGCATAGTTATACTTTAAAAATTGGAAATCAGGAGGATTAATTTAGGGGGGGGGTGTGATTCTAAGTTTTCTCTGAATAGTGGAAATGCCTGAAGTTAGTACTGTCCCAATTTAGCCCAGAAATTTGAATTTGTATTTATGCAGCTAATAAGAGAAATTGATTTTTTTGCATGTTTTACTGGAGTTCCTATGAGGAAGCCATATTATTTAGCCAGCACAAACATCCAGGTTTGTGGGATGGTAGTTTAGCCTTTCTGGCTGGACAAGTCCCCCAGAGCAGTGTCTGCTCACTCCCTTTGCCCAGCCCGCCCCAGCACTTCTGCAGCCACACCAGAGCCCAGTGCTGACCACCCTCAGCCCTCCCTTCTCCTGCTTCAGTGGCCAGCAACAACAACACCTCTGCAGGCAGGTGAGAAGAGATGGATTTCCCCTGGCATTTTACTCTACATTTGTTTTTGCTTTATTGCTGTGTTGCTGATGCTCCATAAGTCTCAGTCCTTCAGAATATCTCTTGCTTTTAGAGTCACGCAGGCTGGAACACCTCATGAGGCCATTCAAGATACAAGGACTGATTCTGAGGCAATCAAAATCAGAAAAAAAATTTCATCACTTGTAATTATTTTCCATGGCCAGACCAGATCTGCACAGTGCAGAGCAGAGAGGACAACATATGGCCTCTTTCTGAGGCAAATGTTGCAGCTGTCCATTGCACAGCCTTAAAGTGCTTTCCACCCAAGCTGCTCAGGGTGTTTTGGCCTTGTTAAGTATTATGATGCCCATTTTAAAAACAGGCAACCCTTGGCCCATGGGGCTTCCTACAGCCACACAAATTGTCTAAGATATACTTCAAACTGCAGGAAAATACCATATGCCTTCAGTTCTGTCTTTTCCTCCCATTGGCTGTTCTTTCCTGCATATCTGAAAGAAAAAATAGAAAAAAAATTACAAAAACAACCATAACTCTGTAACTTAGGGAAAGCAATTATTCTCCCACAGTATCAATGAAACACTCCCACAGTCCATCACTGAGTCCACAGCCTCCCATCTGCCACTGCTGGCAGAGGAAATCAATAATTACTAGAAACTTTAAGGCACTATGCAGTACCAGAGGTGAGAAAGCAGCCTGTGTGTCTCTCGCTGCCTGTTAAGGATGGGGACAGGAGAAAAAAGTTCTTTGCTTTTAATCCACCGTGATTTCTGGCCGAGTTGCCAGTGCCTGGGAAAGGAAAGGTGACATTCAACTTCCACAAAGTCACCACGGTCACTCCAGGTCTTGGAGCTGCTTTTGCCCATCCTCAGAGACACAGAGAAGTGGCACAAGAGCAGGTGAGTGGGAGGAGGATGTCTCAGACACCTGAGTGTAGCTGGGAGGTGCCCAGCTGGCAGTGACTGGTGCTAACAGCAGGTGAGGGAGCCTGTGCTGTGAATTCTACTTCTGTGTCACTTGGCAGGGGCAGTATTTTGGGCCAATGTAACAAATAAACCTCATTACAGCTGGATCTAGAAGCCTGATCCACATCTAAGCTTTTCATGACCATGCAGGAGTCTCATCTCCCATTCAATCTGTGTGTTTGAATGTGGGTAGCCACTGGATCAGATACAAGTGCTGCTCTAGACCAAAACTTTACCTCCATCTCACATCTTGGAAAAAAAAAAAAAAGAGAAGAAAAAAAGACAAAATCACCTTTTAGAGAATTAACTTACAGACAGATTATTACTAGTAAAACCAATAGAATCTGAGTGGAATAGGAGATTTAAAAATACCAGAATTCTCTTGGAAGTATTGAAAAAATATCCTAAATATAGAAAGAAATTTCCATTTAAGATGACATTTGAGATTCACGGCAAGAAAGAAAACAAACCCAAATCAATCATCCCTATAAAATCATCAATACAGTTGCTCCAGATTAATGCTGATAGAACTGAAATCTGCCTTCCACCCATGTAAGAAATCTGTGATTAGCAGGTGGGAGATCACACACGGTTCTGCAGAAAATTTATGTATTTAGAAAAGAAAAAAAGATCAGCAACAGAACAGAGCTGGTTTGTTTCCCATTCTGGGTTTGTTCCCAGTAGCACTTATGCAAAGTTGTGGGTTTTTTCCTCCTGCAGGCAGATTTGGGTTGTGTGAAGCAGCACAACTTGCCCTGCAGTGCGCTGCAGAGCAGCAGCAGCCGCCTGCCACGAGCTGCTCCTCTGCAGGTCGCTGCTCCCCCTGAGCATTGCCACAGCCAGGGCAGGAGTGAGCAGCATGCAGAGGGAGATGTGCCACCCCTTTTCATGGCTCTGGTGCTGGAGGTGGAGAACATGTGGAGGAACATTCTCCTTCCAGCAGAGGCAGATGGAAGCAGGCACTGAACGGAGGGAACGTTTCTGATGTGTTGTGCTCCCACCAAATCCACTGAATGTCTCAATGCCAGGATTGCACTGAATTTAAAGGAGAGGAAAATAAGTGGAAAAGCAGAATGCCTGAAGGGTCTATCAGATCTGACACTCCAAAAATACGGGAGACAAGTGGGAGAAACGTAAGCCACACTTCACTCCATGTCTGTAAGCAATGAGTGCTGGTGAAAAAGGACACAGATCTTGCTCCTGACACTAACTGGGTTTGATGCCTTTGATGTATTCAAGTTTCCAGTTTCTCAAGCAGAGCAGAATAGCAGAAATTTAACAATCCCATACTCCCAACACAATGAAACATGTAAGACATTTCTAACAGGTTTATAACATGAAGGTAGGAAAATGAAGGCATAAAGGTTACTGATGTAATGGTTAATCTTGTCACATGAGATGTCACATGGGATGGAGAGGGGATTGTGAAAAAACCCAACTTTGGGGATGGCCAGGAGAGCCTAAATCACCTTCAGGAGAGGAAGTGCAGGTGGGAGAGCACAGTGCTTTGCTGCCACACCACCAGCATGGCTGTGTGGCTCACAGGCACTCAGGTGATCCCCAGCACAGCACAGGTGCTGTGACACCTTTCAGCAGGTGTAGGAACTTAGGAACTGGGCTGGTCAGAAGGGCCTCTAACTGCCTGAATAAAAATAAATTATATATATATATATATAATTGTTGTTGCTGCTGCTGTTGTTGTTGCTATGTGTTTGGTTTTAGATAGAGGATGAAAATGAATGGTTTGGAATTTTTCCTGTGATGGCCTTGATTTCAGAGACAGGGAGCCCGAATGAGGTTGCAAAATGAATGAGTCAAGCACTCACAGACTTCTTGCATCTCTCATTCTCTCTCTGGGCTCTGCTCCCCCTCCTCCCCTGGAGGGGGTGCATCTTACAATTTGGGAAACAAAATGATGCCACCAGTGCACAAGAGTGCACCAGCACTTTAATGCTGTGGGATAGAAACTGGAAGGTAGGCGAGGAGCTGGTGGCTGTTACAGGGAGTGTTTGACAGGGTAATAATGGCAAGGCAAAGTTTTGTTTGTTTTGTGTTTTACTCTGTGCAACTCTTTTGCTATTTCACTGAATTCCCAACCTCTCCCTCTCTGGTATTGCTCCATCCCTCCTCAGCCATCCCCTTAAGCCTCCCACTCACATGTTCATTAAGGATTAATTATTTCCTTTGCACTCATCCTTGCCAGCTTTGGCCTTCCCCACAGGTTCAGAGCTTTATCAAACTCCTTCACCTCTACACCACCCAGCTCTGTTCTCTCAGAAATCCCCTCTTTGAGAGACAACAAATCTATCCAGCTAGCCAGGACCATTCCTTCTTTCCTTCCCCCAGGGAAAATCCCCACTCCAGCCTCAAAGCCAGGCCTTCCCTTGACACTGAGGATGTACTGCCCCATCACCCAGAAAACCTCTCATCCCTGCCATCTATTCCATAAAAGAGCTCAGAAACCCCTTTATTCTTGTTCTGACCCTAGAAAACTGAAGAAGGCAGCAGGAAATCCTATAAATGGCTTTTATCAGATCACTCTGGTCTAGGCAGAAGCTGATGCAGTCTGCTTGGGCTGCCCAAGGGCTCACAGGGATGCTCATCCTGAGGGGATGCAGCCAAGCTGCTCCAAGGCACTGTGGCCACCCTGGCTGTCATGCATGTATTCACTAGCATTGACCACGTTGCATATTTCAGGGTAAACACCCCCTTTGCCTCCAGAAACCCAACCCAGCCCACCCCAACAGCCAGAGTTTGAATAGCTGCAGTTCTGGCTTAGTTGATGGGGCTTGGTCCATCACCTGTATGACCATAGTACAATGCAACTACATAAAATAAAGCTTGTGCCTAGGGGAAGGCTAGGAGAGGCAGGAGAGGGGAAGGCACAAAGCACCCAGGCACAGAGAGGAAGAGATAATGAGGAAAGCAGGTATTTATAATTTTTTTTTTTCCCCTGCAAGGACACCTACACCTTACCCACAATGGGAATGTGTCAATCACTCAGATCAGTTAGAACTGGGGGGTTGGGAGGTGGAATTTTTGCCTGGATCTTTCCCTTTGAATGGAGGTGTTACTCCATCTCACTAGCTGAACCTCAAGGAGCCTCCTGAGAAAGAGGTAGCCCCTCCACTGCCACTCAGGATGAATACCTTCATTTAAAGACAAAACAAATGTGTTTGTCCTTGAAACAACTGTGACGCTGCTGGCTGGCAGAGCTGTTTGCATTTAAAATGGGATGAGAGTGTGAAGTGTGAAAGTTATATATACAGCATAGACTAGAGAAGAGCAGCCTTTCCTCCTTGTTAGAAGGATTTTTTCCCCTTTTTTTTTTCTTGCCATTTGGATCCACTCATCACCAGGATAGCAGGTACTGATCACGTTCTTCCTTTGTGTCCTGAAAGGCAGGAGGGTGTTTGCCTAAACATGCAAGCACGGAGGCAGGACTTGTGTATTTTCTATAGGAAACTGCTTTTGTTTGCTGCCAGTAGGATACACAATGTGCTCTCTACAGGGGATCAAGATGTAGGGTTGTACAAACACCAAGCAGCAATACCTTACATAACCAGCCCTAGGGGAGAGCTGTGTGTCATGAGGAGAAACAGTTTTGCCAGGAAAGGTAAAACACAAGAGGCAACGTAGAATTCATGGAAGAAAACAAGAGGCTGGTGGAAAACACAAACCCAAAGAAAACAAACTCTCTGTGCAGATTATCAGCAGGGAGAGGCTCAGTCGGAGCAGGTTCACAGTCAATTCAGTGCTTATTGCAGCTGCTGCATCCCTAACTCTGCCCTCCTGGGATTTGCCTTGTTTGCCAGCAGCAGGCAGGTGGGGAGGCTCGGCCACCAGCCTCTCCCACGTGGGATTAAAGGCTAGGGATGCTGCGGTGGTGCTGGAGATGGGACCAGCTCTGGGTGGGAGTAAAGGGCCACTGGCTGCGTGGTTTGGGGAAAGGAGATGCTCTGAGGCTGGTGGGGAACCCAAGGAAGGACAGAGTGCCCTGAGTAAAGTGCTGGAAGGATCAGGGATCTTGGGGACCTGTTAATGCACCTTTGCTCCCCACCAGGGGACTGCCTGGCTGTGGGAGGAGAACAAAGCATATTGGGCTTCCCCTAAGAGGACTGTTCAGAAACTCTGTTCCCATAAAAACCACTGTGGACCTGTAGGATGAAAATAACCCGGTAGTTGCATGACATGGTGAAAGTTCTGCTCATGAAAGAATAGAGAGGCTCCCCCATGAGTGAATTGGAAAGAAAGACCCTCTGGGAAGGAAGGGAGACTGGATGAAAAGAGTGAAATGGGCTTGTAATTTATTGACAGCCTGAAACCCTGCATGCAAGAACTGATGGGCCTGGCAAGAAATCTGGCCAGCAAGAAACCTGAGTCAAGGGAGCACAGTGAGAATATCACTGACCCTCCCAGGGAGCACCCTGAAACTGCAGATGCTCCCTGATGCACCAACAACAGCTTCTTGCATTTTAAGCCACCCCATTAACACTTATTTGTCTTTGGGACACTCCAGGACATTAAGTGACATCTTGAAAGCCCTGGAGAGCAGGTACAGGAAATCAGCCTCAGCAGTACTGTCCATCCAAAAGGAAGAAATTAGGGCCTAGGAAATGAGGAGCATTCCCTCTCCAGCTTCCCCCTAGCACTGCCTTCAAGGATGATCTCTCTATACAGATGTCTTGGAAATGCAGGACCCTGTAAGGAGCTGAATGTCTTAACCAAGACATCAGCAAACATCCCAGCCAAGCTCAGTGCTCTCTCTGAGGATGTGCATTATTTATTCCTGCCACTTCACTGAGGGTCCCTCACCTGACAGCGAGTGCTCGACCATGATCAATGCAGAATTCTGAAGAAAAGATGGAAAACCTAATGTAAGCTGGAAGCAGCAGTGAGCTGCTGCACTGTGTCTGATGCTAAGCAGGGAAATGGGTTTGATTTTTATAGATGTCTTTTGCACTTCAGAAAGTACTGTAATTGCAGATACCAAACTGAGTAAGAAATAGCAGTTCTGCTGGCAGTGCAGACAAAACACTCCCCAAAGCCTGTTATTAATAGAAAGGCAGGGGCATTGCCAGCAAGATAAAAAGGTCAGGGAGAACTTTTAGCCATTTTCCAATTAAAAAGGGGAAAAGAAAAGAGGAGAGGAAAGTCACTCCAGACATATTCGGAGGTGAAGCAGAAGTCAGACGTGCAGGCAGTGAATCGAAATGTCCTGAACACCAAAGCCCTGCAGCTGGGAGCAGGGAGTGCCACTTCCCCGAGCAGGAGGTCTGGGAAGCACTGAAGGAGCTGGGGAATTTTGGTGGTGCTGCTGTTGAAAGCAGAAGAGCTTTGCTGAGGGCTGGAGAACAAGTTAGGAGATATTCCAGATCTGCTCCTACGCCTTCTCTGTCTGTGAAAAATGTTCACAAGACTCAAAGCCTCAGAACTGGCAGATTTTTTTTTTTTTTTTTTTTTTTGTAAAAGAGTCAACAGTTGCATCCCAAAGTTCCCAACCCAAAATTCTGAAGGAGTTTTGGGGAATAAAAAAATATCCTTGCTCAAAAAATGCATAACAAGTTTTATTTAAAATATCAAAACCACAGAGAAGGACCATACAACAAGCCCTGTGGAGAACAGATACCTAAGGAGAATTTCAGGAAGAATTTCTATAAGAGAGTGGTCTTGTAAGAAGTGATTTTGTTACTCCTTTACAGTATTTTTTCTCATGTATAGGGTTCCTAAAAAATGAAAATATGCAACCAACATACCCTCTGCCTTTTTCCTAAAACTGCTTTCTTTTTATAATAACATTTGCTGAACCAAATGACACTGCTTTATAAATAAGTAACACATACTTTTAATGAACTCTATGGAATCTGATTTTAATTTGCAATCACAGAAATATTTGATCCTGGATTTGGCAACTTCAATTTATGCTTGCAGGTCAGACACAACCATTAAATCTTTTCCAGAAGTATTTCAAGCACCGAGTTTTGTGATATTGGTTTAAGTGCTTGCAGAAATGGATCATAATATACTTCTGAAAAAGGAATAATTGTTAATCTGTTAGGAAAAGGTGTTTGAACTACAATTACAGAATAATTTTCAAGTGTGTAACACTTTCTTCTGGCCAACAAGAGAAAATCCTGAAAGCTTGAAAGTATTTTTTAGAATTTTACCTCAAAACTTTGACACTTTGATATTTTGCCAGGACCTTGATAAAAGAGAAGTTCATGATTTTAAATATTTTTAAATGAAACCTCAAGAAATGATAACTTCAGCTGTATTCCTTGATTCCTTACTAGCTTGTAAAATTCAAATTGAACCCATGCAAACTGAAATAGTGACTGAGAAAACTGCAAAATGTAAAATTTACTTTAACTTCCCAATAAAAATCTATAATTATTCTTCAATTTTTAAAGCACTGCAAATGGATTAATAACTTTTCAGAATTACAGCTTTATTTCTATCTCCATCAAGGCAGTAGAGTATGACTGATAGGATGAAAAAAGTGTTTCCTACATTGGAAAACTTTGCTCTTAACAGGAAAATGTGACAAGATGGAAAGATAATTTATGTAGTTCTATGATTTAGTTAAATAATTTATATTTTCCAAGATATATATGATATTTTAACAGTCTTTATTCCAGTCTAAATAATTTTTGATGCCATATTACATGAGATGCCAACATATCATTAATGGTCAGTTTTCCTTCTGATAGAAATCACTACAATTTTATCTTGGAGACCACTGAGTGTGAGACATAAAAAATATTTGTATAGTTCTTTGAAAAAGAAGTGTTTAATGAGTATGTTTTAATCTGGCACAATTGAGAAAGTATAAACATAATAATTTAAAAAGAAGTAAAATGTCAGATGCTCAGTAAATGCTTTTTCATTTATAATAATGCACTTCATCATATATATTATACAGCATAATATTTCATCATGGAATAATTTTCTCAAAATATATTTTATATTCAAATTCAAAACAACTGAACAAAGTGAAATTTAAAATCCTACTTTGGGGGGAAAAAGCCCAATCAAATTCTGTAACAATAAACATGGATTTTGTTTCATACTCTTTCCTTTCAAAATTAACACTGTAGTTGTTTTATTTTTTTTTTGTTTGTTTTTTTTTTTTTTTGTTCCTCCCCTCCATAGTCAATAACATCCTCTTTTTAATTCATAGAATCACAGATCATCAGATATAAAAAAGCTAACATAAAGACAGGCAAATTGCCAACGATCTTAGCTGGTTTTCACTGTTAAAAATCCTGAATTGTGAACCCATAAATCACTGGTTTGGGAAGTGTTCCATGTAGGCTGTAAAGAAGAAGAAGCTTGTAAGGGAAATGTAAAGCTTTTTTCCCCTAGAGTGAATGGATGTCCATTTTCAGATCTGTTCTTTGATCTGCTCTTTCCTTTTTACCTTATATAGTACAAAAAAAAAAAAAAAAGTCCAAATGTGATCTGAAATTGGTTGAAATCCAAACAGGTCACCTGTGCAAAGCTGCTTGCACCTTGACAAGGTCCTCCCCCTGTCTCAGCTATGTGGGAGCAGTTCCCAGCCTCTCATGCAAGTCAGGGCAATTCTGCATTCCCTGAGCTAAACAAATATTGCACGAGGTACAGCTGGATGGGGACTTGGGGATGTTTTAAAAACTGCAGGAAATCCCATTCTGCCAACACACCAGGCTGAGCAAAGCTTTACCTGCCTACGTGCTCGGTGCTGGTGTGTGAAAGCTGGGACAGGGCGCTCTGTTAGCTTTGTGTTCACACACAGGAGGGGGAGATTAATGGGGAGGATTTCCCGTGCACATATCAGGCACCAAAAAAAAATAAAAAAAAAGGCTTCAGCTAGTAATCTGATTTTGGAGTACAATTAAAGAAAAAATTACACAAGGTATAGGGAATTAACAGGCTCCAGATCTTTGTATCAGTCCTAATATTAATTTTGGGTGCCATGTCTATGCCATAACAAAGGGCAAACGCTGCAGCCCAGGTAACCAAACACCTCCATGTGTTGCAGGAAAGTCTGTTCCTATTAGCTGAGGAGCAGAGAGAAGTTCCTTATAGCTCATGTGCTCCCTGAGGCAGTATTAATTCATGCTAATCATTATTATGGAACGACTATAATAAAAAATGACTAATCATTCATTAATGATTATATTAAGTGTTTTATTTTGCATGGATGACAGCTTTGTGCCAGGCAGTGGGAAATATCTGCTTCCCCTAGCATTGCCTACTTGTCATTGTATCAATCTTCATCATGCTCAAGGAAGTGGCCAACATGAACAATTTACTACAACAGATAATAGCAGCAGCTATTCCTTTATTTCAAGTGAAAGGTGCTCATCCCTTAGCCCTCAAGATACTGGTTTAAAATCCCATTAATCCTGGTTGGGAAATACTATATAATGGATCAACACTTTCCATGTAGATTTTGTTAGAATGCCCAGTTAAAATACAGAAAAAAAAAAAAGCCCCCTGATTTCCACATGCTCTTAAAAGATTTTAAGCAAATTATTTTAACATAAACATTTTTGTCTTCATTGACTCCTTAATTGTGCATTTCAGCCAATTATCAACCACAATAAAGATGGGGAAAGGTACAAAAAAGGGCCTTTTGTCTCTATTCAGAAATCAAATATCTTTTTTTTACTGTATAAAAATTTTCAAGAAGCAAATCCCATTCTCCAGTAGCTCTGCCATAATATTATAGATTTTTCTGGTCCCCTCACATCTGCACTACTCCTCTCCTGCATCAGTGCTTGCAAGCCACGCTTCCTCTGGTTCAGAGGGTAGCTGGTGAGAGAATTGCATTGATTTCCTTCACCCTTCCATGTTCTTGGCTCGCCTTCTCCCTCCACATCCAGCTTCCTTCAGTGACTCCAGCAAGGCTTTGCTGTCCAGCTCTGGCCGTGTTACCCAGGCAGGACCCCAGCAGCAGGGTCAGTTCCTCCCTCCCCTCCCACTCCTGAGCCTGATCCCAGCACTTGTGCAATTCCCTCTGCTGATCCTTGCAAACTGGGAAGGCAAAGCTGCCAAAGTCTGTGAAAGCATCAGCTCTTCCTCCCCTGAGCCACCTGCCAGGGTGTTCTCCACCTGGGGCTGGGCTGTTATGTGGCTCCCTCTGCTCAGACTCCACGTATTTCTGCCTCCAAGTATTTCTCCTGTGGATTTCACCGTGTTGTGCCTGGCAGACAGACTGTCACCAAAAAGAATGGCCAAATTAGGGAGCTGAATGCTCAGAAATGTCCATTCACAAGAGCAAGAGCTACCTAAAAAAATATATCAGCCTAGAGATCTCCAGCTTCCTTACTTTGCTTTAGCTTTTTCCTGACGTCCTTTGCCACAAAATGGAAATTAAGAAGGAGTCATAGGCACTTTTACTTTCCAGATTAACCAAAGTACTTAGGGCCACTTTGTTTGTTTGTTGGTTGGTTTGTGGGGGTTTCTTTTGTTTTTGTGGGGAGTTTTTAGTTGTTTGTTGTCGTTGTTGTTGTGTTTGGTTGGGGTATTTTTTGGTTGGTTGGTTAGGGTTTTTTTTTAAATTAGTTTTGGGTGGTCTCTCAGCTTCTGTGAAGATTTGGTGTGGTGGCACAAGATATGTGTGCCTCACACACAGTGGTGCTGCCTTTCCTTTGCTACTGTCCCTGGGATCAAAGCTTCTCCTGAGCATAAGATTGGAATGGCTTTGCTCTCTTTCTTTGCTGTTGAGAAGCAGCTTTGGGTTTGCACTTTCCTCTTGCTTCTTTTTTGGCATCTGGTGCTACTGCACAGAAAGCCTCAGCAGCATAGAAATCAGGCAGTTTCTCCCAAATTTACATTTCTCATGAAGCTTTATTCCAGCAAGATCCCTTATTTATGCAGAAGAAGGATGCTCCTGTACTTAGGGCTGCAGTGCAGCCTTTCAGAGATGTGCTCTGGGCTTCTCATGTGGCTGGGGGATTGTGGTATCACCCTGCCCTATCCCGAGGTGTACAGAGCATTTTCATATTTCACCCTGGTTCTGGGAGTACGAAATAGGGAGATGCTCTGCTGTCACCCTGAGTGCTGTGGAGAGACAGAACTGCAGCTTGTGGCAGGGACTCGCTGGAAACTTCCCAGTTTCTTGCTGGGTTCAGCCAACAGTGGTTTCCTAGTGTTGCACATGAGCATTATGGCTGGATGAGCTTTAAATGATATGGAGAACAGATTTTTGACAAAAATGTGCCTTTTGAATACTTCTGTAGTGTGGGTACCATGTTTTACATCCCCACACTATTTCTTTCCTGTGGAGGACAGCAGGGATCCCACAACACTTGCTCTCCAACTCAAAGACTGCATGAATATAATACATATTCCAAACTTCCCATCTGTGGTCACGAAACCAGAGTCTAAATCATTGGTAGACATGAATTGAAAAGCTGCATTCCTGTCATACATGCTTACAGTTATACAAATATACCTATATATGTGCCCATATATATGCATACGTCTTTAGGAACTGAGTTATGAAAATATATTTTAATCATCATCCAATAAGACTTGACAGTCAGCAGCTGCCTGGGCGCAAGAACCTTTTTTTAAAGCTTCAGAAGGAGGAAACAATTCAAACACATCTCTTCTTATGGGAAATAAATATAATTTTGATTCAACATATCTAAAAGCTTGACAAAGCTGAAATCTTGTATCTCTCAAACCCCAAATGCAAGTGAATCTTCCAAAAATTTACTGAAGGAATGCCTGACCACTGCTTTACCTCCCAATCCTCAGTTTTCTACTCCCTTCAGATAATAGACTGACTTTCCTGTTTAGATTAGAAACTGTAAAGCTGGTCTTTCAACACCACCAGCCTGTATGCTGAATCCTAAGCTTATACTTACTGACCTGGAAAAAAAAAATCCCTGTTACCTTCTGAATCAGCAGTCATTTCAATGCTGTGCAGAACTCACAGAAGTAGACATACAAAATTTAACACCAGTGCAGAGCAAACGAGGAGAAATCAGAGCGATGGAGGGCTGGAACAAACAGTCTGATGAACCTGAAAGCTTATTTGGAAGAATACTGATAGTCCATTTGAAAGTGAGAAAACTGCTTGAAACTTCAGAGATTTTTTTTTTTTTTTTTTGTAAGAGAGGGTTTGTGTGGAGGCTTTTGTTTGTTTTGGATTTTGCTGCAGAAAAAGGTTGTGTTGGTTTATGTATTTGAGAGTCACTTGTGCAAGAATAAGGAATATAAAGCAGTAAACAAAAAGCAGTAAATGCAGCTCCCCATAAGAGTGTAAGCGTTTTGAGAGTAAGTGCCTTGAGACAGTAAACATGGGAAGAAAACTGGCAAACTCTAAACATCTCATATTTTGAGCCAAAGCACTGTGCAGTGCCCAGCATGTGCTCTAGAAGTACCTGTATTTCTCACTGGAGGGAGAAGCCCATTCCCAGACAGAAATGTTGTACTTGAAACGAGGTGATCTGTGGGGTATAAATGAGTCTGTGTATAGGAGCTGCTCTCGCTAAGATCCAGAGCAGGGACTTCAGCTCCAGGACACCCAGGGTTTACAAACCAATAAGGTGAAAAGTAAATGCAGACTTAATAACATTCAAACCCAAAATTTTGTAAACCTTATAGGCCCTGATTAGAACATCCTGTCCCTGAAGTTTTGCTGAGATTGTGTCTTAGAATGAATTCGCTCTAACTTTCTATTTTGTGAACATCCGCAGGGAAAAAGGGTGAACAGCTGAGAACTGTGGAAGTCAGTAAGGTACCACATTAAGGCACAGCAGGTCAGAAAGATGTAATTTTGTACTAGGCTGCTACAGCATGTAATCATCCTTGAAATGTCTCATTTCTGTCAGGAACAAGTCTACTGTATGAGTGAGTAAAAGAAGGAAGGAACACATCATTCTGAAAATTCAATGTGGTTGATGAGGCACCATAAAAACTCGTGTTTGGTATCAACAAACAGACATGACATTATGCCAACAGAAGGATGAGGAAATGCTCAATCAGGAGAAAAGGATGTGGAAAGTCCACCTGAAAGAAACAGATGAAAGAAATGGAAACACAAAGAAATGAGGAACAGAGGCAAATGGACCTGAAAGTTCTGCTAGAGGGCTGGTGAGGGACAGCCTGACTCTGACAATTCTGTCACCCAGAAAAACTGGGTAGAATTAATTCCAGTTTTGCATCCTATGAAAAATGGACCTTCAATTTCCTTCTGAAAGGAGCTTATAATGAGGTGGGTATGAGCCTTTTCTTCAGACTAACAAGTGATAGTACAAAAGAAAACTGTCTCATGTTGTACCAGGGGTGTTTAGATTGGATTTTAGGGAAAATGTAGTCACTAGAAGGTTTGTCAAGCATTAGAACAGGCTGCCCAGGGAAGGGTGACATTGCCATTCCTGAAGGCATTTAAGACACATGCAGAGGGGGTGCTTGGGGACATGCTTAAGTGGTGAACTTGGCAGTGCTGGGTTAATGGTTGAACTTGATGATCCCCAATCTAAATGATTCTATAAGAAGAATTCCATCTGGGATAATGAAAATGGGGGACCAAGTCCACCCTAGCTGCCTTTTCTTTTACCTCCTCCCCATGTCCTTCTCTTTGCCTTTTTGTATCAAAACCTTTGGATTACCCACTGAGATACTGTGCAACAGGTGAATTTGAGCATGGGGATAAAAGCAACCCATGCTTTGGAAACAGCAGTGTAGGCATGCTGTAAAAATCAGGTTTTTCCTCCAAAATGAGAGCTTAGGTAGACCCTGCCTGTTCTTGTGAGGAGCTCAGAAGCCTGGCTGAGCACCCTGGTTGGTGGCTGACAGGGGTGGGGGGCAGATCTGGGGTGACCCTGGTTGCAGCTCTCCCTCCCTGTCACACTGCCCTGGCCTTATCCACACTCAGGGCTGCTGTCCTGGTGTTCCCTTCCTGATGCTGTGGGACCAAACAGGGCCACTGAGTCAGCCCTCAGAGCCAGGGGAGCTCCATCTCCTGCCAGCCCCACGTGGGCACTCATGAAGTGGGTCATCCCTGCTTCCCAGGGTGGCTTCTTGGCTTCTGGAGGTTGGCTCCCTCCTCCAGAGTGCTGCAACGCTCCAACTGTTAGAAGCATCTGTCCTTTGCTGGCACTCCACACTGGGACCCTGGGGATGTGAACTCATTTCTGAGAGTTAACATATTCTGGCCTCTTCCCCTCCACAGCTCCCCATTTTTTCCTTCAGCCCACCTCCCCCCAAAAAAAAACCCCACCCCAAACCACGATGCTCAAACCTCCCTTCTCTGAAAGAATTGCTATTACTGAACTGTGAAAAGGAGGGGAAGGGAAAAAAAATTGTTTCCATGGCAAATTTGCAGGATTTAATCTCAACACAGAAAGAAGAATTTTAACAATCTTTCCCCGTTTTAGAACAGGCTGGATAGCAAATGAAATTGTCTGCTGTGTGTTGGCTTTCAAGGGTATCGCATTGATTTATGTCCACAGAGACTTTGTCCCAGTATTTTCTTATTTTGTTTTTGTAATCAGAAAGTTGCTTATCCCTGCCCTGTGAAGAAGATTAACATAATTTAAACCAAGAGCTTTGTCCAAAAGCTAGTCAGAAGTCTGCAGAGCTAGCTAGGAAATAACCAGGTTTCTAGAAGTTTCTCCTGTCTGAAACCCCCTGTTGCAAGCACTGATGGTAATGATATTATTTCCTCTTTGGTTCTTTCATGTGATACTGGATGCCATGGTGGAAATCACTGATTTCCACAACAAATATCTGATTTGTTGGCCTTGCGACCCAAGACATGTTCAGTGTATGGATCTAGAGGAAAGTTCAGCTTCCCCTGGAACATCAAGAGTGTCACACTGATTTTAGCTCCAAACACTTATTTTTCCCCTCATGTGAATTCAATCAAATTGATCTTGGAGGAGAGTGCCTTTCTGATTGGCATCGTCTGCAGACTCTTCATTTTTCCAAGATACAACATATCCAAACAAAGCCTGCAAATTATCAAAGATGATTAAATTAATGGATTTTTGTCTTCTGTTTCTTTCACTGTGGTAACCATTCTCAAATGTTCCTGATAAACAATTTTTCTTTCACCCCTCAGGTCCACTTTCTTCTGCAAATCACACAAGTTCAGATCAGAAGACTTACCAGGAAGTAAATCTTCTAGATATGCTTCCAAAAAAGCAGCATGCATACTGTTGATAAAACCACTTCTATGCTTTGCTGACACATTTTCTAGCTTGGAACCCTTTTTATTGAGAAACAATAGAAAAATTGAAATTGTAGGAAAAATATCAGTCTATGTTTAATTTATGTAAGTGAAACAAGATTATTGACTTCTGGTTTTCAGTTGGATTTCTCCTCTTGCCTGGAGGGATTTTAATGTAAAAGCAAAATGAGTATATGTTTGTTTGTAAATAACTCATTGCACAAAAACCTATACATTGAAAAATGCTGAAATGTACAGGAAAAATTGAGTTATATGAGACCAGATTTGTTCTCCAACTGGAAGTTCCTCTTCCTTGGTCTTTCCTTGTATAAGAATATACATGGTTCTATATTATGCTAACTTTAAATGTTTTCCTTGAGACCTCTACCATGTTTAGTTAATTATATAGGTCTCAGTACACAGGTATGTCTAAATATCAGCTTTAGGGATTTTTGAGGATCCTGCTTGTCCCCACAGAATAAGTACTACTGGTCTTCATAAAAATGCATAGAAATTTGGATTATTTTTTCTCTCCATCAGAATTTCACACAATGTTCCAAGAAGAAGTAGGCCAAACATTCAAACTCAGACCAAAATTACTGAACCACCTTGCATTTCATAAAAAAAAAAAACAAAACAAAACCAACAACAACTAAAAAAACAAAACAAAAAAAAAACCCACACACATGAAACCAAAAGAATTTTTTTAGGCTCTCTTATTTACCCTAAGACACACTGTGCAGGCAGTAAAAGAATCTGTCAGTCTTTATTCTGAGATCAGTGTCTGCACTCCAGGGCTGTTTGTTATTTGTGCAGCTCCTATAGGTTTTGGTGGAGTCTGAGTGCTTTCTACCTGTGGAAATTCTGTGTCATTATAGCCTTTTAAAGACCTAAACATAAGAATCCTCTTGGCACCACCAGAACATAAATAGTGACAGAAATGGCAGTTCCTGCTCTAAAGTACTCACTGTTAAAGTTTGGGGGTTTTTACCATTTTTATCTTTCAAAAAGAAACAATACAACAATCCTAGATATCTAGGTAATGGCCTGTTTTACAGATAAAAGTAGAATTTTCTGCTTCTTATGAATAATGAATACAAATAAGTATAGCATAAGCACACGCTTTTATTGTATAGACTTCTAAAATGCTTGTGAAATTATATATACATATACTTTTAATTTTCCTGTTATATTTTGTCTAAAGTTTTAATAGAAGTCTTAATCAACAGGACATAAACATTCAATAGTGTTAAAATATCAGGTGCACAGGTAAAGTTCATGTCAAGATAAAATTTTTCAGTGAAAGTTTATGACAGAGGCAGCTCAATTCCATTGGCTTGGCTCAAGAGCTGCTCAGGCTTTTGAAGAGCTTATTCCAAATCTAACAAGTTAAACCTAAACAGAACAGATTCTGAGAAAGATCTTAGGCTAAGAAAGTGAAGTGTTTACAACCCATCTTAATGGGAATATAGTGAAAATGGAATCCATCTGTAAATCATTTGTCATTACATTTCCACCTCTAAACTCTTTTCCCTCTCTAACGGCTGGTGAAAAGAAAGAGAAAATAATTTCATATCAACAAAACATGTTGTTACAACAGTTTTGGTTTCTTTTTTTCAATACATTCCCAATATAGAGAAGCTTTTCTTTGGCTCTGTTGCTTGCAAGTCACAGAGGGTGAAGTGGAAGATGTAAAACTCCATCAGACTCAGTTCTCTGGGGATCCCTCACGTTCGTCGTCACATCAGCTAATTGTTTTTGCAGATTAATCAAATCTGTGTTTGTCCTGAGCTCAATGCAAAGCCAAGTCCTGCTTACAGAGATCCTGACGATTTAATTTCTTTTAGCACACCCAAATTCACACGGTGGCTCTAGAAGGAATTTTTAATTGATGGTAATTGCATATAAGCCTCCTAATGAGTCAGATGAGCTCTTGCTTTCCTACTGCATTCCAATGAATTCATCTGGGTGTGGGAGCTGGGGAAAACTTGTTAAATATAGAGCCCTGGCACTGAGAGACAAATGCAATGCTGCAGGACTGCTGCTATTTCTTAAGAGTTTGGGCTTGGTGAGGGCTGTCCTCGTTAGCACTTCGTAGTCCTTCATAACTTTTTTTTCTAAATCAAATAGCAGAACTAGAGAGTGTTAAATAAACACTAACATGATTTACTTGCTGCCTTCATTGTCATATTTAGGAATACAAACACCTGTGTATTTGTAAGACTCTTTCTCAGACAGATGTCACTAGCTGTGTTCTAGGCATGTCCATTAAAGGTTAATCTCATTTAAAAGTCTATGAAATACAAAAAATTACAAGAAAAACTGGGAAAAAATCCCACCAAATAATTACTGAGCTGGCTTTGATGAATTTTTTTGCAACAGAGTGCTTCAGAGCAATTGCAATGCTTTTTCTTGGTGCATTAAATACAGTCAATATTAATTGAGTAAACAAAAAATCAGACCTTGAAAGTCTTCTCAGGAAGTATCATCATGTGTCATCTTTGCCAAAAGTACATCTGCACAGCATGTATGGATCTTTATTTTACATGTATCATCTACAAACACTGCACATATTTCTGGAGGTGATATACACTGATCTAATTCATGATTCTAAGATTTTCTGGCCAATCTCTGTCCACACACACACACACACAGAGTACAGTCCACACCTCAGTGTAGCTGTGCTTAATTCATTGTAAAAATGCAAGTAGGGCTAATTCAAAAAAAAGCAGAATATTGTCACCTCTATCTTAAAGCTCTGTAGGAGTTCTCTGGGCAACCTGGGATCACCATCCAAGTCACTGGACTTCCAGTCTGACATCCACCCAGCTGGAAGGCTGCTTTTGCAAGTGCCATTTGCTGACAACACCTTCTATTGTGTAGCAGTGAATGAAATCTGGAGATTGCTTTTTGGTTTGTTTTTTTTTTTTTTTTGGTAAAAAGAAGTTTCAAAGAGCAGGGAGCACTGCAACAAAGGAACAGCCACCCAGGAGTGAGGTCCATGTTCTGTACTCCAAAAATCTCTTTATGATAGGAAATCTATCAATTTGATTTGAAAAATACGTCAAAGTTGTGCTCTGTACTCCAGCAGTAAAGCCTGGCTGCAGAATACCCTCAGTCATGCTATGATGAAGAACATTTCTAGTTCTCTTCAAACAACATGCTCTGGGCAAATTGTCATGATATAGATAAAATTTACCCAAAGATTAATACATGCTGTACAGTTTGGCAACATTTCAGACCACTCTGTACTAAATAACAAATCTTTAGATTTCTTTGCAACAATTAAAAAGGGGCCACAGAAATTTAATTATGGCCACCATCAGATTATTACTGATTAGATTCCTGGGCTTAATTTTGTTACTTGCTCAAAAATCACTGCAGAAACTAGTACAGGATGTAAATGGAGATGGCAAGAAGGCATTTGAAAGGAAAAAGAGTTCAGAATATTTCCTGAGTTTTCAGCTGTAATCCTTTCTTTTCCACAGCACAGCTGAGGTGGCAGGTCATCTGTAATGGTTTCTCAGAGGTGTATGGGTATTTACTGACAGCAGAGGAGTAGGATGATGTGAGCATCCTTCAGGCTCTGTCAGGCAGCACCTTCTTTCCACTCTCCTCAAGCTCAGGTTTATCTTCACCAACTTGTCCCTGGCTCCTCTCCTCGTTCGTGTCACTTTCTTCCCACACTCACTGGTGCTGGCTGTTCAGGCAATCTTACAATTCAGGATTTCCAGACCCAGTCTCCTCATTCAGCCCATTCTTTCCCTCTTCTTTTTCCTTCTTCCATCCCTGCTGTCATGCACAATTCACTCAAACATACACTTTACACCCATGGTCCATCTCTCCGGTTCCCTGTCTGACCTGTCTCTTTCCTTCCCCCATCATATTCTGACTTCTCTTTTCATCCTGGTCAGGCAAGATGTGATCTGTCCACCTCCACTGGGCTATTCTCTCCTCTGACTGAAAGTGGAATTTGGGATTCATGCCCCATAAAGCAGTTGCATAAACTACACTCTTGCAACAGCATTTTTTGGGATCAGGCCCTGCAGTAGTAGAAGTCCTTGAACCTTGCTCATGATTATCCATTTTTCTTCCCCCATCTCTTGAAATAATGTGCCTTTCAACTCGATGTAGCTTTACATTCTCCTGAATGCTTATTATTTGGCTGTATTTTAAGTGCTCTTCCAGTTTTCCCTCTGCATGTGACCACCCACCTCTCCACCTACAGTCTCTATAATGTGATTTCTATCTGCTGTAGCTTATAAGAGTTTAAATTATGCTAATTGTATTCAGAGATTAAAGTAAAAATCAGTTTGACTATTATTCTGCCCATATACTGTACCAGTGCTGGTAGTTATTCACTTCAGAAATGAACATGGCTAATAAGATAAGAAAATTACACTTGCATACCGTTAGTCAGTTTCATATTTAATTAGCAAGAAAAAAATTATTTCCATGTCTTCTTCTTGAAGGAAAATTAACCCTTTTTGTTCTGGCTATGCTCACTGTTGAAACTCCAATTCATACTGTGCTAAGTGCTCTCTCTAACACCTTGAGATTTGATTTCCTAAATCTCTTAGGCCAGTTCAGTAAATATTTTTCCTCAAAATGCCATGAACAAACACATCCACACACATCACTGTGGGCCATGGGGGCCATGCCCTGGCAGCACACACAGCAGGGAGCACACTCCCAACAACCTCACTCCTTATAAAAGCACGAGAGTTCCTTCAGCAAAACATTTCCTGGTCTAATTTTGTTAATGTGTCATGAACAGACTGGTCTCCAAATCACTCACAAATTCAAGATTAAACTTCTTAAACATTTACTGTGGCAACAACAACAACAAAAAAAAGTGCTTTCAGGATTTAAGATGGCCATGATATGCTGTCAGAAGGGGCCAACACACTCCCACACTTGCTATAAATAACGAACCCGAACACAAGTACAGGCTGGATTTAACTGAATTTCTTCAATCGCTGCAAAGTACACTTTGCTACATGGTGAAGAGATAATGTGTCACAACACATTTTGCGTAAAGTGAAGAATCTATCCATGAGAAACTCTTCTGCTTTGGATTTCCTTCCAGCCAGCACCACGGCAGGGTCCCTCTCGCTACAAGTTGTCCAAATCTCCATCTGAAGCAAGTGGACACCACCTTGCAAAGGGAAACCGAGTCTCAAAGTCCGTATGCAGGTGGGGTTTGCCATGTGGAGCTTCACTCCCATTGTGAGCAGATGGGCAGAGTGCTCCAAGAGCTCTTGAACTCATCTCATTTCTCTGACACATGTTTTAAACCCCCGGGTTAGATTTTGATAAAACCACAGATGAGGGCAGAGAACCAATTCTGCTGAAGGGGATTAATTTGGTTTGTGCATCACCTTTCAGACTACTGTGCCCAGGTTTTCAAGAAGCACTTCTCAGCAGTGGTGAAAGCCCTGCTGCCAAGCCAGCTTCCTGTCCTGTGAAAGCCAGTTCAGGTGCAGACTGTGAGTAAATATAAAATTCTGGATATCATGTGTCCTAGGACTATGATGTGTTTGGGATATTGGTAATAAAAGTCAATTTGCTCCTCTTGATTCACTAAAATTTGAATGCTCTCGGTTGCAAATTGCAAATTTATCCCTCTGTGACTGCAGAGCTTAACACCATGAGCAGCTCAAACGTTCAGCCAAGTCAGTGCAGACCAGCTATTCCATTTAGTCTTTTAACAGCATTTTATAGCCACACCTAATTGCTACCAAGGATGTAGGGCAATGGAAAATCAGTCATAACTAATACAGATGCTCTGCCTTTCCTGTTATTGGACTTTATTTTGTTTGTGTTGTGACTCTGTCTCCGATCTTGCAAAATTAATTTCTTGATCCAATACTTCACATGTCAATATGGTCCCTATACTTTGATGAGCCAGAGGCTACATGTCCATATTCATACTAAACACTACAGTTTAAGTTACTTAAATATTAGATATATTTTTACTGCAATTCAATATATTTGTCTCAAAAAAAAAAAAATCTGGAGAAGTCATACCCTTTTACACTCCCTTTTCTAGCAAATTTTAATTTTTAAAATTTTTAAGTACACACATACATGCACACACATACACACACACAGGTAGATTGTTATCCTCCCTGTCAACAAAAAGACTTCTGGGTGAAATTTGCATTTTATCACCATTGGAAAACCTACAGTGCCCTTGTGTAAAATATCAGGAACATTTAATCCCTTAGCACAGGCAGGAGAACCATTTTTCGCAACAGCAAAACCTGGCTCTCTGCCTGGGAGGTTGAATTTCTTTCAAGCTAGCATGGTTGTGGAGATCTAAACACCTGATTTAGAGTTTTTATGATTCTTCTAGTGCATTGAAAGTGTTTCTGGGCACATGACTGACAAAACCAGCAAGAATTTGGAATGGCATGCGTTTAAGAGATGCAGATGTGATACAGATTAATATTAGTTTGACAATAGCTGCAATTTATTATTCCGGACCATTGCAATTACTGGGAAAATTTTGGGGAAGAACGTGTAATTGTGTTCATGTAGGATGCATGGCTGAGGAAGTACCTTGGCATGGAATTACTCAGGTGAAGGGAAATCTGCTGCAACACCTTCATCAGCTTAAAGTGAGTATTTGTCCCACCCTTTTCCCCCTTGGATCTTCCCATTTCTGTGACTTCCTGTGCTTCCAGGGCTGCTCAGCACCAGCTTGCCTGTCACACTGTACCACACCTGCCTTCCCACAGGGGTTCTTTTCTCTACCCCCTCTTCCACCTGCTTTAGTGGGAGGTGTCCATGCCCATGGCAGGGATTTGGGAGAGGGTGATCTTTAGGGTCCCTTGCAACCCAAACCCTCCTATGACTCTATGAATGGCAGTAAAGCAACCACATTTAACAACACCAATCTCACAGCAGGGACCTTGTATCTCCTTTCTGACATGACCTGTTCAAAGCTGCTCTTCAGGAAAGAAGTTCCGTTCTCTCCTGGCTTATCAATTACAGCTTTGTACAAATCATTCCCATTAATGATTAAATCTTCCTGATTCAGGAAGCTTAAAATGAAGCATATGAATATTTTTCTGTTGTATAGCAGCATCAATGAAACCCTAAATAAGTGTCAGCCCAGCCACTATTCAGTAAGAAGGTAGGAATAGGCAGAAGTTGTAGGATCCCAATCCAGTTTGATCCCACGGGCACTGTGGCAGCAGCCATGTTCTAAATTGGCTTTACCCACTAAAAATCAGCCAGTCTCTGTAAGTCCTGGACTGCATTTTAAAATGTATCCATTTAAGCTTCCTTGGATCTCTGACACTCAATAAACCATCTGCACTCTCTTTGAAGAAAAGCATTAAACACTTCACTCTGGAGGGAAAGTCAAACTCTGCATTAAAATTAGCAATGATCTGCTATGGTCCAGACATGAACAACACTCAGCTTTACAAGAAATCAAGACTGGGGTTCTGAAAATGAAAAAAACCTGTTTGTTGCTCTGCAAAACGAAACACCTCAGTAGATCTCAAATGTTACAGTGGAATGGACTGTCCCTGGGCTCCAGCCCATCACAAAAGCCTCAGCTGGGCACTGGGATCTCTGCTCTCCTGGCACCTTCATTCTGGTCTCTTCCACAGTGCTGCCACAGACCCTCCATATGTGTAGAAGGAAAGAGAAGGCTCAGGCTTGGCAGAAGATGGAGCTGGACTGGGCTTTTTTCTGCCGATGAAGCAACAAAATGATTTGTTTTTGCCTGAAGTAATGATTGCAGTGTGACAGAAAAGCAACTGGTGCCAGAAAGTTAATCATCAGACACTTTGCACACTTGCTTCCCACACCCTGAAAATTCAGCCCTGTGTGTTAGTGAACCTCCTCATATTGCCATTGCAACCATGAAACCAATTAACCTGATGTGACCATTCTGGATTTTACCATCTCTTTTTTTTCTGGGCTATGTCTTAACTGCAGTCAAGGTATTGCCAGGAAAATGAAATCCACATTGATGGATTGCCACTGATCTGCTCAAATTAAAATACACTTCAATATTTTATTTTGGTATCACACCAAAGCATTGATTACCAAATTCATCTACAGATGCTCAAATGGAGATCAACACAGCCACTTAGACATAAAAAAAAATTACTTGTAAGGATTATATAGTTAAATGGTACAGAAATCCTGACTACAACTTAGGAAAGGTATATCTGGAAAGGACTGGAACACAGGAGAACCTACAAATCTTGTATGTTCAAAGTTCAAATCCTAATTATTCTTACTTAATGATATCTCATAGCATGACTCCATCCAGCTGAGGAAATAAATCCCTTACCTCCTTATGAGTCCAATAATAGCTCTTCCTGCGCAGAGCAATTGATGAAAGCCTTGCCCAGAGTGCTTTCTAGAGCACTCTGCTCGGAGGATCTCATCTTTCCAGTATTTGTTATGCTTATCTGAACTTTTGTTTCACTCCTTTGGACTTCTGCATTTCCCTCTGAAATATTGATTTTGATCAGAGGCCAGAAAGAGGGTGGGGTTTTCCAAAACTTGAGCCATGGCAGCTGGGACTGCAAGGATTAAAGACATCAAGGAAGAGAGGGCGTCCACTTCTCTAGGATCAGCACTCTGCTGCCACTGCTGGGAGATTTCATAAATATTCACAGCCATTAGCTAATTACAGACGCTTGGATCAGCTCCCATTTTGCTCCTCTTTCGAAAGGTCTTTCTTCACTCATTTCCCTTGTCACAGTTTGGATTTCTTGTTAGAAAACATCAATAGTAAGGAAGTTAAGGAAGAAGTTGCAAACCACATCGATCCCCATCACTTTGTCTTTTGAGATAATTTGTGGAGCCCTGTGTGGTCTGTGCAGCCAGAGCCCATGGGGCTGAGAACACTCATGGGGTTAAGGCTCAAGCCCAGCCTCCATCTCCCCTGACCCTCCCAGGCTTCAGGTTTATTTCAGAGCATGTCTACACCAAATAAAACAAATTTGGGAAAAAAAAGCTCCAGATACCTTCCTCCTACACAACTTTAGATGACATTTCCAGCAAGGCAAATACACAACAATAAAAGAGTATCTCATATCCCTTGAGACCACAGGCTTAGTTTTCCTTAGCAAAACTACTGTTCTCTCTTTGGGAGATTGAGAAGAGCTGTATTCAGTTTCAAGGGGCTTTAGTGGATGCTGAGTTAATCCGTAATGGTGGTCCCACAGAATTGCACTCCTTCCTCCCACAGGACTTCCCAGCAGGAGATCTGCCATGCAGCAGGACCAGAAGCTCTCCCTCATCTGTCCTCAAAGACATTCACATTCTTATCATATCTTCTTTCCTGACAAAGTCAAATCCTTGGGTTACTTTTTGGGAGATATTGTTTCAATTCCGAGCCGCAGCCAGGCATGAAAAGTTATATTTCCTGCTGGAAAAGGGATTGCAAGGTGTTGAGCTCAGTTCTCTGTCAGGCTGGACCCAGAATATAACTTGAAACAGGTCTGAAAACTCATCTGGGATGGTCTCAGGACATTTGGATAGGAACAGCTTGTACTTCGAAGTAGGTCAACCAGTATCACCAGAAAAGTAACATCTGGGTGTAGCAATCTTCTTCAGGTGTATGGAATCACTTTCAGTGACGTGACTGGGCAAATTGTAGAGATTCAGCAGTTCTTCCAGCCTAGGACACATGTGGTGTCAGTCATGGTTAATCATTTTTATTGTTGTACAAACTTCTCCCTTGCTTGAGGCTAAGATAGGTCTGGAAATCCAGAAGTGCAATGTTGTTTCTGGGTAAGATTTGCCATTCTATTGTGTTTTCTTTACCTGAGATACACAAAGCATGCATTAAACATGTAACAGTCCTTGGCAAGGTCTTTTTGAAATACTGAATACACTCATGATTTTATGCTGGAAGCTGGGGCATGGATAAGGTGTAGGGTCTGGATATTGTTATATATTAGTACAATCAGGACATCTGTCTGTTTCATTATTGTTAGTTAGCAGCAAGTTTTGAAGTTTTTCTTAACTATTTTATCCATAGGCTTATCTGGTTTCCATGAGGAGTTTCCATGTTTCTCCTCGAGTTAGCTTTAAACTAAATAATTTAGAAGCAAGATAGCTCTGTTGGGTTTGCATCTGGGTTCCTGCCCTTTCCCAAATATCATAGAACCATAGAATGGCCTGGGTTGGAAGGGACCTTAAATATGTACTTCCAAGCCTCTTGCCCTATGAAAATCCAACACTGAGATGATGGATTTTCCAGTGGCTGCTCATTTTTCACTTTCCCAGGTATCTTATTTAAAGTCTCACTGTGAGTTGCAGAACACATACCTCAGAGCTTCCCATTTACCCAAAGCACCTCCAATGGAGATGCAGCTCTTTTTTTGCTAGAATGAATTATATTTTGTATTCATCCCAGTGAACCCAAAAGTAATGAGAAACTTGCCCACTTCAAGCCAACTTCAGCTCAGAGGTGAAACCTCACAGTAGCTGGCTGGCTAGCAGTCCTTCATAGCATCTAAATTTCACAGCTGTGGTTCTCCATTTCCAACAGCAACATAGAAGACACAGGTGAGAGCCTTTACCACATCATCTTCCTTAGTTATGGTTTTACCCAGGATTTTCAGGTCCAGATCTCAGACATTGTAGAAACCTAGGAATGTCAAGCCTGTGTGAGCTCACTATGCCACTCCTTTCTATTCACAGCTTCTATTGAATTAATTTTCCTCCCGCAGACTTCACACTTGAGCCTCCCATGTACCTTTTCAAGCATTCCTTTTTGTCTCCTTCCCCTCTGTGAATATGGGGTCACCAAAGCTGGTGAAGCAACAGTAATCAGGGGCGAGCAGTGCATGTTGTTACCAAGGAAAACCCAGGAGGCTAAAGCTGAGCAGCCTTGTTGCCCACATTTTGAAAGCCCATGGCTTGCTCTCCATCTATAATTATCTGCTGAGGCCCTAAGGGATGGTCCTAGGTGGTGAATGATGCTGCCCAAGAGGGCAAACAGCCAGGGCTGTAGGGTTTTGACAGTAAAAAGGGAACAGCACTGACCTGATGACACTTTTGAGGCAGGACGGGAATGAAGAGACTGATTCAGAAGGCTGCAGAAAGTGAAACTCTGATTTATTCAAAATGCATCGCTCTTTTATACAGAGCTTTGTGCAGACCAACTCCATTTGTCCTGAAGTGAAAACAACCACACCATTGGTGCAGAGTGCTTGATGCACAGTGCTAGAACTTAACTATAAACAATATGAACAAATAAGAGATAAACCTCTTATTTACATTATTTTCCAACAGATTCCCAGGCTTTTGCCTGGTTAGAAACTTTCCATTTCTCTCTTTGACTGAATCTGAGACCCACGACCTGAAGCAGATGGATCTGACTGTGGAGCAAAAGCCAAGTTCAAGGTGCATCAAACATTGGTAACCTGCACCTTGCCAGAGCACCTGGGACAACTGCACTGACATGGAGCACCCCAGCCCTCTCCTCCTGCATGCCTCACTGCAGGGATAATGTATCAGGATATGTCACTGCCAGCACCCACGGGGAATCCCAAGCCTAAAAACCCCACAGAAGTATTTTATATCCCCACCTACAGCAATATTGTAGGCTATAAATTTTGTATGTGGTCACTGTGTTCTTCCAGAACATGTAGGCGGCTGTCAGCTTCCTAATCCTGGATTTATTGGCAGCAATGAGAGGAGAGAGGAGGCTCGTTTCAGGGACCAAGAGGACAAACCTATTCTTGGCACCTTGGAAGGCTTTCCTGCTGCTGGTTAGATGCCCTGGAGTCCCCATGGGCCCCCATGAATGTCACTCTTCCCAAACCTGAAGACAATCCACCTCTGCTAGCAGCCCCCTCATGTTTCCATTACAACCAGCCCTCAATTCCCCTTCATCTTTCATTCCCACATTCTGGGTGACAATTCAGCACCTTCACAGCTACTGATGAGGAGCTCAAACAGAGGAGACAGCTCAAACTCTGTCTCCTTGCAGGGAGGCAATTCCCAGGGCAGCATCTGATCTCTGAAACAGAAGACTTTGGAAGAAATGTCAGTGATGGACTGTGGCTGTGCCATGGTGCTCACAGGCTGGTTACAGCTCCAGGATCTCCAAATCATAGCTCCTGGTGCCAGGTTTGGATTTATTAGCAGGTTGACATGAGTTTCCTCACTGTCCTCCATAGATTTTAGCATTTCTTTCAGAAACAAGCGGACTGTTTCTCTGTTCTTACCTATGAAGAGGGCCTTTATCTGGAGTGCTCTTCTATGAAAACCAGGAAAGAAAACATTCCAGAAGAAACTGAGAAGCAAGGAAATCCAGCACTTTCTTTACATTATTCACATGGACTCTGCTACCTACAGAATGTCAAGCACAATTTGTGTGTCTCACATTGTGCAAACATGTGAGCATCTGGCAGGAGTGCACAACTTACCCATGGCTGGTGTGAGCAAGTGGAACTCTGGCATCCAGCAAAGAGGAACAAGTATTATGCCATATAAATAAGTGACAGCTTTGGAAATGAATTCATTTTAAAAGAGCCTGTCAACCTGAAACCTGTCCACTTCGCAAGAAAACATTTCAAAACATTTTCAGGTTGATATCTTCCCTGAATTTTCCCCATCACTCTTAGTATGCCATTTCTGTATCACTTAAGCTTCCTCCCTCTTGCTCTGCTGTGAAGAATACACACACACACAGAGACAAATCTAGAGGAAAACAAATCATGCAGATTTACACGATAAGGCAAAACCAGGAATGTGTCATAACTGAGGAAAAGCTATCAAGAGAAATCAACTCAAACCAGAGGGAAGGCAGGAAAGAATGTTAGATCTTGTAAAACAACTTTCTAATATATCTGTAATAAAATTGAGCGTTATCTGTTTACGAGGACAAGCAACTCCAATTCTGTAAGCTCTGCACAGAGCTCTAAACCAATGGAGAGTTGCACTATTTTAATTTAATTTTGTTTTGTTTTATTACTGACTAAGAGCACAGCTCAGAGCCACCTTCAACATGTCATGCCTTGATGCAGGGAACTGGGTTTTCACAGCAACACTGCTGTGCAGCAGCACTGGTTCCAGGCAGAAGGGTCTCATCAGGCTTTTTTGCATTTCCCCACTTTGGCTTCATCCACAGCTACAAAATGAGTCTGTTTAAGCATAACTCAGAGTTATCTCTTTCAGCTCGTCTGTAAAATGTTAATGCAATGTGTTCCCATTTAAAGATCCCTTTGCACTGCAAGAGCCCCGTGAAGCAGTCTCTGTAGACAGGAGTGCACCCGGATGAATCTGCCGTGGAAGCAGGAGGGATGAGGAACCTGTCCAAAAGGCACGGGGAGATCCACCCAGTGCCAGGGAGCCACAGTGGCTGTGTGGGCAGGCGGCACCATCAGGATGGGCCACTCTGTCCACCCTGGTGCCAGAGAGCGCCTCGGCTCGATCCTACAAACCAGGCAAGACGTGACTCACGCAGTTTGCTTGCAAAGAAGGAGGACCATCTGCTAGTCATGAGCAGATGACAAATTCACTGCATTGCGTCTTGTCGCTACTTCCAAATTTGTAAGTAAACACATTTTGTAACCCTCTCTCGGAATATTTGAGATCCTCGATAATGGGGATTAAAAAAAAAAAAAAAAAAAAAAAGGGGAAAAAAAAGGGGGGTAAAAAGTGTTTACTTAGAAATTTGGAAGTAGCGACAAGACGCAATGAAGTGAATTTGTCATCT
>QUSF01000007.1:3758449-3788168 GCA_003676055.1 Chloebia gouldiae
GGCGGCGGTGCGGGCGGAGCGCGGAGCGGGCGGAGCGCGGAGCGGGCGGCGGTGCGGGCGGAGCGCGGCGCGGAGCGGGCGGCGGTGCCTGCGCTCCCCCGGGCGGCCGAGGCTCCGCGCTGCAGCCGCCGCGTCCCGCCCTGGGCGCGCCCCGGAGCCCGCAGGATGGAAAAGGAACCCTCCGATCCCTCCCCGCCCCGCGGGATGAGCCCCGCGCCCGCCGCATCCCTCCGCCGCCACATCCCGGGGCAGGGCACGAGTTACGTGCTGCCTTCTGGCAAAGAAGTGAGGCGGCGAGGGCTTTCAGCAGCAGCACCTGCGCTGCTGCTGCACCTACTCTGCACCTCAAAGAGATCAGCCCAAAACTCAAGCAGGGACCTGTGCGCTGAATTTCAGCGAGCAGCTCCATAGCAAGTCCTAGAAATTGCACCAGGGGATAATTAGATTGGGTATAAGAGATAATTTCTTCACTGACAGGCATTGGAGCAGGCTCCCCAGGGAAGTGGTGGAATCTCCATCCCTGGAAACGTTCAGAAGTCGTCAAGATATGGCAGGTGGGGGCATGGTTTAGTGTTGGACATGGAGGTGCTGCGTTGGACTCAATGAGCTCACAGGTCTTTTCCAATCTTAGTGATTCTAGAAATTTAAGCATCCCTATCTTCTGTTCCTCAGTAACAACTGAGAGAATTAATGCAAAGAGTAACCAGGAAACACTTATCTGGCCAGACAAAGTATTCCCATGATTTTTTGAAGGACAAGAGCCTATGATAAACAAAAATTTGTATAATTCAGAATTATAGAAGCTATACATAAAATGCAGACATGAGAATGACCAAAGTCACAGGACCACCTTCATTTTACACCAGTCCAGCCCTTACTGCTCTTAGACATAGTGCAGTCTTCACTGCATGCAACTTTACTGTTTTAGAGAGAGACTGTCCTTTTCCCATCCCTCTCTTGGTGAATAACTGCTTTGCTCTGAGTCTCTGCCATCTGGACCAGACTGACAGGATGATGAAGGACTAAAACCATTCTGTCTCTGAAAACTGAAATCGGGGGAGTAATGTGATGATGAAGCCTGTAGCTGTGCAACCCAAGTGTTTGCTAGCTCAAGGAAAGCCTCTTGCTGTTCTGCCCCTTCTTTCCCAGCTCTCAGTACTCCTCAGTGCACCTGTCTGACTGATTGCCTGACTCTGACAGCCTTTAACACCTCTTCTTCTTCTTCTGGGTTTCAGTAGTGCTGATCTTTCAAGTGCTGGAAGAGAATGCAGGATGTCCCAGCCTGTCCTCCGTCTCCTTGGTGCTTGTTCACACCTGAGCAAGGAGGGCAGAGCAGCTGAAGACAGAGGGAGAAAGTCAGAGACCAGCAAGAGACCTCAGCAGAGCAGCCTGTGAAGCCACAAGGAGCAGTGCACAGCCTTGAGGGCACCATCTGAGTCTTTCACTGGCCAGGCACCCGTGGAGCCACATCCTCTCAGTGACCCACTGGCTTCTCTTCCTTGCTCAAGTCTCCTTCTGAGAGATGAGATGTTTCTTCTCACTGCCCCACTCTCCAGGGATTTCTGCATCTGCTTCTCTCTTCTGCTCCTCTCTGTGTCCTCATGTCATCTCTGTGCAACCTCACCTACAGCCCCAAACTCAAAGTCCCTTTCCCAGTCCCTTGTGATTTACAGATCTGCTTCCCTTCTCCATCTCTCCCAACTGAGGCCTCTCCCTCTAACACCACCCAAAAGACAACTCCCCCCCCAGCTGCAGCCCAGCGTGGTGGGAGCAGAGCTGCTCAGCTGACAGCTCTGGGAGGTAGCCCACAGCCTCAGGAGCATGCTGCCTGTCCCCCAGGCATCCTAGGAGATATATTTAGTTCAGACTTCTCACACCCTCAATGATTTTTAATTTTTTTTTCTCAATACCATCTTTACTCTGTGGCCTTTTGTCTCCTTTCAGCTAAAATTCCTGTGCAGACTTCTGGCATTTCGAATCTCAGCTACTCCCACCTCTTTTTCTTTCTGGCCTTGAAAAGCACTGTCTCATTCAACTTGTACCCAGCTCAAACACTGCTATGAGCATCCTTTCCTCAGGGGTGGCTTTTGCTCTGCTGCTTCTCCCTCTGGCCCCCTTCCTCTGCCCTGCTGTGCTAAGGAGAAGCCCCTTCCTCCTGCTTTCAAGGCTCAAGTGCATCATTCACTAACCAGGTAAAATTTCTGCCCTCATCTAGCCCATAATATAAGCTTTATTTGCCCACTTGACAGATTTTCAGGCAGGCACCTTTGCCCATCACTCCCACCACTCAGGTGTGAGACGGGCCCACCACAAACACCCACGCAGCCACTCTCTTGTCTTCTGTCAAAATCACAGTTACAAGCTCTCAGAAAATCTTTACTGGGGACTGCCCCTGTGCTGGGCTCATTTCTGGTGCTGCTGTTCCATCATTTTGTTCTGCTTTCCCTTCTCTTTGCCTACTTTGTCATTCCCCTTGGCCTCTGCTTCAGTGCTAAGCTCTCTAGCACAGGACCCATCTTTTTCCTTAACCATTCAATACTCAATCTGGTGATGTCCTGGTCCTTGACTAAGACTCCTATGGTGATATAAATCATTAGGATTGATTCCCTGGTGCTGTACTGTCATTTGGTGCATTTGCTACAGCTCTTGGTAGCAATTTGTATTTAACTTTGCTTCAGCATTTCAGTTCTGAAGGTAGGAAATGTGTGATATTAATTACCTCTAATCACAACTGACATTAGAAGTTCTGGTAGAAAACCCATAGAAGTAAGTACCATAATTCCTTGCATCAGAATAGAGATACAAGTTTCTCTAGCATTACATTTTTAACCCATTTTGCTGAAATTTAATGTAGTTATTTAACTTTCATTTTCTTCCAGCTGCTAACCCCTCACCTAGTTCAAATGATTCATCCCTGCTGCATTCACTGCCCAGGAATGTTGGCTTTCAACAAACTACAGCAAATAATGTAAAATAAACACGAGTGTGCTTTCATCTCACAACAATCTGGGTTAAGTACATATTTCACACACTGCACCACAGGATATGTTAAATTAAAATCAGAACCACCAGATTTAAAAATCCCATGACAATTCAGACCATTGATGAGTTATTTCTGTATTCTTATATCTAATGGTGGGCATGAACAACAGCCAGTGCTTTATTAACCCTGTAATGTGCCACTTGATAACTTTTTGCTGCATTACTTGAAGAAAACCAAGAATTTTGATTTGAAATTACACTTGGTGGAAATTACTGTCATATACACAAGTATCCTGATATTCTTGAAAAAATCTGAGACCATACCAATAGTTGTGTCTCTATCTTCATCTTATTTTAGTGTTCTACATTTCCTAAACTGCTTTCAATCACTCTTTGAAAAAGCAACCTGGAATGGCTTCCTTGAAATGATAAATATGCTTTTAAATGTGCTGCTCCCTCATGCTGCTGGAATCATGAGGTCTGGGGTCTTGCATATATTCATTTCCTAGCCAAAAGATATAGGGGAGCTACATTTGAAATGAACAGTATAAAAAAAAGGTTGGGATGGGAATCTGACAGAAAAGTGACAGTGTACTGGGCAAGACTCAGATTTAATGCACTCTTACTCTAGATTTCCATAGTGTAACATTTTGTGAATCTAGCTTCTCATTTCAACAGCACTAGGATAGGAATCGTGCTTAGTTGTTGATTTACTTTGAAGATATTCAGAATAGGCATTCTATTTCCTTCAGGCTTTAAATACAAGAATAGATATTCCCTAAGATTTAGGGAGCCTTCTGTTCACTGCCATGTTGCTATGTTTAGACTCTAAAAGTCAAAAATTAAATGCTGGGGCTAGCAAAAGGAAAAGAGAATTAGTTTAGTTCATTTCCTTTCTTGACATTATGGCTTGATGAGCTGCTGCTCTCTCTCTGCAGTGTCTGCTTGAAGAGATGAGCAGGGACCTTTTTGGGAGCTTTGCTTCCTCTGAGTTGCTTGGAAGGATCTGAGCTTATGGGAATGACTGAAGTGTCCTGGGGACAGAAAAAGAAACAGTTTAATTTTAATAGGTTAATGGTTCCTGGACACTGAAGGATCCACCACTTGCCAAAATTACTTCTTGATTTTCTTCTTTTAGCTTTCATGCTGTTGTAATTCTAGACATCATCTTTCCCTGACCAAGGAAAAACATTGACCTTTTCTGGTGTTGACAAAAACAGCAGAAGACAAATCCAGATACAAATATTTTCATCCATTGCCACAGAAACTCCTTGAGAGCCATATAGCTCCGTCTGGTCAGCTGAAATGTGAACTTGAAATGTGTCTCCCTTGGCTGAGAATGGATGGAAAACCTTTCTCTAACAAAGCAGTGCTATGTATTCTTCCATCCACCTTGGGAGGAGAAACATCTCTGTACCCACAACCCTGCTTTGGTTCTTTTAGGTCAGCTTTTCTATAAGGAAAGGGATGAAACTTCTAAACCTAGAGGCCGATGGTGGTGATAGAGCAGAGAAGTTGGCTTTCAAAGATTAAGTACCTTTTAAAAGACATTTTGTTCTAGCTGAGAGACAACAGAATGTTTGTATTCCCAGAATTAGAATGGCTTTTTTGCAGTGCTGCTACAGTAATTAAGGTTTAGAGCTCAGTTCAAAACCTAATACTACCACAGCTGGCAAAGAAGAGAGCAAAAATAAGCTAGCAGTTCTTCTTCCTACAAAATTAAAAAAAAAATTAAAAACCAACCAACCAACCAACCAACCAAACAAACAAACAAACAAATGAAAAAGCCAAACCAAAAAAAACCCCCCAACCCATAAATATCAGGATTTTCAAAATTATGGAAAAATTCATTATAAGGGATTTTCTCAGCTGGCTTCAAAGATCTTTGGAGCAGTCTTTGGAGACAACACTCCTCAGAAAAAATGGAATATCAAAGGAGAAGAGCACTGAATCTCAGCCACTGTAGAGCAGAATTGGATCTTCCCACATTTCTGTGAAGATCTATATACTTGATTAGAGTATCTTTCCAGCTTCTTTTAGTGTCTGAAGCCCTTTTTCTCTAATGTACAGTTGTGCCTATATTGTAAGTTAGGAGAGTGGTTGGTTTGTGCAAGTATACAGGGAAGAGAAGCAGGTACATCACTGGAGAGGAGAAGCTGAGGAGACCCTAGGTGTTTTTGTTCCAAATGTTTCTCTTCTCTACTGCTGATTGGTAAAATCATTCACAGTACCTCCATGGGTCAGCTCACTACAGAGCTGCATGGAAATCTTCCATGGTAACACCTTTCCCACCAGAAAAAAAGAAAACAAACCAAAAAACAGCACCAAACCAACCGACTAACCCAACAAAAAACTCAGAATGCTAATTTGTTAAAAATAAAGAGTTTTCTCTAAAATTAAAAGAATAATGAAAAAAAAATTTAGAAAACAAAATATCTTAGAGAATGTCATCAAAGGTCTAGCCTGAACTTCCTGAAAGTGAATGTTTTAGTTTTTCAGCTTGAAAAGATGGGTTACAAGGGTTTGACTTTCATTTTATAGTACATGAAAAAAAATATTTTTCAAGGTGGAGTAAGAATGAGATGAGTTTTTTATCAAAATGAAACCTTGAGAACAGTTCAAGAAGGGGGTTTTAAGACTGTTTGGGGGAAGGATTTGGTTTGGCCTCATAGGAAATTTAAGAAAAAAAAATCAGAGCTTTATTTCCATTCTGAGAAAGAAGAATGCATTCCATGTGGACCAAAAATATCCATCTCTCACCCATCCTTAATACTCAGGAGCCTGCATCTTTTGCAATGGCAGGGCTGGAGTCGTGCTGTGGGTGCTTGGTGGGAGCACAGCCAAAGAAAAGCACTTTGCTGTCAGGGGCATTGAAACTGCAGCTCGTGGGCAGGAGTGGGTGAGCCTGAGAATTACCCAGGGGCTGGACTGAAAATTGGCAGCCTGGTTGGAAAGCATCCATGATCTCCAAGTGCCCAGAGTCTCCAGGCCAGCCCAGGAAACAGCCTGATTTAACAACCCTGGGACACCCGGGAGGCCTTTTTTGGTGAAGTGCAAACCTTTAGTCACACACACACACCCCACCTCAAGCAGCAAGCCCAGTCATTCTCCAAGAATGTCTTGAAAATAATTAAATGGCTTTACGTCATGTTCCAGGAGATTAAATTTTCCTGCCTTGCATTTCTTAAAGCTAGCAGATTTTAAGGTAGCATGTCAAAGCAACAAAAGGTCATATGTGGCACTACTCGCTGCTTCCAACAAGGAGCAGCCTGGTACATTACAGCCCTTTTGCTTTGCTGAGGAGAGAAAAGAAGAAAAATGCAACAGTCTTGGCTTAGGCTGAGTAGTGCCAATAGACTTTCTGCATCTACAAGTTCTCTTTAGTCACAAAACGCTGACAGAAAATAGGCACTATATTTAGTTAGAGCTGATACACCCTTTTCCTGCAAAATTTGTTATTTTGTACTTATCAGACTGCTAAAACACATATAGTGTCCTTAAAACACATATAGTGTCTGCACTTAATACAGGTGCAGAGTGGTGCTTTTGGAATTGCTTTACCTCCTGTGAAGTTGTCAGTTTCTTCCAAATATGAAGAATAATATGGAAATTATCTATTGAACAGAAAAAGTATCTGTCCTCAGGTGAAATTTGCATAGTCCCTTCATTTCTCTAGTATTTATAAAAACAAACAAAAACCACAGATTAAAAATGAGGAAAACCTCTAAATAATGCCAGTGTGATATCACCTACTGAGCTTGGAGGTCTCTTTTGCTTTCCTTTTCTTTCTTTTTTTCACTGCCATGAGACTTAAATACCCATATTTTAAGACTCTCAGTGATGAGGGAAAAATGAAGTGCCATCAGCAATAGGCAGAAACAGCCCTTGGAGTAATGCACTGCAAACAAACACCTCAGCCTCACAGAGGAACCTTTCTGTCACACCACCTTTGCAATCTCCTTTTTCACAAGGCTTTTCAAATCAGCTTAATTGTGATTCTTAGGGGATTCTCAGCTTCCTCTTCATATCAGGGTAATGAAAAATTTAGGTGCTATTTCTGACCACTACTCTACATCTCAACCCCGTGTTTTGTTCCAGGTCCTGGCACCCCAAAGCACAGGACGGACTCTAACAGCCTCTCCTGGGTGAGCTGCTAGTTTCCTCACATGGAGAAAGAGCATAGAGAAGACTAGAGAAATCAGGATAAATGAAAATCTCCTCAGAATTTGTCTCTCTGTTCTCAAATTTGATGAAAACATCATGGAGAACGAAACAGGGAAAAACAAAAATGACAGTCTATGGTCTTTGTGTCACACAGAATATGAAAGATGGGAAAGGACAAAGAGACAAAAGAAAAGGAAGAAATAATATAAAAATAAATGAAAGACAGGAAATGGTTATGGTATGGAAAGAAAGCGAGAGACAAAGTGGCTGAGAAAAGAGGGAGATGAAAATTTAAAGGAAATATGTGAGGCAGCAAAAGAGTAGCTGTACATGTCTCTAGTGGAAAATAATTATGGGGCACGTATAAGCAAATATGACATTAAAAATTACACAATAGCAGATAAGTAAAGGCTGTGGGTAGGTCTGGATAATTCTCCTCCAAATAAGGCAGCTGAAAGTCAGCATTCCCTTATTGCAGCTATTGTGAAGCTAAAGTTCACTTGTACTGAAATGTTTCCTTACTTTGTATCATAGCCTGATAAGTGATTTGTTCCACTGGGAGAAAATGTTTTATCACCACGGCCCATGTGTGTTTTGTTGGCATAGTATCTGAAGTGCAATTATTCAATATAATTTTTCAGCTGGTGGGTATTTGTTTTAATTTTTTAACAAAGGCGGGGTAAAATAAGCGTTTTCCAAAAATTCTGGTTTGCACTTTCTCGTCTCTTCTTTTGCTACTTTTCCTCTCTGCCTACAGCCAGATCCACTCCCTGAGCACTGAGGCACTGCAGCCCTTAAATCAAAGACCCTTGGAGTGTTTTTAACAGGCTGCTCGCCCACAGGCACTCACACCACTTGTTCCAGTGGCTGTTCCCACTGTCCCTGTGCTGATGGACTCGAGGACACCAAGCACTGTCACTTCTGATTTTATCAAGGGGCACCGCAGGGACTTCACACATAGCAAGCCAAGTGCCAAAGATGCACCAAGCCCACTGGTTCTCCCAGCACAACCACTGCTTGGTGACAGCTTTCACAACACTCACACTTGTTAAATTCCTCCTCTTCTTGATTTTGTATGCTGAACAGTAGCCAAAGCCATAATCTGTGATCTTTATACCTCCTAAGAATCTTCAAGACATACAGTTTAACAAACAGGTGCCCTCTTACAATTAAAATTACAGGGAAATGAGAAAGAACTTTGCCTAAATGTGCCATGTAAACATCACATTTCTTTCAACATGTTTGTTTTTTTTTCCTCTCAGATCTATTTACATAATAACCTTTATTTTGCTGGACTTCTTTCTCTTCAGTTCTTGAATTATACAGGCTTTACATTAAAATAAAAGTTATCCTTTTCCTTTGCCTGTGCAGACACGTGCACCTCTGTCTGAACTGAAAAAAATCACAACTTCCTAGCATAAAGCATGTGATGTTTTATGGTAATGGTACCTTTGACCATTTTAACCAATAATCTTTGAAATGTACATAGAAATTAGGCAAGGTTGGGCAATATGTAAACATTACCTGGCAAGAAAGGCTGTTATACTGTACAACTGCCATAAATCACAGACTTTGTAAAGGCTGATGCTGGGCGAAGTAGCCAACATTCAATAATGGAACAATTTTCTTTCTTTAACAATGGGTGACCATCCCCAAGCCACTGACCCCATGTCATGAGATGTGTCCCATGGGATTTCCTTGGAGATAACTTGCAGATCAAGACACTGGAGTGCTGCTGGACTGCAGGTCTAAAAAAATCAGACAGAGAGTGAAAACAAGGAGAAAGCAATCATACAGAAAAAAAATTAAAATGTGGTCCTGGGTAAAAACCAGAACCCAAAATTTCTTTTGGTTAGAGAGCTTACTGACAAGTCCACCCATCATTTCCCAGCAAGGAAATGAACTTGTTGATTGTTCCCACTGGTCCAGGAAGAAAAATAAAGCAGGATAAATAAACAGGGTCGCCCCAAATAAATATTTGTCTCAAAGTATCAGTGTCAAAACAGCATCCTCCTGGAGACAAACTGGCATGATCCTAAATGTTGTCTCTTTTGCTGCCATGAGGGAAAAGCTGCATGCAGCCACTGAACAGCTCATGGACTTATGGATACAGAACTGTGGATCTAGGATTGCAGGGAAGGCTTGTTCCTCCTTCACCTGCAAAAAAAACTCAGGTCAGAGGAAGAAAGTACCAGTAAGTGAGAGAAGCAGCATAAAGTCAGTCTCACTTCTCAAGGTGACCTGTCTTCCCCTTCCTCTGAGCCAGTGCTGTTGCCTTATTGAGCTGGCTGAAAACCAAAGGGAATTTTGCCACTTGAAAATGTTCACATTTAAAACAAAAAGACTTCCAGAATTCCTACAAGGCAGGAATTTAATAATAATCTGTCATCTGTGGAAAATACTTAGTGCAGTATTCTGAGACTTCAAATGTTATATCTTAATGCATGGGGTTTCATCTGTGGATTGGTTAAAGGCCTGGCAGCAGGAATACTGGAATGACCATGGACCACTAACAATTTTGAAACACTGTCCTTTACAGCCTAAACTGTTCTGTGATATTTCAGTGGCAGCAGGTTACAGTGATCTCTGGGCAGTGATAAGGATCAAAGTGATCACAGGATCAATCAGGTTGGAAAAGACCTCTGAGATCATCAAGTCCAACCTATGACTCAACACCCCCGTGTCACCCAGCCCATGGCCCTGAGTGCCATGTCCAGTTTTACTGAAACACCTCCAGGAATGGTGACTCCACCGCCTCCCTGGGCAGCTCTCCAATGTCTGATCACCCTTTCTGTGAAAAAAGTCCTCGTAATGTCCAACCTAAGCCTCCCCTGGCACAGCTTAAGTCCACGTCCTCTTGTCCTGACACATTGCTTGGGAGAAGAGACCAACCCCCACCTGGCCATGACCTCCTTTCAGGGAGCTGAGAGAGTGACAAGGTCTCTCCTGAGCCTGCTTTCCTCCAGGCTAAACACCACCAGTTCCCCCAGATCTTTGCCAGCTCCACTGCCCTTCTCTGGCCTCATTCCAGCACCAAAATGTCCTTCTGGAAGTGGGGGACCCAGAGCTGGACACAGCACTCGAGGTCCTCAATGCTTTGGGGCAGGCAGCAGGCACAGCAGGGTGGTGGCACTGCCCCATTCATGGGTCCAACCTTCTGAGCTCCTTCCAGCTGGGGAGCACTGTGAAATCAGTGCTGCTTGGGGTACAGGTTGTAACTCCAGTTTGCACAGACACGGAGAAGACATAGTAACACAGATTAGCTCCAATTCTGGTACAAGCTTGGGTTTTGGCATGTCTTTCCATCTGCTTGCTGCCCCCTTGCATGACAATCCTCTTTATTTAATTATTACATTTTAGAGGTATGGAATGGGAAAAGAAAAACCACCATTCCCCCTCCTCAGGTGACTCCACATCCCAGAATTATCTTCAGAAACCTGCTCCACCTTAAAACTGTTTTGAGGTTTTTTTAACATCATGGCTTAACACAAATATTGAAACGTGAGATCCTGATAACATTCTGACTGAAAGCTTTGAAGTAACCTCTGAAAGCCCTACAAGCAGGTTACTTTGTGCCATCAGAGGACTTGTTATTCTGCAATGGCATTTGCCTTTCCTCTGAGAGTGGCACACTCTGATTAAGAAGTGAGTTGTTTATCTCCTGCTCACAACCACTTGTAAGGATCTGAAATACCCTTTACACATCACCAGCCACCCCTCCTGTGCTCTGTTACTTTGTCATTTAGCTTTATGACCAGTTTAACGTTCTTAAGCCAGATCTGAATGTGTGGGACAGCACAGTGTTTGTTCCAGACACACAGAGAGAATGCTGAGGTAGGATTTTTTACACATCTCTGAAATCTCATGGTGCATTCTGTTATGATCCCTCCACCCAGAAGTTTTATAGAACAGTCAAGCTTCAAGGCCAGGAGTTACCATCACCATCATCTGCAGTTTTTCACCCGCTCAATCCCTTAATACCCCTAAGGGAATTGCTGTTCCCTCTTAAGTGAATGAACTCTCCTGAGCCAAGTAACTTCTGTTTAAAGTAAAATCTGTTCCTCAAGGAAAAAAAAAAAGTCCAGCCTTGCTTACATCACCTTTCACTATCAAATACCTTCTCTTAACATAAGAGCTAATAAACTCTGAGCGAGCCATCTGCTGACTTCATCAGTAAGTTAAACACACAGAGCTTCATCTCTGCCTCTGTGAAGCAAATTTTTCCACATAGCCAAGGTTTTTGAACTCTCTCTGGTTGGTCACATTCATTTTGAAGAGGATGCCAAAGCAGACACAGCACTGCAAAGAGGTCCTGGAGTCTGGCTTAGTCCAGATATCCAAAATAGAGGTGTCTGCTCCTGAGGCTCTCCCATGGGCCACACCTCTTCCCTGGGAATCTGTAGCACAACTTCCCTGTGCTGCCCACAGGGAGCTGCTTTTAGGGCCTGGGAAAGGGGAACCATTTCTTTACACCTCCATGAGGAATCCAGGTAAAGTTTTTGGGTCACTGATTCTCTCTGGGGATGGGAACAAGGGAGAGAGTCTGCTTTTGAGGACATTTATTTCTCACCAGACCTGATTCAGTTACCTGTTTAGGAGACAGGTTTTTATATCTACATTGTCACAGCATTAAACAGATGCAGAGTCAGGGTCAGAGCCCCACTGTGCTGGACATTTCTGATCCAAGACCTAAAGCTGCTCCCTGCTCTGGGAACAACAATATCTTTTTTTTTTTTTTCAGACTCAGAGTGCTTACAGGGCTTTTGTTTACTGTTTGTCTCATTATGTTTTAAAGTAAAAAATGTAGTAATGATCAACCTGGTTCTTCTTTACTTTTTCAATCAGTGTTTTATTTTAATTCTTCCAACTCTCCAGCAATGTTTATAGTGGTTCAAAGGGCTCAAAAGCTAGGACATCAGACAGAAAGCACATTGTCAAGTCCATCAGACTAATATGTAGTACAAAATAATAGTAGTCTTCTTCTTTTTTTTTTTTTTACTCTTTTAATTCTGGCCTGTAAAAAAAATTATAAAATTAGTGACATTTAACGGAAACTAGGAGGATCATGAGATTTGTACAGGCATTAAAAATAATGATTTTCACTTCATTAGAGTTTACTTTACTGTCTAATTCTTAGTGATAGCTCTGTTTGTTGTACCTGGCTAGTAAAGGTGCTCAGTAAAGAAACTGGGGCTAAACTCAGTAGGAAGCAATTGTGGAACACTTTTACCACAGAGAAGCTTTATGAAAGCAGAGGTTGTATTCACTGCTTTCACTTGGAAAACAGTGCGGGGATGTGGATGAGGAAAATTCAATTGATACATGCTGTTACTCTTCATTTTGTTCTCTGGATAATAACTGATATAAATTCAAGCCAAGTCATTCAACTCTAGATTTATTTAAAAAGAGGGCAAGAAGGAGATTGCATCCCATCTAAGGTTTGACTTGCATCTCATAAAGAGATGGGGAAGATGTAACTGAACTTAATTCCTATTTAACTTTGTGGATTTTGCCTAAATTCTTCTCTAGAAATAAAAATGTGATATATCCTTATTTAGGAAAGAAAGGCTGTGATGGAAATGATGAAGCAAAAGGTAATGGGAAGGTTCTGGATCCTGGTGGTCCCTCTGCTTTAGCTGCTCTCATCACTATCATTTTTATGGGCATTGGGCTGGACTGGGATGTGGCTGCTGTTTGTGCAGCAGGTGGATGATGCTGTGACCAAAGCATTCTGGAGGAATTGTTTTTTTCCCAAGTTTGACAAAGACTTTCTCCATAGCATCGAACAAATCACCTATGCAAAGAAAAAGCAAAAAGGTAGTGAGGCAAATGCATTCAGGCCAGTGCTTAAACACTGGAGTTTATTGCATTTCAGCTTTAGAAACAGTATGGTTTTTATAAACTGTATAATTTTTAAAAGAAACATAACATCAAGATTTACCCTGTTATCTCATGAAGTGAGTTTTCCCTACATAACGATTTGGATGATTTTCTTCTTAGTGAAAACAGAATTAAATCCTTTAAGAGCAAAAATAGCTATTTAGAAAAACAATAATAACCAAGCAACAATAAGTGTGTGTCATTACTGCACTCCAGAAATGAAGCCCATCTGAAATCTGCTCTCTAAATCTTACTCCACTGAGCTCCTGTAAGCACCCTCAGTGAAGGAAGAAGAGATGGCAGAGGACAAATGGATGAAAAGTTCAGCCAATAAAACATAAGAGAAGTGCTTGATAAAACAGGTGGAAAACAGTAAGTGCAAATGTCAAACACGAGTTAAGGAAAGCTGCCCATTTCGTTTTCCTCAGCCTCAGAGGGAATGGTTGGCTAAGTTAGTTTGTGTCCCCAGAAAGTGTGGTCTGCCCAGAAACTGCTCTCTGCACAAAAAGTTGGAAGGCCACCTCTGCCAAACCAGATCTTTGGACCATTTCATGACATTGCAGAGATGCACAGAAGTATCTGCCTCCTCCCAGGCACCATATGGACCAGAGCCTGGGGATGTTCTTATGAGATTCAGTAATTATATTTTCATTTTCCCTCTTCTTTACGGGAGGGAAACATGCTATCAAATTTTAAAAACCAAGTGGAAATTCCATGGAAAAAAAGGAAATGGAAGGACTAAGTGCTGAATTACAGAAGAGTGGAATAACTCACCTTCCAAACTTGGAATGCTTCCAGCAAGAGAAGAGAAACACCCAAATGCAAAAAGGACAGAGGAAACAGCAATGACTTTGAAGATCTAAATCTTCTCCTCTGTGCTGTACACTGTGTGCAGTTTTGACTTGTGGAGAAAGTGAAATATCATCTCTTCTCTGAAAAGCTAAATTACTCAAGAACTTTAAAACATTACAGGACATGTTCTCTAACATTTTCAATGAGTTAAGCAAGTCAGAGGAGATGCAGCAACTTCACCTTTCTTCTGTAAGACAATATTGGCACTTCAAAGGACATGGTGGCCATGGAGAACTTGCTTTTCATGGTCACTAAGTACAGCTGAGGAGTGCCAGCACCATTCCTGGTGCTCTGCCAAATACAAAATATACAGAGCTCTCATTGAGATGAATTCCATGTAAAGGTTCAACCCAGACACTCCAGGAACCAGCGGGAGGGTTGCAAAGTCGTCACAAGAACATAAGACTGTTTTCCAAAAATGCCTTCCTAATGTAGAAATCCATCATCAAAACTGACCTGGACTCTCAAGATTGTAAATTCCACTGACAGACACCTTAGAAATTCCTCTCTGGTTTTTGGTTTTGAAAATGCTGTGCCCAAGAACAACTAAAAGCAACTCACCCCGTGGAAAGCATACTGAGGGAACCGCAGACTCCGTGAATGTCACTGGATTTGGAAAGGAGATCTTGTAGCCACACAGTGTCCCCAACTTCCTGCTTACAAACTGCTTTAGCATTGACTCAGTAGGAATAACACCATCCACTGAATCACCCACCCATCTGCAACACCTGCTTCTTCCTCAGCCATTACGCCTTCCCTGGGATGACTCAGTGGAGCTGCTCTGAGCCTGGGAGAAGGGAGAAGACCATACCTAGAGACATGTGGGCTGGGGGTATTCAAGGCCCCCTACTAATTCCTGCTTTTCTGCCATCTGGGATGAAATAATCCCTTGTCCACTCCCTGTGACTCCACACAGTTGGGGGGTGTTTTGTAACTTGTCCAGCCCTGCCTATCTGGAACACTTTTCCTGCCGAGACAGTGACTCACTTCCTCTTTAGGAAGCTCACCCAAAATCCTTTTCACTTTAGCTTATAAACTATTATTAACTCCATCTGTAAAGCAAAACTTTTTACTCATCAGTAGTGCTAAATGGGAATTTTCCAGTGATACACACTTTTTTTTTTTTTTAATTGGAAGATGTTGATTTGTTAGAACATAAATCTTTTTTAGAAACAAACCAGTTTTGCTTAGGCTTTCATCAGAAAAAGTGTTTGCATCCAAAGAAGGAGAACAGCTCAGCTTAGCCAAGACACCAGTGGTTAGGTCACTGACATAGCAAAACTGAGCTTTTTGGCTACACAGGGATCTGAACCTGGCCACACTACCCTCCACAGTGCCATAACAGCAATCATCTCTTAGGATGCAGCAAGTTCATGGTCTCCCACTGATGATGTTTTATTGAGTGACCAGTCAGTGTTATCAGAACTTGCTCCTGATATCTTCTCCATTTCACATCAGTGTTTAATCCTTAGGTGACTGGCAGCTCAGGAAAACCACAATTTTTTTTTAGTCTTTCTCATTTTCCAGTGAAGCTTCAAAAAATCTCAAGCTGTTCTCACTGAGGAGCAGGATGTTTTCAAAACCTTAAAGGCTGTCACAAAAGAGAAGAAATACAGAAGATTCCAGATGAATTGTACTCACTGTTTTTCTCAGAAGTAGTCCCAAGCAGGAGGTCACTCCAGTCACCTCACAAACACACAGGCTGTAGCAATGGGGTTTTTTTAGGACTGGTGGAATAATTCCTTTGGGATGTACCATCATCATAAAAGACACCACTTGAGTCAAAGTGTTTCCTCTGAAGTCCTTTATTAAATTTCTGATGAGTGAGGTGATGGGTTTCTATGGTCGATGGACACTCCAAATTTGTTAGAACTTAGGAATAACTGCACATTTGGATTTTGTTCAGACAGTAGATTGTCCCTTATCCATGTGTCTATGTTTTTTCATAGACTGTAAAAGCAAGACTCAGTTATCAAGTGTTCCTTTTTGTTCCCTCTATTTTCACTCATAGCTCAGGATATGTCTTTCAGATGCAGTTCAGAAATAAACTCGAGATTAAGTTTTGATCTTTAAATATATATTCAGTGGTTTAATCTTTGAAAATGCTACTTTTTGCAGCCAGAAGGATGCCATTATCATCTGAACTATTTCCCTGTTTTGTGTTCCTATGGTATGGCTCAGTAGGAATCATGGAGCTACTGGAACTATTCCCTCTCATTTTGGTTTTTGTAATCTGTTATTCATCAAGTGTTGAGCTTCTGGGGATTTTACAAACTATATCAACTATCTTGCACCTCTAGATTGCTCCCCATCTAACAGCCAAGAAGTCCTGGAACTGCTGACCACCATGGTCCTGCAAAAGCAATCATGTGCTGTTCAGCACCCATGTGATCCACACACCAAACAGGATGGTGGTAGATCTTTCTGAAAAGCAAAGGCTTTTGTTGCTCTTTAGGCTGGAACACCCTCCTCTATGAGGACACACTGTCTTTTAGTACTGTTTACTTAACTGCAAGGCTCCATGGTGAGAAAGGGCTTCTTTCTGCTAAGAGAACTTCATCATAGGAGATATCTCATTTCTGGGGAAAATGTTTGTCATCTGTTTCTAGGAAAGACATTATTTCAGGGAGACTTAGCCTTGGCTGTGCCTGCTTTCCATGTACATGCTGTGGACCCATATTTACTGCTAGAACAAAAGGACAAGGGAGGGAAATGTCTGTGCAAAGGAAATTTTCAGCCTAAGAGTGAAGAGTCTCAAAGGGTTTTGACTGCAAAAGGAAAAGGAAAGAAAAAATCCAAGCCAATCTGCCTTTTCCACCCCCTCTATTTGTCAGTTGCTCCCCCTCCTTTAGACTGTCAGATTTCACTCCCATTCTACTGTATGGGCACATAAATCTTGCCAGAAATGCTTCACTCACTTAACACCTACCTGCTGGAGCTTAGATTCAGAGAGAGGGGAGAAAAAGCAACCTCAAATCCTGGCAATTCTTATAAATCACAGTGTTGCTAATCTCTTTTCAAGAGAGTCGAATGTAAAGTCATGTTCCTTCTTGTGAAAACATTACTAGCCTGTGGGTGTCAACACAGCCTTCTTTTCCAAGAAATCTGTTGCATCCCACAGCGACTCTAGAGAAATTGCACTCTGATGACAGTGAAGAGAGCCTGCTAGAAAAACAGCACACGCCAATTCCATACAACAGCAACCTCAACAAGCACTTGTTTTTGTAAGATCAGCTCTCTCTAATTTCACAAAAAGCAGAACTGAACTTGACCAAGATATATTTTATGGGAGTTGTTTTTACAACCTCATTGTTGAGAGCTCTTCCCCACCCCAAAATCACATTTTCAGCTTCCTTATTCATTCTGTGCCAAGACACACTATCCCATTTCTTTACAGCTCCCATATAGAATAAATAAGAACATAAACCACCTGGCTGCAATCTTTACACATCCTTCTACACCCTGTCTTCTCACAGTGGGACTGTCTCCTCCTCTGGGAGCTCCTCAGCACCAAATTGGTCAGCCCTTGCAGTCACCCTGTTTTGATAAAAGTCTTTCTCTTCCCAAGGAAAAGATCATCCCCAGTCCCTCAGACCATTGTAGAAATCCATCTAGTCATGAGATCTGAGGAAATCCCAAGATGCTTCCCAGATTATTATCTGGAAAGTGTCCATAGGCAACTTGCAGGGAAAGAGCCTTTAACAGGAAACATTTTTTCAGCTAAGTGAAGGAAACAAGAGATGCTTTATGAAGAAAGGGCAGAAGAATCTCAATTAGTCAGAATGCAGTGCATTACTGAAAGGCAACAGCCATTAAGTATTTTGTCCAGTATTTAAGGAATGGCTACAGAGAGGATGAGAGCTCCATTTTCCACATTACCCAAGGGGTAATGGGTACAAGTTATTCCTGGAGACATTTTGATTACAAACAAGAGAAAAATTTTTGCAATGTGAGCAATCAGACATTGGAATGACCTGCCCAGAGAAGTGGTAAATTGGACACTTTCAAGATGCAGCTGGGGAGGCTGTTGGGCTATCTTGTCTAGACTGTGCTTTTACCTAGAGAGGTTAGACCAGAGATCCTTGAGGTCCTTTCCAACCTGCCATTTTATGATTCTAATTGCATTTGAAGTCACATTTGGAGTGTGGGTTCTCCTCTATGTTAGAAGTTACCAGAACAGGAAAATAATTTGAATTTGTGTGCATGATGAGGAGCACCATAAAATGACCAGAGATCCTTCTAGTTAATCCCTGAATTACCCAGTCTGAATCATTGGGCTAACAGTTTGTTCATGTGTGTGTTGGGTGTATGTATTCATTTATTTGGATAGAAAGTTCATATACCCATTTGTGTGTGTTGCAGTAGTGTCCAGAGCTCAGACCACCACTTTGCCTGGGCTGTGTTTCTGTCCAAAATAATGACTCGGCGTGTGACAACTTCATATGAAGTCATGGGGCTGTCTGAGAAGACTCCACTCTAAACAAGACTTGCCCTTTCCAGCCCTCCCACTTCCCTTTTCGTAGTTACCACACTGCCAGGGTGAAGTCAAGCCCCCACCTTTTCAGACTTCCCTGAGAAAGCACATACCAGGCTGTGTCTGTCAGTCTTGCATGCACACCTTAGGCATGAACAGGCAAAGCTTGGTGCCTCACATCCCTTGAGGGGTGCACTTGCTGGCTGATGTGCTGTCACCACGGGATACTTCATTATGGGAGGGTTTGTTAAAAAATAAACAAACCCACAGCTACCAAAAAAAAAAAAAAAGAAACATTGTTCAATAGCAACTATTCACATAGAAATAAGTGCCTGCTCAAGACAAACAAGGAGCTGGTTCCACCTCACACATGGTTCTTCACCTTTATCTTCCAAAGAGCAGGAGGAAGAAGTCACCTCCTCCTTCTGAAGTTCACCCTCTCACTTCATCATGCAGTGGGAAGGCCTGGGGAACTCTGCTGTTTGTGATTCCCTCTGTCTCCCTCCCAGGTTGCAGCCTGGACTGCCCAGACCCAGGAGAAATCAGCCCAAGAGCTGGCTGTGCAAAGGAGTTTGGAATAATGACCCCACCAGGGATCCCAGCAGTCCCCACCTCACAGAATCCATCAACCCTGCTCTCACCTCCCTGTGACAACCTCTGTGGAGCATCTGTCCTCTCCCAAATCTACAGGTCTGGGAAAATCTGACAAAACTTTCCAAAACTGTCAACAATAAGGCAGGAAAAGTGATGCCTTGAGAGGCTGCCTAGAACAGAGGCCAGACAGTGTTAAAGCAATAATGTAGGGATTTATTAAAAGGCCTTCAAAAGAGACACCTTGGGCAGTACAAGAGCCTGGCTGAGGCTACACCCAAGGTGGGCTCCTGGGTCACACCTTTTCACACTTTTATAGGTTTTGGTCCATTTCCATGTTGGGGTTAATTGTCCAATTACAGCTGCAGGTTATGAGGTCCCATCTTCCCAGTTTGCTCTCCTCAATTTGCTGCTGTTTCCACTTTTTGGGGCTGAAGCTGCAACAGTGGTTCTGGGCTGGAAAAGGATTGTTTTGTCTGACTAAACTGTGAGGAGAACTTGCTAACACTTTATATGAAGTTCAGAGTTATACACTAATGCAGTACAGAATCTGAAAAATATGAAAGCTAAAATTTAAGGCATCAAAAAGAACAGAAGAAAAAGTCACTGAAAACAAATGAACTAAAAGATAAAAGGAAACACACACATGTTTTAGAATAACTGTCTGAAAGATTTGGAAGAAAACAAAATAATTTTTTTATGAATTGTTTCCTATTAAAATTTTGTAGCAAATTATGACCCCAATAAGAACATTGGCAAGCTGGCATCTATTTAGTTCTGGTTCATTAATCCATTCTGAGAGGTGACAGCCCATATAATGATTTCTTGGCAAGGCAGAGAGGCAGTTCTTTGGGTAAGTCATAACTCCACTGGCATCACATGGTGCCACAATAATTTATACCACACAAGGGCCTATTCCACCATCTGAATTCCCTTGCCCATCACATTGCAGCTTGTATCCAGGCCAGCTTGACTTTTATGGTTAACATCCCCACTGTTTGTTATTCACACTGTGGCAGAAACTTGAAGCCACAACCAGGATGCCTCTTGCACAGGGTTAGATGCTGTGACAACATATGCAACACCATTCCAAAGAGCTTTCACTCTTCCTCTGCTCTTATCTCTCACACTCCTACCCCCAGTCCATCCAAATAGATTTTCACCAAGTGCTTCAATGGCTGAACTTTGGCCAAGAAGGCACCGTGGAATTACTCACAGTGGCAGGCCAGATGAAATGTAAGCATCACCAATTCATCCAATTATTTTTCAATAGAAGCTGGGGCCAGAAGGGACTTTGTACATCATTACTCTTGATATTCCAGACATTCTTGTTTGCAGTTTGGTTCTGCAGAAAGAAATAATAGTTTGTTTCATTGACAAGAGAGGACAAGTAAAAATTAGCAGATTTTATGGGACATAAAAAAGCCCATTAGAAAATGATGTTTAGAGAGAGACATTTTTTATTGTGCAACACAACTCTTTAACATGTTTCAAAATAAAATATTGATGAAAAGAATATGACTGTGCTTGCCAAATATTATTTTTGAGTCATATATAAGTTTAAAGATATTATAAGATAATAATATAAGAATGTAATGGGTAAGAGGAGGGGAAAAGCGATTTTAGTTTAAAATACAACTCTTTTTTTGGTTCTGTTCACAGAAGAAGATAATAGTGGCTTCCTGAAAGTTGATTTTGGTGACACTTCCCTTCCATGCTTTAGTTCATTTACTGTTCCTGTAAAACTGAACTTCAGCATAAATCCAAACCATAAATGTGGGCACCTCAAGACTTCTGGATTGCTTGAAATTTGAGTCCAGGTCTCTGTTCTGCATATGAGCCAGGACTGAAGTCTAGGTCTGAGTGCCCTCAAATACTATGGCTCTACTTGTGGGTCCACAGTAACTTCAGCTGGGTCTTCTCCCCACTGGAAAGGCAATTATTAACCAGGAAATAAGCAGGGAGAATCTCTAAAAATACTTGCAAAATGAGAGGTGAACAACTTGAGCTGGAATCTGCTTGGAAGTGACTCTATAAACAGAACTTCCCATGAATCAAAAGGCTCTTTAAATTTTTTTTGCAACTTGATTTAAATTTCTGGGTTATTCAAATTTATGTGAAATTGAGATAAACCTCCAAGATTCACTCACTTTTAATAGCATGAGATACAGACTTCTCAAACTTGCTGTGAAAGCTGGAACCTGGGCCAGATTTTCATCCACAAGCCAAACTTAACATCAGTAAAAAAGACATCACACTCTTCTCTCATTTCCTATACAGTTTAAGGAAAAGAGGAAAAGAAAAAGCCAGAAAAAAACCCAAAGAAACAAAAAACAACCCCCCTCCAAAAACAAAACAAAACAAAACAAAAAACACTAAACAAAAAACACCAAAAAGAAAAACAACCCAAGAATATCCAGAACAGAAAAAATAATTATTCCTGAAAAACACAGTCCTTTCTCATTCTGGCACTTCCACTTCAGTCAGATACTTTGTTTCATACATTTAGCAGCTTGTATGCATCCCCACTTATTCCTGGGAGATGCACAGTCTCTTTACAAGCAGGGCACACCTCAGAGGTGACCCAGAAACCCTCTCAGCAAAGCACTTGCCTGCACCCGTCAGAGGCTGAGCACAGCTGAATTGGCACCTTAACCCATACCAAGCCACCTCTGCCAACTCCAGGCAGGAATTTTCTAACTCCTTGTTCCAAAATTAAAAAAAAAAAAAAATCTCTCCAGCCAAAATCCCCTCCTGGCCTGCAAATATGTTCAGGCATACACCTCTGTGTTGTAAATGAAATATCTGGCTTGCTGCAAAGCCGTGCTGAAGGAGCCAACTGGAAGCGAGCAGAGCGAGCGCTGGGAGAAGGTGTTTGAGCTATTGAATTTAGGGAATTCATGTATGTCTCACCCAAAGCAACACTGCACATTTCCCTTCAGGAGTCATGTTGGTGGGGATGAATTTACCACCTGGTCTTTTCATGCCCAATAATGGGTGTTTTGGGGAGGACTTCTTGGATTGCCTCATGTGGAAGACACTCATCTTTCGTCCTGCTTGCAAAGGGGAGCAAAGCCCTTATGCCATCCACTGGCTTCAACAGGAAGAGTTACTCAAGGTGTCCTGTTTAATCCCAATAATGTGATTATTGTGCCCAGACTGTAGCTTTTCAAGGCCAGGCCAAAGAAAGTGGGGCCTTTGAAACCACTAATGAACACCAGTCCAAAAACTGCAACTTCTACGTGCCTTTGGATATACAAAACATTTCTAACAGGGCTGGTACAAATGGCTTAAAATTTGATATTATGTTTTTTCTGCTTTCTAGATTTCAGCACTTTTTAAAAGGTCACATTAGTAAGAGGGAGAAGAAAAAGAATATTCAGTGGGATGGATTTTGCATGTTTCTTAATGAACTAGGAGGGTAACCGATCACAATTCCATCTGGGGCAATGAAAAGACCAAAGCATGAAACCATAAACTTTCATTCTAAGAGTAAATTGGTACTGAAAACTGTCTGAGTTAGTGCCAACAGCCTGATTTCTGATCTTTGGTATACATGCATTCAGGTTTATTCCAGTGTAATACATGAAGTAATATGAAGTAATAGTGAAGTAATGAGGTAATACTGAAATAATGAAGAAAACCTGTATTTTCCCAGATAGCAGTAGTAGAGTATCTAGCAGTCTTGCAAAGCTGTGCAAGGTTTGCAAAACACCGTATCAAACATTTATTGGACAGAGTTTATATATTACCATAATTTTCCTCCAGATTTTACTCTCTTCAGAAGTTAACAAAGAAAAGCAGAAGCAACAATAATAGACCCATGATTCCTCAGGAATTCCTCAGGAATCATGGGTCTATTATTTTCCCGAGGGCTTGACTCTCCACACCCAACAGACATCTGACTGATCTGGTATCAAAAATCCCCAGCAATAAAGAATCTGTTAAGCTCTTGTTGAACTTGGCACATGGTAATTCAAATTAAATTCATAAAGGTAAAGAGCAACTGTCAGGCCCCACATGTGTAGGAGGACACAATTGTGCAGCAAATTGTGGGAGGCAGCACCTGACCATGTCAAACATGAGGGTTCTTTTAAGAAGAATCCATCCAGTCTCCACAAGCTGAGCCTTGCAGGAAGCTGCTCCTTCTCCTGTGTCCTGAATGAGCATCTCTTCCCCTCTCAGAAGCATAAAAAACAGCTTTTAAGAGGAGAGAAAAGGGGAAGAAGCTTGGGAAAGCTTAGGCACTCTGTACACATGAATACCAGGAGCACCTTTAGCATCAGTATGAGTTAACTTAATTTCACACTTCCCATGTGTGGATGCCCAGCTGGTGAATGCAACTCCTACACATCATCCATGTGCACATCCCCATCTTCCACACTAAAGCACAGCAGAGCCTTTGCCACTCATGTCCACCTTCCCAGAGGCCAACTATTCCAGTGTTCAGTGTGAGTAGAAAGCTTGCACGGGCTTACCACTGCTTAGAAAGAAACTCTTCCATCCCGGGAGGTTTCAGCTCCCCACTGCCATCCTTTAGGAGCTGTGATGTTCCCCCAGTGCTCCCAGCCTGCCACACTTTGCCTGTGTGAGTTCTCTGCATTTGGGCTTTTCCTTCATTCACCAGCAAGGGGAGCAGAGGACACTGTTCTCCCTGGAGTCCTGGCTGCAAGATTTACAGTCTGGGATGTGTCTGGGATTGTTTCCTCATTTGACAGCCAGGTCCTTTGACACCTCAGGTACTGCGCTGTCACAGGAGTCCCCAAGGCCAAGCCTGCTGAGATGCATTTCTTGATACCCAGTATGGAGAGAATTTGGTGGGGTAGCATCCTCAGGAGAAACTACCAGTGCTTTTCTAAATTCTTCAGGGAGCTATTGCCACATCCTCCATCAGTTTGCAGGCTCAGCAGTCATTGCCCTGTCACTCTGTGGATTTTTGGACTGCAGTGTTGAGGGGCACTGAGAGATGGCTGCTCCCTAGGAAAGGGGAGCCAGGAGCCCAGACTCATAACAAGGCATCAATGCATCAGCTCCAGGGCTGTTGGACTCCTTGTGTAGTTCCCTGGCCAGGCAGAAAAATAACTTGTTAAAAAGAAAGAAAAGTGTAGCTGTTTCCCAACCAAAGGAGCTGAGTTAACTCAAGAGAAGAAACGAAGGGTCAGGACAATGCAGGCAGGAATGGGGCAGGGTGTGGCAGGAGTAGAGGAGGAGGAAGGGTGCAAGGTGGTGTTCTTAGAGGTGGCAAACCATAATACTGGTCCACCTGCTGTGGGTGAGCACAAATTGATCACCTCTGTGCTGTGCAGCAGGAGAAGCCCTGGAGAGCAGCTCTCTGGAAATGGGAGCTGCATATCCTCCCCTGGTAACCATTACTTGATAGCAGGAGACCTCTGCTCTCTGAAGCATTTTTGTGCTTACAGTTAGTTCAAAAGCAGTGCTGTGCTTGTTCTTTCCTTTTTTTACCTATGGATGGGAGTAAAGAGCTTTTTACCTCTGAGGTGCCAAATCACTGGGCTTACAATAAATGTATCCACTTTAACAAAATGCAAGACATAGAGAGCGTTCACAACAGTTAAGAAGAATAGATTATCACATCAGTCTTGGCAATTTTTATAGTTTTCCATGCATTTATACATTTCATGTGGTGCAGCTGACGTAAAATACAACCCAGAAAAAACAAGTTGGCCCAGCTTGGAAAAATCTCATATGCTTCAAGGTATTTGCCTAGGCTCACCAAGCTCATTTTTTGTTTTGCATTTACAAGGACACAGAATTAACCACACACCAGCTATTTGAGACCTGGCAATGTGATATTTAAATGTTTAATATTGTAATCTTAAACCTGTAACTTGGCCCAAATCACCCTAATATATTTTCCTTGGAGCAGCTTTTTATTATAATCTTTAGGAACTGTATATATGCTGTGCATGAATCTTGTCCTTAATTTTGTGTTTTCTATACAATTTTTAAAAGCTAAATATAAGTATTAATTTTACCTGTTTAAGCATATAAATTTCAAATATGTATTAAAAAACTGCACCTACTTAAAAATACCCAAGCAGATATAGAAAAATATAGAAATGAGATAGTGTTTTCAACTTAATATTTTTTTTAAATGAAGCTGTTTTGGTATGAGGACACAGATAGAGGTTCTATTCTCTTCTAAATATATTTTATGTTATATGTTTTATCCCAGAGAAGTTGTGAGCATCCTGTCCTTGGAGTGTTCCAGGCTGGGTTGGACAGGTCTTTGAGCAACCTGGTCTAGTGAAAGGTGTCCCTGCCCATGGCAGGGGGTTGGAACTGGATGATTTTTGTGGTCTCCAACCCAAACCCTTCTGTGATACGTGACTGCCAAAATATCCTTTCCAAAAGAATGAAACAAAAGCTATTTTATTTTTCTCCCTAGCATGGTATCTTTATTCTAGCTAATGCAGATTATGATGAAGACCAAATGCATTTTGTCACTTGGTTTTGTTGCAGAGAAATCTGAATCCTGGCCCTGCAAGGTGAGTTTCAGGACTTGTTAGGGTCCAAGCCAGGCTGGTGCAGACAGCTGAAGGCCAGGCACTGGTCCTCAGCACTTTTCCAGAAGAGCAGGTAAGAAACTGCAGAGCCGTGGCACACGCAGGCACCTGGGGTCATCCCCTGGTGGTTTTGTGCAGCTCGCCTGGCAATGTCTGTCTCCTGCCCTGCCTAACCTCCTCTCCCTCCTCTTTTTCCTCCTCTTCCAAGCCCCAGTGAAGCACAATGTTTCTGTGCCAAACACGCTCCCATTGTTTCCCCTGTGGGACACTGAGTGCAGCATAATTCATTTCCCTGATTTGGTTCAGGGAGAGCACCAAGCAAGAGACTTGAAGAGCTCCATATGTTTAGCCTGTCAAAGGAAAGATCGAATCCTCTTTTATTATAAGTACCTTATGTACTTTAATCAAGCAGAAGCCAAACATGAATCAATATCTGGGGGTTAAATCTGGGAAAATTCAAATGAGAAATACGGCACAGTGTTCTAAGATAATGATTAATTATGTTCCCAAACTACCACATGAAGAGGTGAATTCTTCATCTCAAGCCCAGGTGCCTTTCTGGAGGAGATGCTTTAGGCAAATACAAGATGTTGAACCCAGGTAAAGGTAATTGGATGAAATATTCTGGAAGTCAGACCACTAGCTTTCTTGGCCTTGAAGTGCTGATATCTAATAATCACCTGATTATAAATTGCATTTAACTAGAACACAAAGGATTCAAGGTAATTAAAAAAAAAAAAAACAAAAACAAAAAAAACCAACCCAAAACATTTTAGAACATTAAAAAGCCTATCCAAATCTGTAAAACCACAAGAAAAGATGATCATATTCCCTTCACCATGGAAACACAAGTACACTAAAGAAATCAAAATGTTGGTTGTTGTGTGATAGAAGACAAAATGGGACACAAGAGCTGTGAAGTGAATGGTTAAAATTAATTTAAAAAGAAAAAAAAAAAGCAACTTGTTACCGACAGAACTTTTTTAAAGACTGACGGACTCGGTCTCTAAAATGCATCCTGTGATTGCACTGGGAGGAAGGCAGCAAAAACCACATTTCTTGGGAATGGCACTGGTAAAACCCAAAAACCACACTCAGAAAACCCAACATGCAACACCAAGTTGAGGGGGAAGGTTGTAAGGTAGCATGGCAAGATAGAAGATAATGAAAAATGAAAATCAAGCTATCATAGAAGTTAGGTCAATAAGTATTATATGAAAAAATTAATTAATTAATTAATTCCATTTCCCAAATCTAAACTGATTTTAATATCATTCACTTCTCTTGTGAAAATTGAAGGTTTGTGGAAGCAGTGTGGGGTTGTTGCTGGCCATTTTTCAGTTTAGCAATGCTTTCTGTTGCTAAGACATAGATGTGATTTTTCAGACTGCCTGAACATGACTACCAGTGAGTTTTCTATTAGAAATTAATGTGTAAAATGACTATTTCACTGTCGATACAGAAATAAATGTCATAAACATGAGGAAGTACATACAGAGTAGGATAGATGTAAATTCACAACCTCTTGTTGTTTCTTTTTTACCTGGAGTAAATCAGGAATAAGTTGGAGTAAGTAAGGGCTGAGGTTTCTTTAGCTCTCAGCAGCTTCTGGGAGGACTTCCCAGAAGAAAGTCATGGGACATGGCAGCCTGTCACTGAGGGATAACGTGGATTGGGCAAGTACATTTAGCTTTACCTCTCTTTTTCTTCTGAAAAAACCACCTTTCTTCTTTTCTTCCCTCAAAGCAACCACAGCAGTTAGCCAATATTGAATACCTTGAGGGTTGTCTCTATTGGGAAAAGAAGCCAGTGCTGGAGCTGGGTGCTTTGTGCAAGGCTTATTATTGAAAAAGGATGTCAGGAGCCCTATTTCCCTGAACTCAGCATGGACGGACAATAGGACGCAGTTTCTATTTCAAGACTCTTTTCAGCCAACACAATCCATAACAGAACTTCTTTTTTCCCCTGGTCTCTCTCTCTCTCTACAGCTTTATCTGAACAGCAGATGACAAGTAATTTTCTGGTGTGTCCTCATTTTCCATCTCTCTCTATTACTTTTCCTGCAGACGGGGCATGCACACTCAGCTGGTATTAATTCAGTCCCTGTGTCTTTTTGTTCTCTGTGTTCCCATTCAAGCTACCATTTTAGATGGGCTTCTCCCATGAGGAACAGAGAGGCCATTAATTTCTCCACTGTTTCACTGATTCAAAGGTATTAATGCTCACCAGATTCAGAGCAGAGACGTAACTGCATATGGATCAAAGACAAGATTTGCTGAGGGCCATCCACTCAAGACAGCAGCACCTCAGCTGTAGCTCCCTCAGCCTCTCCACTTGGCTTGCTGGCAAGTGCAGTGACAAACCACTGAGGACAAACTTCTCTCCTAACACAGATCACTTGCAAGCCAAAAATTTCATTTGCTGAAAGCTGTGCCATACCAGTTTATGTCTACTCGAGATGCAACTGTCTAAGGCTGCAAAGTTAAAAAAGGGAAATAGTACCTCCAAATACGAAAGAGTTTCTTGTCTTCCTATACCAAAAAAGATGATTTTATTCCATTGTCACATTTCTTGTTCTTTTTGTGGCATGGTCTGTACTTGATTTCAATCTAGACCACACCCTGGCTCACTGTGATGGAATGCTGTGCATAATGGACAGGTGGGCAGTGAATAAACCCTCGACAACCCAAAAGATGATGTGAGACACAGAACAGAACACAAGAAAGCAAATGCAAAAAAGCTTCAGTTCAGTTCCTATCTGAGCAGAAATCACTGTTTGTTTATTACTTGTTTTCCATGGGTTTTTTTGCAAGTAGGTTGTTTCCTGTCAATCTGAGCTGCTGTATTTTGAAGAGCCCTGTGATAGAAGAGCATATAAAACTCAAATGTCCAAATGCAATTTCTAAAAAATCAGGTCAGATAAATCCTATGAAAAGGGTCAGACAGTAGAAAGAACAGAGAGAACAGAAAGGGGGAAAAAATGTATGGCTGTATTTCCTGTTCTCATTTAACCTGAATAAGAAATTAAGGAGGAGAAGAGGGAAGGAAGAGGAAAGACAGAACTAGAACAAAATTATTTCAGGATCTTTTACAGATTACAATCTTTATATTTACATATGAAACAAGACTGGACAAAGAACTAAAAATACATTGTATCTCATTGGGAAAAATCCTATATAGCAGCAGGGAAATACAGCAGTTGACATAAATGGCCTTTTTCTATCATTAGCCTCTGTGATTCCATACCCATTTCATTCACAGCATGTATCCTTCTTACAAGTCTCTCTGTAATAATAATAGTTCCAGAAATACAATCCACCCAGCCCTCATTCTCTGCACTACTGAGGAGCTGGTGCTTTTTAGTGCTTGTCATATTGGTATGGACATTGATGACAGACATCCCGATGTTCCTCTCTATTCCATTAGTTTTATACCATTATAATTCATGCAGGGAGAAATGTACAAGCAGAATGTCTCACACAGGTTTTGGGGTGATTTCTGCAGAAAGAACAGAAGATGCAGCGTGCTGCAAAAGTCCTGGAGAAAATGAGCACTCTTATCTGTCTTTGATGTACACAGAAATTACTTATCAGCCATTAAACAACTGCCTTGACTTTTTACACTTTCTCCCAGTTGTCCAGACCTAGAGTTACCTGTCTTGATTACACTAAAGATGTTTTGTCAGCCTTGCAGCAAAAGCTATTTTTACAGGGCAAATTCACCTGAACTGATAATAACAGGGGATTTGTCATTACCAAAAATATTTGGCTTATGAAGAGATCCTGTTAGCAACAGAATAAAAGTAAAAGGCATATGAGGGGTTTTGGTTAACACCAGAATACCCCTTAAAGCACTCTCTGGGAAGGTAAAAGGCCATATAGGGCATCTACTGTAGCTTTTGAACCCTACCCAGCACTCAAATGTCATCTATTGTCCTTCCTTTTTAAGGTTACCACTTGGCAGGAGACTCCAACTTGTTTAAGTATGTGGATACTCTGACTGAAGCCAAAATGATCAGGAACTTTGGTCAATCAGAGTTTTTGTTTCAGGCTTTTCCCCAGAGGTTATCTGAGGATCACCTTTGATGTGACATTCTGGTTTCTCTGTATTGTTACAGAAACCACCTGGCATGGCATGCAGGTCTATACCAGGAAAATACTATGGAGGCTGATATTCTTCTCCACAAATTCAGCTTCTCATTGCAGGCTGGTGGATTTGTTTGGTGTAGGACAAGGATCTTTGGGCTTGG
>QUSF01000007.1:3791486-3891486 GCA_003676055.1 Chloebia gouldiae
CCTTCCCTTCCCTTCCCTTCCCTTCCCTTCCCTTCCCTTCCCTTCCCTTCCCTTCCCACAAAACACAGAACTACCGAGTGAAAAGGTGTAAGAGGTACCAATCCAACACTCTGCATTTGAATATTTAATTTCATTTTCTTGTGATTAAAACTCTCTTTATATTCTGTTGCTTGAATCAGCATGGGCTCCCTTGACATCATGCTGGGTTCCCAGAAAAACGTGTTCCTCTTCCCTCCTTACTTCTTCCTGCAGGGTTGTGGCCATTCAGCCACATGGAATCTGTCACCTGCCCAGCTGCAGCCAAAAAGGGAACAATAAAAAGCCGAGAAACCTCTAATTGCCAATGTTCACATCATCAAATCTGTAACGAGAATGAAGTTTCACAACCATTCCCCAGCTCCGGCGGGTTGTGCACATCTTTGGGAAGCAGATCTCCCCCTCTGGCCGTTCTCTGCTGCCAGTCTGCCCTGCAGATCGGCCACAGCTTTTCCAGGAGCTCAGCCCTTCCCTGAGCGGTGTCGGTTTGCAGGGAATGACCATGGCAAGTGCGAGTTCTCAGGCTATCTAATGACTGCCGCACACGGATGTGTCACTGCTGTTCCCACCAGGCACCGCTGAGCCTTGCGAGTGAGAAATCAGCTGAATCTAATCAGAAGGAATGGCATAATTAACACGAATTCTGCGAGGAGCTGTTCCTTAAGTGATATGCAGCTCTCTGTTTAGTGGCTCATTATTCAAGCGAGCCCGGGTAAAGCTTTGCTGTCTCCACGGAGCACAATGTAAATAGAAAAAAAAAAAACAACAACAACAAAAAAAAAAAAAACCAGCTTCTCTTCCCCCATCCTGTCACTGTAGACCATAATTTAAGCTGATCATACTTTTCCATTTTTCACAGAATTTTTCCACAGTGTGGACAGGGGCATCTAAAGTGTTATTAAAACATGTTAGGGAGGCAAGCTGGCCAGGGCTGCTTGGAGAGGGCAGCCCCACTGCTTTCTGGCTGCTCCTGAGTCTGCTAAAAGTGTGAGGAAACAAGGATTTAATCACAGATTTCTGGTGAGACAAGCAATGTATCAGTGAGGCAAGTTCTGCAAAGCATTTCAAGATCACATGGTGAGATTGTTTTGGAAAGCAGCTTTCTGTTTGGGAAATAACCAGATATTGTCGGGAAAAGTGGGATCTCACCTGTTCCACAGCTCTGCATTGTATGCAAAGAGAAATTTCAGTCTGTAGAAGGCAGGGAGGAACAAGAAGCATCAAAGTGGCTGCTGCTGAAGGAGTAGCTCCAACATGACATGAAATACTGCCACTACCTCAAGCCAACCAGCATTGCTTCTGCCCCAACACCGCCTCAGAGCCTGGTAAAAGCTCTTTTTCTCCCTACTGCCAAGGACTTGTGTGCTAATGGACCACTGACAGATGGGTGAGAACATTATTCTTTTTTTCCTTTTTCTTAATGTCTAAGAAAAAACCCAGCCCCTTGGGAAAAGAAAATTGCCAGCCATTCCTCTGCAGACTTAAGGAAATATGGGCACCCCCTGTCGATTTATATAAGTTAAAAAAAAATCAAAGACCTACCATGTCCTTGGGCGTTATACTTTCTTCCATTTTGTGCAGGAAATGCACTCATGTAACAGCTGTTGACACATCCAAGTTGTGCTCCACAGCTGCTGCTGACCCACACCAAACTGGAGGCCACCACTGTGGCAGGGCAAGGACACCTGAGCAGTGTGCCCCAGGTTTCAGTGTAAAATCAAGGCCAACACATGACCAAAGACATAATTTAGCTGGAGATCAGCGCAGTGAATGCTCTCCCATCTTTATTTCACCCTTTTTTAGTGCCCATAGTCTCAACAATGTTTCTTCCTAGGATTTCCACAAGTCTGACAGAGATGTCCTGAGCAGAAATGAGTGTGTCCATGCAGGATGCTGCATGTTCATGGGCCTTTATCCATCTTCACCGTGCTTGGGCAGAACATCTGCCTAGGATTCAGATTTACCAGCTGTGCCTTCTTTCTCTGCCCAGAAACTCTGCCCAGACAAAATCTGAAAAATGCATGCCCATTTGGCCTGAATTTCCCAATGTACAGCAGTCCAGAAGGAGTGATATTTCCAGTCAGAAAATGAGACAAGATCAAGAAAACCCAGACAGGTGGCAGCTGTATCTCCTATGACATAGATGGACTGGATGCATCCTCTCTTGGAAAACACTTTCATCCTGACACCTCCATTTCAATAACTTCTATTAAAAACTGGACCCCATTGCACCAATTCACCCTTGTTTCTGCAAATCCCAGCTCAGCCTTACTCCTGAGCTCCTGTTAGTGAGCCCTGACTGGCAGCAAAGGAAATAAGAGTGTGTTTGTAACTGTGGGGATTTGGAGAATCAAAAGTAACCCTAAACCCCAGACAGCCATTAGAATGGAAATATGGAGGTTGGGAGGTTGGTCATACATGTCTCAGTGGAAAGAGAAATAGAGACCAGCCTGAAACCCATTGCTGTGATGACTCAGAAATGAAGGGGCAGGAAGTGTAGACTGAGAAGGAAACCATCCCACAACTGAGAGACATGATTTCCACATGAGCTGCAATTTGGCCAAGCTATCCCAAGAGCAGCAGGTATGTTTGTGGTAGAAAAGATCTTTCTGGGGAATATGAAGCTGTGCTTTAACTTGAGCAGAAAGGCAGCCACACCTTTAAGGTAAGGAAACACCCTCCTAAAATAATAGCTCAAAACAAAAATAGAACAGCCAAATGAAATTTCCCCCCCCCCCCCCCCATTTTCGTCTTTCTTTTTCTCTCATTAGACACATTAGATCTGCTGAAGGGATTTTTTTTCCCATTCATGTTTCATGAATGCAAAAACATGTGCAATGTGTGCAAATTAAGGATATAACTGACAGACAAATGACAGCTGCCAAAATCAGGAGGGAAAAGTTTATAAAAGCTAAAGGTTTCACAGATCCTTTCTGTTGCATTGTGGTTTTGTGTTTCTTGTTGTTTGGTATGTAGTAGATTCTGGTAAGAATCCCCAAAACTGGTGTTTTTTATGATTTGAAGTACTCTGTCCATTATTTATGTCGGAATCAATAGAACAGTTTATATAAAAAAGATACATTGCAACAGCCAATTCAAAAAGAGCAATTTGTATGCAAGTGGAACTGATCAATCCAATAAAAATGATTGCCAAGTCTCCTGAGACTTATAGAAATACTTTCAATAAATGCATTTTTAATAAAATAGCAATGAAATATATCACAGCATAAGAGTCAAATGGAAAGCAAAATGTTTTCTGAACAACTGAGGAAAAGAATTTACACTTTTCTTACAGTCTGTTTTCATTCAATTATTGATGCAATATGGGTATTTTAGTATGGAATATTATTTGTTTTTAAATCCTGGATTGCTCACTCAGGTCCCATTTGTCCATGCAGTTATTTCAGTGGAAGTGCCTAACTCCAGGATAACTTCTGTTCCCAGGCTTAAGGAAATAAGGTGCATCTTTAAGCCTGTATGGTGATACCTCCACAGTAAGGTACAGAAATATTTTCTCAGACACAGTGCTCAGAGTCTGACTCCGGCCATGCTCAGCCTAGTTCAGCTATGACTGTAAGAAATTTTATTTCTTATATGTCAGAAAAGTTCTGAAATACAAGTATTTCAGTATTTAATATATACTGACACTTTTGTTAAGAAAAAAATCCAGATTTTCTGGGGAAGTTTGTGCTGTTCAGAGTCTCTTTCACTGGAAAGCAAAGCACAGCTATTTGGTATTCAGCTGAGTCAGCATTCACAGCAAAGAAACAACTTCCAAGGCAGGAAGGAGAGGATTCTTCAGATTTGGGTGATATAAGTCTTCCTTCCTTCTGACTGTGGCAGGCACAATTCTGTAACAGGACTCTCCCACCCAAGGTTCTTAAATCATGGTTGGTTTCATTCCAGCCTCAGAGGTTATGACCTGACTGGGTGTGTGGTGGCAGCTCTGGCTCTGCTCTGTCCATGCCTGCAGGTGACCCAAGGCAGTGACACTGCTGCTGGCTCTGCTGTCTGCCAGGGCATGAGGAGCTGCTCTCACATCATCTCTGGGTGGATGGGGACCTCCTGCCAGAGGGCTCTTCATTACAAGATTAAATAGTCACTTTTATGCTGTTATTTCTTTACACTGCAGATAGATTCAAACAGGCATCTCTGCTTTGTCAGACAGAAGGAAACCTAACTTGTTAATAAACCTACTTGTTTATAAGTTAGACACTCAGACTTCTTAGATATAAACACTGGGGTTTTTTAAGTCTTTTCCTGGCCATGGTCTGCCTGTCTGGATTCAGTGTCTATGGGATTCTGTTTTGAAATTACAATTTCAGTGAATTTGATGCCTAAAGATTTTTTGCTTTTAATACATTTTTCATGCATTTGTAGCTTTGTAGACTGTTAATACATCGTTATAGAGCTCTTGGTATTTTTCCTACCCTTTCTCTTAGATTTTGGAATAATAAGCTAACCTTCTAACATATTCCTGAAATACTGTTTAGTCTTATTGTCAAGAAGAGCACCTCCAAAAGGACATTTTGTTTTCCAACCAGAATCTGAGAGGACACAACAAGAAATGGGGCAAAGAAGCCCCTGTACCAACTCCAGTTGGGCAGAGCCTGGAGGAAAATTACCTAGCCAACTGCTCTTCTAATTTAACAATATTTGGTAGATATGCTCATTTGTTAAACTTATAAAAAATAATAGAAATCTGATGCCAGGTGTGCCCATGACCATGGGAGCATCTGGAAGCTTCCAATAAAGACATGCTTTTAATTTTACTTTTTTAACACTGTTGCAAGAGTTTGGGTTGTTTGGGGTTTTTTTGGTTTTTTTTTATTTTTTTTATTTTTTAATTTTAGGTGACATATGAACTCAGCTTTTGCTGTCTTGCCTTAAATCTATGAAGGTCTTTATGAACCCAGACACAACATCCTCCTGCTCCTTCACCAGAAATGTGCTCACCCAAACCCTGCTGCCTGTTGGTGAGGAAGGCAGAGGGATTACAGAACTGACTGTTCTAGAAGCCACTTCTCCCATCTGCTACAATTTCTTCAGGCCCTGGGGAACCATGACCATTAGCTGTGCAATAATTACATCAGCAGCTATAAAATCATAGAGCCCAAGCCTTCTCACCACAGTCACAAGCTCAGATGATGGAGACAAACAAGAAGTGTCACCACCAGTCACCACCAGGCAGACTTAGGCTTGCAGAGTTGTGGGGTACATGAAATGAATGACCTTTGGCATGATGCACACTTAGTCATTAATATAAAAAACCCCAGTCATTCAGCCTACTGCTTCTCCTACACCACCAATGTGTTTTCATATCCCAGAAAATAAGTATTCCTGTGAAGTCACCCAGTCATCCTCCCAGGCTGCTCTCTTTTCCTAGATTATATTTCTTTCAGCTTGGGACCAGAACCCTGAGTAGCAGCATGAAAAAAGCAACCATTGGAGACACATTTGATGAACCTCTAACATTTGGACTCAGGTAGAAGAGCAGTCATCTCTGACGTCAAGGTTTCCAGGGACATATGGCAGCAAAATATAGGTCTGTGAAACAGAAATAAATGGGTGTCTGCAATGAGTAACCAAGCTCACAGTGAGAAATAGGTGAGGCAGTTTGGAGGATGAGATCAACCAGTTTTCTCTTGACACTGCAGTATCATTTTTGTCAGCTAATTCTTTGTCAAGGAGAGCCAGGACAAATTCGAAAGCCCGAGAGTGAACATCACCAAAGAGGAATATGTCTTTACTAATAGCATTTATTTCCTCTCTGATGCTTAGTGATGTGCTCCACCAGATTCAAGTCCATTGAGGGGTCAAGGAGGCTGAATCAGATGCCAGCTTCACAAAACCAGCCTGGAGAAACACCGTCTGATTTTATCTTCTAAAACACAGAACTGCTGTCACAAGCCCTCAAACTTACACTCATATGTGCAGCAACTTTTCCTTATTTTCTTATTATGAACATCCTCAAATTCCCAGATTTGTCCTAATAATTAATGATAGGCACACATCTTCCCATGGAATTTGTCCATCAGAAAATGGTGCCTTTAAAACCCTCAAATCCCTATTTTGTAGCATGTTAAAACAGAGCATAAGACCTTTAAGGTTTCATTCCAACAAGGTTAATTTCTTCATTTTGACCTGCAGGTATATTGCAGATTACTATTCTCATGCTAGTAATAAATTTAAAGATCAAAACAAAATGCTGCAACTTTATTGAAACTGATAGCTGGTATTTCTGAAATAACCTAAAAAGGTATTGTACCAATGATTTAAAATTGTAAAGTTTTACTGTTCTTTGGAACAAGAAGAATCATTGGCACAGTACCACGCTGTTCCCTCAGGCAATCATGCACATTAACCACAAATACAGATAAAAATTTCTCAAGAGCAAACTCTTTATGTTTTCCTAACCACAGAACACATGGAAGTAAAATATCACACATTAGACCTTTTAATAAACAGTCTCAAATTATTGAAAATACTGGAATAGGAATTTCAGACCCAAAATCCTGGATTTTGAGGAGCTGCAGATGGAAAGCTGGGATTCAGCAGCTACTTTATGTTGCACAGACAGCGCTGACATTACGATGCAGTCATCTGATGTGACAGGGATCATATGCATTCCCAAAAGCAGCTCCTCGGGCTTACAGTCCTTGAGCAGTCATAAAAATAAGATGTCTCTTGAGACATTTCAAAGATAAGGCTGGAGAGAGAAGGGCCATGTGGTTTACAACACTCTTGGATGAATCCCATGACGCACCAAGGCCGTTTGCAAAGTATCCGGTTCTTTTCATGACAGCGGGCAGAAGTGCTGTGCTGGGAGAGCAAAATGGGAAGGAAGTATTTGGAGCTTTGCCACTTTTCCAGAAAAAATTATGACTTCATGAAAATGCACTCTCAAGAGCATCTTTGTCATAAAGTTTGATTTTGGTGCTGGGTTTTATAACACACAGCCTCAACACCTCCATCCCCAGCCCATCCTTCTGATCCCCAGGGGGATGTCTCCTGGGGAGGCTGCCCTGTGACATCCTCTCCCTTTCTGAAGGATCAGAGACACTTTATTGAAGATTTCCACAGCTTTGTCAGTTTGTGCCTTTAGGGCATCTGGTGTTTAGTCACACAATCACACGAAGGAGGCCTATTAAGCTTAATTTCTGCCAAGTTTGCTGCAATTAGTAAAGATGCTCCTGGGTTTTAACATCTGTGCAAAGCATGTCCTGGTATGGTGTTTTCTGTCCTTCTTCTCTGCCTTTCCCACCTCCTCCACCTTCTCCTACTCCTCCTCCTTCTTCTGTTCTTCCTGCTCCTCCTCAACCCACAGCAGGTGTCAGCAGGAGCTGGCAGTGCCCTGCAAGAGCCGGGTCCCTGTGGTGGCCCGGCCATCTGGGTGCCCCTGGCATCACCCTCCTGCAGGAGTAGGGTGTGGCAGGCAGGGCTGGAGCTTTTGATCTGAGATCAGAGGTGGGGAGGGAGGCTTCACTTCAAATCCCTTGCCAGCTGGTGTGGTTAATCTCTTCCCATGCCCACAGCAATAAAAATCAGCATTTACATAACATCTGGGGTCACCTGGGAAGCACTTTGCTGTCAGGGAAGGATTATGTCCCAGCCTCAGATGCTCCTGTCCCTGGAAGGGGAGCTTCTGACTGCCAGGCACAGTGAAAAAGCCTCCTGCTCATTTTGGGATGATGGCTCACCCTGCAGTGAAGTATTTGAGTGGGTTTGTACTTAGGATAGCACAGGGGTGGGGGCATTCACCTGCCTGGGTCCTCATCACAAGCAAAGACTGCTCTGGCCACACAGGACTAAAAAACTTGTTTAAAGTGATCCCAAAGCAAATCTTTATGCATATAAAAAAAAAAAAAAAGGCTTGATGTGTTATTTCTTTAGCTTGGAAAAAAAAAATTAAGTCCTGTCTTTCTTATTTGTGCTATTGGGTTCCTTGGAGGGCTGGCAAACATGGGGAGTTGCAGCATCAAGCAGCAGTGGGAATATATTTCATGTAAAATGCTGCTTATGTTAACAACTCTTCAGCACAAATGCCTGCAAGAACACTCAGGGGACAAACTCTCTTTGTGGAAATTTCAATATCACTGCCTCTTTCTCTGCAGGCAAGAAAGGATTCCTTTCCAAAACAGGAAGGGAAAGTGTGTGACATTCTGGATATTTCTAAAAGAGCAAAATAAACAGATAGCATTTCAAATGAAGTGTTTTAAATATTTACATTGTTTGGAATGTGGTATGTATGATAAATTAGTAAATGAATAGAGAATTATCCATCTATACAGAGAACTCTGTATGTTAAATATAGATGTGTCTGTACAGGAGAGTGAGAGATGCAGATATAGAGAGAAATGTATTCCACAAGTGTTGGGGGGCAGCAGGACACATCATTGGACACTGGGCTTGAAGTCACAAAACCTGGGATTAAAACCTGGGTCTGACACTAAGGTTTGGTGTCATCTTGAGGAAAAAACTTCATTTTTCTATGTCAGCCTTTCTCCTCTCTTCATCAACTTGAACTGCAACTCTAAGGACTTTCAATTACCTTGTGTTGGTACTGAGGATCTCTAGGTGCTGCTACCATCACCTTCAGTGGATCCATCCAGTTCTCTTTCTGAGGACTGTCTGTAAATCTGGGAATGCAAACCAGAGAAGTACATCCACTGTAGATTTAGCAGCTTCCAGATTGCAAGTCTAACAGATTCATTTCCCTCCAGTTTACAAAAGAATATGCTTTGAAATGTCAGATTTCAGACACATTTAAGCAAAAAGCTTCCTCCTAGGTAAGATTTAGAAAAAAACCAGCGTTTGTACCCTTATGGATTGCAGTCCTCCCTTTTCCGTATCTGCAATCTGGGGATTAAAAACTTTTGTAAGAAAATCGAAATGAAGAGTTTCTCATGGCAAAACAGAACTGCAAATATGAGTGGTGTTTACAGCAGAGAAATACACAGTCCTGGCCAGCAGGATGGTTTAATTGAGGCTGGTCTAAATAATGGAGGTTTTCATCATAATAGAAGTAATTTTTCTTGTATTTCTTTATTAAATGATTAAACACCAACTAACAGCTAGTTATTACACTTATTTATATGTATATTTCTTACAGAGAAAGAGGATAGACAGTAACTGAAGCAAGGCTTTTCTAAGGGAGCAGCAGGAACCTGCCAGGATTCCCCACCTCCCTCTCTCTGGGCAGGCAGATCAGCTCTAGCCAAGCTTTTTGGGGGAAGTGATAAACTCCACCAACCTTGAGTGGCTCTGAATGGAGACAGTGCTCTTCCAGTCTTTCCACAGCTGTCCCCACAAGACTGAGCATCACAAAAGCAGGCCTCCACCAACTGGGCACACCTGGTACCTAAGCAGGAGCATGGAAGCAGAATGGGAAGAAGAGACTGGCATGCATATATGAAAATTTAATCCCAAGTAATGATCTGCACATCAAAAGAATTTGCAAGTATGCCTTATAGGTGGGGATATAGCAGATGGCAGAGGATGTTTTATGAGCTCTTTCTGAATATAAGGAAAGCAGGGAATGGAGCATTTATGCAACTGCATGTTGCTTGGCTTTTTTCTGTTTCTTAAAGGCTTAGATATTTGAATTCTAGTGATCTGGCTATGGATTTTGCATTATATCTGCTTTATAAATTGCCTCAGGTATTTAAATTTTATGCCATCAAAGACACTGGAAGTAGAGTGAAATATGTTTGTTTGTGTGGGTACATGGGTTTTTTATAGGAAAATCAAATGTTTATTATGATTCAGCCATGATGCTTGTTAGAGCACCATGGAGTACAAAAATGGACTGTCTCCAGGTTTGCAGTTTAGAACTGACAACAGACAATTCATTCTGTGTATTGATCACACCTCTGAAAATTTTCCATGAGGAATACCTCTTCTCCACAAAACAAAGGGAAAAAAATCCAACCTAACAATATGTAACTTCAAATTTCTGATATCACATCCCTGCGTGAAAAGAACAGATCAGTTTTTCCAAGATACATGCAGGGAGGGAAATCATTGTTTCTACTGGACAGCTGTACTCTGTTCAAAATGTGATTTGCAATCACTTTTTGGTTTGATTGAAACGCCTTCATTTCTCCTGGAATATCTCCCAGAGGATTTTCACTCAGAGTAACTCCAGTATTACCAAATGACAAAAGGAGAAAAGGAGAGAGAAAAATGTCCATATCTATGCATACATAAGTTTTGAAATAGCTAAAATCAATGCCTTAATGTGACGGGGGGGTAGAGGTTAGGAAAACATACTTTAAAGGGAAGAATACTTCATTTACTAATAAAATTATGTTCATTTTCTGAGGCCATGTATGGTCCTTTCTAAAGAAAGAGAGTGTACACACTTATAACTTACCCTACCTCACGATAGCTCCTAGTTTAAAGAATAAAAAATCTCACCCAGAACTCCATCCAATTCTCAGGACAATTCAGAACACACACTTCTAAGGTTAAGTATATTTTAAACATTGAGAGTTGTTCCCTCCTGTTTACAGAGCTCAAACTGGCTTCCTCATCCCTTCAGCCCCTGCCTCCTAGGGCTGAGCAGCGCTTTCAACACCACCCTGAGCTCATCCATCGCCTTCAAATTCTGCCCCTGAGCAGCTCCTGCACTTCTTGGCCAGGGGCTGCTGAGAGCAGCTGAGCAGACACCAGCCCTGGCCAGAAGGAAATGGATTGAAACACCCAAGGAGGTGTTCACATTCCCATGGGAATGGAGGAGCCCTGTGACACAGTGTGTGACAGCAGGGCTGGGAGATCCAAAGCACCCTGGCCACCTGAGCAACTTCCCTTCCAGCTCAGGAGGGTGCCAAGCCCCAGGCCAGGGCTTCCTCTCCTTTGCCAAAACCAGGAGGAACTTCTCAGCAGCTGAGGAAAGAAGGCAGGAGCCAAATACCAGCATGGGAGAGAGAGCAGGCCGGTGCTTTGGGAGGTGGTGACAAGCTTTGGCGAAGAATCCAAACTTTTTGCCAGAAAGAGAAACTCCCCCGTTCACTGCAGGAGCTCCTTCCAGGCTCATTCCCTCATTGCCTGCAGGCAAACACACACACACACAGAAACACACACACACACACACACACACACTCAGTTCTCCTCAAAGGCAGATGCAAGACCTCTGCCGTGGCTTTGAGCACACCAGCACACGGAGGGGTGGTGAAGGCACCGTGGGGCACAGAAGGCTGGGCAGTAGGGGTTGGTCACTTGGCCACTAAAGCAAGAGAAGGCATTTTCACTGTCATCATCCAAATCGAGTATTGGGCTCTGTTTGTTCAGATGATCTCTCTGCTACTCCCTCCCTTGGTTAGCCACATAGCAGAGCTTGAACTCAAAGAAAACAAGACAGCATGAGAGAGAGAAAAAGTCCACCCCTTGCTTTCCATCTGCCACTTCAATGACACTGGCTTCTCCAACAGCAGCAGTAGATGCTGATCCTCTGACCTGCTCTGAACCCCACGATTCTCTAAGTTCACTTTGACCTGGGGCAGGGGGAAGCAGCTCCCACCATCCTCTGTCAGTGCCAGAACCAGCATATCTGGACACATGGGTGATCTGACCTTGAAAGAGTTAAGCAGTACATGGAGAAAAGAACCTACCTCTGAAGAGTGGTGTACAAAAGCTTTTAAAAATTCCTTCCAGATTATTTTTCTCCTAACCTGTGATGATGTTTGTGACAAGCACATCTCAGTGGAAAGACTCCATGAGACATGGTAAGCATATCTGTCATAAATGCTGTCTGAAGGGTGGAAGAGACCAATCTGCCATAAGAAAGAAAAAAAAAAAAGAGAGAAATGGTGAAATATATGGGAATAATTCAGTTTGAGGGAAAAGGGTTGAGAGAGCAAGGGTAGTTCCCAATTTCTATATTTGAATGCAAAAAGTTTGCAAGCAGTTTTTTACAGAATCACAGAATCACAGAATAATGAGGTTGGAAGAGACCTCTAAGATCATCAAGTCCAACCTATGCCCTAACACCTCAACTATACTACAGCACCAAGTGCCAGTCTTTTTTTAAACACATCCAGAGATGGTGATTCTACCACCTCCCTGGGAAGACAATTCCAGTACTTTATTAGTCTTCTGGTGAAAAATCTTTTCCTAATATCCAACCTTAAAGCTTCCCTGATGTAGCTTTTGATCCCTTGGGACCATCTCTCTAGTCAAGCTCACCATTTAAAAAGCTGGTTTTGGGACAATTCTTTCAGCATGGGTGTCTTCAAACCACTCAGAGAGAAAAAAAATACAGAGATTGTCTTTGACACAGTAATCATCATTGCTCTGTGCCAGTGCTGTTTTTTCAGCATTTGCAGCTCTGTCCCTGAGTTCTCACTGGAACTTTTCCACCAACCCTCTAACATTACCTCTTGGAAGCCACTTCAATTCATTGCTCTCTGCCTGCACCTCACTCCACATGCTCTGTGTTTGGACTGCAAGGTATTTAGGAGCCTTATGTTCTGGGGACATTCTAGAGACACCCCACAGGATTAGTTTGACATGGCTTAGTCTAATTTGTGTTCTCAGTGAACAGAGTTAGAAACTCTGGTATTTTTAGGCCTAAAGAAATGTGATCATTGACAAATCTGAGCAACTATTTTTCTGAACAAGAAGGAGGAGCCAGGGAACTCCAGTCAGCCTCACCCCCAGCCTTGGTAAGGCAGATAATACCGAACACCATCTCCAGGCAGAAGAAGGACAAGAAAGTCACCAAGAGTGGCTTCATCAGGGGGAAGGCATGGTTGAACTTCTGTGGTGAAATGACAGGCCTGGTAGGTGAGGGGAGAGCAGTGGACATTGCCTAGACTAAAGTAAGGCTTTTCACACTCTCCTATGTAATATCCTTATTGTCAAGTTGATAAAGTGTGGGCTGGATGAGCAGACAGTCTGGTGCACTAAAATCCTGCTGAGCAGTCTGGCCTGAAGGATGGGGATCAGTGACATGAAGTGTAGGTGAAGCAGCTTTACAGAGAAGGCCCAGGAGTCTCAGTGAACACTGGGTGGAAGATAAGGCAGCAACATGCCCTTCAGCAAAAGCAACAAAGATATCCTGGGCTGGAAAAAGCACTGCCAGCAGGTGGAGGGAGGCGATCCTTCCACTCTCCCCAGAACCAGGCATGTTGGAGCAACTTCAGCAAAAAGCCATGGCAAGGATGTTTAAGGAACTGGAGCATTTCTTCTGTGGGGAAAGACTGAGAGAGATGGCACTGTTCAGCCTGGAGATAAAAAAGCTCAGAGGGGATCTCATCAATGTATATAAATACCCAAAGGGAGGGTGAAAAGAGGACAGGGCCAGGCTCTTCTTAGAGATGTCCAGTGACAGGACCAGAGGCAGTGGCACAAACTGAGACACAGGAGGCTCTGTCTCAGTAGCAGGAAACACTTCTTCACTGTGGGGGTGGCAGAGCACTGGCACAGCTTGCCAGGGATGTTGTGGAGTCTCCATCCCTGGAGATATTCAAAAGTTGCCTGGACATGGTCCTGAAGAACTGGTTCTACGTGATCCTTCTTGAGCAGAGGGGTTGGACTAAATGATCTCCATGTCCCCTCCAGCCTCAACCATTCTGTGATTCTGTGGTTTGAGCTGCCAGCCAGGAGCTTCTCAAGAGCATTTTGTAATTTCAAAGGCTTCAGTGTTTGGTGTGTTCAGATATTGCATATCACCAATACAGCTTCCAGCGGGGGGTGCTGATCTGGCACATCATTAACTGTTCATCTGATAAAAAATTGTCACATCATGGTTTGAGCTGCTCAGATCTCCCAGACTGGGTTTGATATTATAGTTTAGGTGATCTTTGGACTGGCTGATTTGATATTATAGTTTAGGTGATCTTTGGACTGGCTGATTTGAGCGAGACAGTTCTGCCTGGAGAGGTGGAACCAGAGGGGTTATGAGACTCAGCTGAATTCAGCCATAATATCCTGTGAAAGATCCAGCTCTGACCAACAGATCTCTTCTTGAATGTCAAGAAGCATCTCAGTCTCTTCCTGACCCTGAAAGTGACAGAATAAAAAAAAAATCACAGCTCTTTCTAATTGTTACTAATTCATGGCACCAGGAAAGATGTGCCAGGTATTGAAATGGGGACATCTGGCATTATCTACTTCCTCTGTTACAGGAACATCACAGTGATTTACACTGAGTTTTCAGTATCAGCCTGAGGAACATTTTACATATCATGGAGTTATGATCCCAGGTTTTCTGCAGACTCATATCTGCCTTGCTTACCTTTATTCCTCATTTTTGAGATTCTCTTTCCCCATCACAGCACCTGCAACCCTGTCTGTGTTGTTGTATGAAAGTACAGTTTCCAGAGATTAAGATTGTCCCTCAGGAGAAAGGCACAGCTACAGCAAATTGGCACATATGGGCTATTTCTAAAGTTGCTTCCAGTAATTTTGCAGCTGATTACATGGCACCTTGTTTCAGTCCAGAAAGCACCAGTACTAATTCTAGTCCTTGGGACAAATAACAAAGGAGGTGAGTGATTTGCCATCTCACGCTTTCTTCATCCAAAACCACCTGTTTCAATTCATCAGAGCACTGCCAAACAGCTTTGTGAATTCAAACCTTTCTTCTGAAAGTCAAACAAAGTTGTTAAAGGACTTAAAACCCTGACATTTGCAGTCATTATTTTGGCTGCCGTTTTCCATATGCCTACCCTGTTGAGGGGGGATCTCTGTAAGCTTCTGCACCTTGTGTAGAGAATAAGAATTTACTTTGGTGGAAGTGGTTACAAAGGTGCATACAGGAGAAATTTGTTCTGAGGGTCTGGTCTGAATAGCCTCCATTTAAAGGTTCTGGTTAACCTGTGTGACTGAGACTCAAAACATGCACTGGTGGCTTCTCATTTATGCACTCAGAGGAGGTAGAAGCAAGAGGACAGCATGGATGTTGTGGCCAAGGGCAGCAAACAGGCAGGGGTTCAGCTATTCATTTTCTAATGGTTTTTCTCTAGCTCTCATCTGAGCTAAGACTCTCACAGGAGACTTCAGCGTGTTGCCAGTGCAGCAGATTTCCAATCCACTGTAGCTATCACATAAGAAAATAAGAACTATAGGTTGAAAAAGAGTATGAGAAAGCAATTCTGTGTCCTTGAGAGGCATAAATGGCAGCTGATCTGAGAGGGACAGCAAGGACTCTCAGCACAGGCTTCTTCTACAAAGGCTCACAGATGGCCTTACCCTGAGCCTCCCCTCCAGCCATGGACAAACACACACCCCAGTGGGCTGTGCTGGATGAGAAAGGTTAAATCCATCAGGTCTTTGTGGTGGCCACATTCTCTGCTCAGCGTGAAGGATCTGCTCAGTGCTGGGGCAAGCTCTGGCCATGGGTAGATGTCCTGCAGCCAGGCAGCAGCAGCAGGGGAGGTGGCTGTGGTGGCAGTGGCTGCTCTTCTGCCAGCTGTACATCTTCTTCAGGTCTCTGATCAGCAAACCACCTTCAGTGCCTCTGGATTTGCCCTTCCCCTCTTCCAGACAGTGGCTGCACGGAGCAGAGGTGAGCGGAGCCGTGACAGATCCAAGGGCCAGGAGGGACAGCAGCCACGGGGTGCAAAGCTCTAACTTCACCATTTGTCCCAGCTGCCTGCAGAGCGTGGCATGGCAGCCAAAACCACCCAGGAGATGTGCTTTGCCCAGCACTGTCACCCACCAGCACAGGCATTCCTGCAGAAAACATCTCTGCCTGATGCCTTTTGCTGCCCCAAAGAGCCCATCCCAACCCTGCCCTGCTTGAGCCCAGCTGCTCACCTTGAGTCAAACCAGGGAGTGGTTTTGTGATGCTGGCTGCAGGCTGGGGCAGATCCTCCCGTCCTTATTCACTGTGAGCTGTACTGTAGGCAGTTACAGTCCCATGGAAATCAATGGCATAATGAACACTAATTAGTGGCAAGCCATAGTGGGAGAATCTGGCAAAACATCCGTCCTTGCCCCAGGAGTGGGAGTTCCTCATGTCCCTGCCATTGTCACGCAGTTTGGGGGGCCCTCACGAGCCTGTGGAAAGCCAGATTTTGAATATTTACAAGCAGCATAAAAACTGGCCCCAAAAATCACTTTCTCATCAGTTTCACTAAGCCTTCATTATAATGTAAATTGCAAAATTGGAAGGAATTCAGAGACGAGCAACAAATACGACTAAGGGGATTGGAGGATTGATTTATGAGAAAAGATTAAAAGACCTAAGAATTATGCAGTTTGACTAAATGATGACCGTGGGCCTGATCTTGCAAACTTTTCCCAGAGATGGCTCTCCACATTAAAGAGCAAGTATGATTTAAAAATATCTACCATGTCCTCCAGTAAGAAGTTCTGCAAATCAGTATTCCAAACTAAGACAGAGGGGAGCATTAGTTTTCATCTTGCAGCTAAGAAAGCAAAAAATTCTAGTACAAGGCTCAAAGATGGTTTTCATTTTTGGGGGATGTTATTTGTTGAAAAAAATTTGAATCTATTTATATCAGAAAGAAACGGGAGGTATTTAAATACTTAAGGTCTGAAAATGAGCAGTGTTACAGGACTGATAGAAAATTGATGATTTTCACACGCTAGCCTGTTAAATCTTACTTGTACCTTTCTGAACTGATGAATTGCACATTTGTATGAGTTCTACACAGCTTTTAGTGCTTTTGAGGATCTGCTTAAGCTGTAGAAAACATTATAGAGATGTCACAGGACCAAGCATACAAAGCAATTCAAAAGAGAGAAGAAAGCAATAGGAAAATGAGAGATGCAGCATCTCACAAGGAGAGGTACAGCACCAAGCCCTAAACTGCCTTCTTGCCCCATGGCATGGCTGTGTTTGAAAAACCAAGGTACAGTAGTATATCACTTGCCAAAGCATGGTTTCAATACTGTTTTAACAATCATCACAAGATGAAATAAATAAGATTTATCATGATTGGGAAGTAGGTCTTCCCAAAGAAAAAAAAAATTAGTAGTATTTTCCTTAAGGTTGGATTAAAATATTTTACTTCAGAAAAAGTAACTTTCTTTTTGTTAAATTTGGGAAACATCAGGACCTTCAACTTATTTTCAACAGGTATGGTTGGTATGGACATAAAAACTTCAACAGGTTAAAAATGAATATACTATTCTATAAAGCACAAATTTTTTAAAATGTCAGGTGAATCAGAATCTAAACCAACATTGAATCAAAACGTAATGAAATCAGAAGCAAACCCAAAACTGCTATAGATAAAAATGTAGTAAGAAGAGGAAAAAAAAAAAAAAACCAAGAAAAAATGTTGTGCTTTGTCTCAACCTAAGCAAAATTCTACTCATTTTTTACCTGTCTGTCCATCTCTAAAATCCATCACTCATCAGGTTCTTGCTTTGGGTAGCTAACAGACATGGACATGGATTCAATGCGTGGCTGGCTCTGCAAAATATGGTGCATGTAAATAATGCCTCCAATTTTGGCACAGCAACTGAAAATCCTCACAGTGCTGGTCCCTAAACCAAACCTGGCCCAGAGAGATATGTCTGAGTCCACCTTGTGATGGAGAAAGCAAGTTCCCAGCATCTCCAGGAACAACCTCAGTGATTCAAGAGATTTGTATTTATATCAGCAAGCAGAGAAGTAATGCCTATTTCAGAGGCCCTGGAGCAAAGAAAAAACCCACATTATCTTTCCCAAAAACCTCACAGCTGCTTATCTGAAGCAGTTCATGACAGTAAAGAAGTGGATAAATGTGTCGTGTAATGCTGCAATGAGATTTTTAAAGGCGGGCACGATTTCACTTAAGCAAGCAAGGGAAGGGTGAGTCAGCAGATGATTTTGTAAGAGCGATCCACAGCTGGCTTCAGTGTGGTGGCTCCAGTGTGGCAAGCAAGGCAGGCTGGCTGGTGGGCTGGGATGGTGCCAGCTGGGACCCTGACCTGCCAGGACACAGCCACCAAGGTCAACAGGAGAGAAGCAACACCTGAGGAAATGTGCTGGGCCAGGGAAGGCAAATGCCATGGCAGAAAAGCTGATGCCCTCCTTCCCAGCTCCTCTTTCACACATGTGGGTCCCCCGTCCCCAGTGGGACATGGCACCTGCTGGTGCCAGCACTTTCCCACCCACCACAGTGCCTGGCTGGAGCCAGCTGCTCCAGCACTGCCCAGGAGCCACGGCACAGCAGGACTGTCCAACCCCAGGCAATGCTGACACAGAGCCATGGAGGAATCCCACCCAGGAGCACGCTTGCAGGGAGTGATGCTGTGATATAGGAGTATCACAGAATCACAGAATCACAGAATCACAGAATCACAGAATCACAGAATAATGAGGTTGGAAGAGACCTCTAAGATCATCAAGTCCAACCTATGCCCTAACACCTCAATAGACTATAGCACCGAGTGCCATGTCCAGTATTTTTTAAACACATCCATAGACGGTGATTCCACCACCTCCCTGGGAAGACAATTCCAGTACTTTATTACTCTTTTGGTGAAAAGTTTTTTCCTAATGTCCAACCTGTACCTTCCCTGACGTAGCTGAGGCTGTGTCCTCTTGTTCTGTCAGTGCTGCCTGGTGGAAGAGACTGACCCCACCTGTCCACAACCTCCCTTCAGGAGTTGTGGAGAGCAATAAGGTCACCTCTGAGCCTCCTCTTCTCCAGGCTAAAGAACCCCAGCTCCTTCAAACCTTCCTCACAGGGTTTGTGTTCCCAGCCCCTCACCAGCCTTGTTGCCTCCTCTGGATATGCTCAAGCATCTCAAGGTCCTTCCCAAACTGAGGGGCCAGAACTGGACACAGCACTCAAGTGCAGGGGAAGAATGACCTCCCTGCTCCTACTGGTCACACCATTCCTAATGCAGGCTAAGATGCCATTGGCCTTCTTGGCCACCAAGGCAAGAGTAGATGAGTTCTGTGAGTTCCCAATGAAGGGCAGGTAGGTGTCCTTCCCTCCCTTCCAAAGCTGGGGATATTAGGGCCTCCCCTCTCTGTCCCTGTGCTGCAGGAGGAAGCAGGAGCATCCAGGAAGGAGCCATCAGGGTCTCCTGTCACAGACAGAGCACAGCTTCTGCTCCATGGAGGGCGGTGAAGGAAGGAGGAACTGAGAGGCACAACCTCTGCAGGTCATGGAATTCTACCTGTGCTCTGCAGACCAGAGTTTCACCAGGTTTTTTTCCTGCTCACCGTCCCTTATTCACGTGCCTCTGGCATAAATATCCTACTCAAGTGTGTTCTGCCTCACATCTACCCAACACAAGCAACACCTCAGCCAGCCCCAGGATACTCAAGAGGTAACATGGAAACACCTTCAGCGAGAGAAAAGGAAGTATTGAATAGGGGATGGTGAGCAAGATAAAAAACTGGATGAAGCTGCAAAAAACTGTGAATTTATTCACAAAATTTGGGGGGTTTATCAACCCTAATTTTTACACTAACCCATGCTTTCAAGTTGATTTTGCCGTGTGAACTCTGATAGGTTTTCAGGCTTTAGTCAGTATTGCTGTTCTACTTGATATTTCCTCCAGTTATTCCTGCAGAGGTTCATACTCACCGTTGCATTTCTTTCTCTTTTTTTTTTTTTTTTTTTCCTTGCAAGAAACTCATAATCAGCTTCTCTGAAAAACTCTGCAGTTCAAGAGTGCCATCTTGAGGCTTCCTACGTATAATAACTATGTGCTGATTGAACCTCACGTATTCAGGGAGTTATTTACATTTAAAGTATCATTTTAAAAGGCATGAGCATGTGTACAGAGGAGCAGTTAATTTCTGCTGTGTATTACCTGGAGTTAAGGGATCCAGCCGACAGAAATGTCACCCACAGTCAAGATTTTCAAAAGCAAACAACACTAGTGAGTGCTCTGCTTTGGGATATGCTATTTTGAAATGCTTCAGGAAATACCTGTTGTTCAGACTGTGCTCATTTCCAGCCTTCTGAAAAACCAATGAACTTCCAAAGTATTTTAAGCCAGGTACTGAAAATGAATAATTATTATTTTAATTTTTTTTTTATAAGATGCATGTTTGTATGTTTAAGTTAAAGGCAAATTTAGAGGGAAAATAAGACTATGGCTTTCAAAATTATTTTAAGTTGATATGGGAAGAATATTGCTTTAGGTATTCCCATGCTTTAAAGTAAAGGACAAACCTTCATGCTTTGGAGTATAAGCTATGGGGTAATTGTGAAATCTTTCTCCTTCTACAGCATAGTCCAGACACCAGTAATTTATCCCTGCAGGAGAGCAAATGGGTAGATTGCTACAACAAATCATGCATAGGTTGAGAATTTTCCATTGAAAGTGGGATGTTGCTTTTCACTCTTCCTGCTGTAGCTGCCAGGTGGCTTTGGGCTTGGGAAAAGGATGTGTGCCAGCACGTTCACAATGAGGTGCCACAGGAAACCAGAGACCCTCAGAAATATGCATTGTTAGCACCACAAATAACCCCATGTTTCCTTGAGATATTTTTCATTTGGAAGCCAAGCAGAAATGTAAACCTTTCTGAAAGGATTGCCCATGATGTACATCACCCAGTTATCAGCACAATTAAAGTTGCACAAGTATGCTCCTTTTGGTATTTTTACAAGAATTTTAGATTGCGTTAGATGGGAAGTCATAAAACTGTGAATTTGACTGAAGTCCAGATGAAAAGCAATCTACCTACAGCTACAGGAAGAAGTCCTGCTTGTTTTCCAGCAGCAGCAGACTGCAGCAGAAGGTAATTTTATCCTCAGCATTTAGTACAGCTACAACACATCTCACAAAAGAAATCCAGCATCGGCTCTGATCGTCCTTAAACTATCAGGATCTGAGTCATATCCCGGCCTGGAAGGAGGAGTGAGTAAGGAACTAATTTCCCTTTCACAGCAAAGAAAACCACAATTTTTTTTTTTTTTTCTTGCTCGGAAGTTCAAAACACCTTGCCAATAGTTGGTGAAGATGTGTCAGATCTTCTGAATGGGGTGGGAGCACCTTGGGACAGCGCATGGACTGCACATCCCACACAGATCTCCTTGTGCTGCTGGCCAGGGCAGCGCCAGGATGACTTGGGCTGAAAGAGAGGATTTTTTAGTAGTCCAACAGAGCCTAAATAGGACAGCCACAGTCGAGGGATTAGAGCAAATAAGGTCTATCTCCACAAAGAGAGGCCATTTTGGAGATCTAGGTAGTGTTCAACCTGTTCACAGCCTGATTCTGGGTGTAGCCTGTGCTATTAATTGAGGACTGACACAGTGCTGAGCATGAATGGCGCGGCAGAGTCTGTCTCTGTGTGAGTGAGAGATCGCTGAGACTGAGCTGGGAGCTGCTTCACTTGGAAACTATGGTTTGGGCATGAGCCAGGTGTCTATTTTGGGTCCCTTCATAGGCTGGAATTGCCTGCAGTCAAGCTGGACTCCTTTCTAGGACAAGCTAAAATGTTGCTCTGTCTTCTAGAGGAGCAAAGAGCAGGAATACTCCAATAACTACAAAGATTTCAATTTAGCTGGCTCTTAGCTCTAGGCTTGTTCAAATAATTTTAAGCCTGCTGCTGTAATTTATATTATAAATTCCCAGTGACAATTGGGAAGCTAATCAAAAGGTTCAAGAAGATTTACACAAAAGTTAATTCTGCAGTCTAATCAGCTAGTGAAAGGTTTTGAATGTGGAAATTTTGACAATTATTTAGCCAAATGTTACATTTACATTTGCCAACGAGGGATGAAATTTGAGTACATGTTAATATCCTTTTGAATGTTTCATAAAATTTGCATTAATCAAGGTATTACTAAGTTGTCTTCAAAGTTTTTTGTTTTGCAGTCATTGCAGTGCATCATAACATATCTTACGTGGGTTGTAAAAGGATGACATTGTGTCCTATCACATTGCATTCTAAGCAAGTATTTTTGCCTGTGTTAGTATGAAATCTAAATGTTCTGGAAAATTGTAATTTTGGAGCCTTTTTCCTTTCTCTTATTCTGTACCTTCTTAAGGTATTTTAGATACTTGACATTCATTTGTATGCCTTTCTATAAACTTGATTTATAATTATAAATCAAAAGTAATTAGTTCTACCTTCTAAAATGATTTCTACAATTAACACTTTAACTTTTTTTCTATCAAAGTTAATAAACTTTTTTTCTCTAAAGAGATAAAGGTGTAAAAGAAAAATTTTTTTTTTTTACAACCACCAGCCAAAGACTAACTACTGACAGTGATTGGGGTGATTTTCCCAGGTTATGTTCAAAAATGGGACTGAAGGACACACATCAGGAGAAAATCATTTCATTGGAAGGAGAAGAACAGCTTGTCTGTCTTGAGTTAAGCCATCACTGCAGTGATTTGGAGTGGTAAATGCAGGAACATTCCAGGGATATAGCTGTGAGGTAAGAAAACCATTAGTGGTTTCAGAAGATATTTCTGCCAGGGACATGCAGATCATTTTTTTCTATTCCTGCATGCGTAAGAAGTATTTCCAGGAGAACTTAAATAGCATCACTTGCTTGAGAGCAAAGTGTTGGAGCTCATGCAATGAGCACAGAATATGGAAATTAACAAGTAATAGAAAAGAAAACTGTTGTTTCAAAGGCTCTCTCCATGCATTGGGAAACACAGAGAGCTCCACCAGTGCTGCCATCAGTAAATGCCAACTGCACATTGTGAAATGCTGGGTATAGCTCTGTGATAAGCTTATGTACATATTTCTCTGCTTTAAGCAAAGAAACTTGAGGAATGGGACCTACAGGAAAGATTGTCCTTGAATGAACTCTGAAAAAATAAAACCATGTAGAACCTGTATGTAATCCTCTTACCTTTATGCATTTTTTTAATACAGTTGTAAAGTAAGATGCCAAGTTCACCTGCCTGCAGGTTTAGAGCTGGAGAAAGATGGAGAGGGATGTAAGTGAAGAGACCTAACCAACCTCATGAGCAAATAAGTGAAAAAATCATTACAAAGAGAGAGTGTGTGTGTGTGCATATGCAAAATTTTACCATGTGATTGATAGTATATATAAATACACATATGCGACATTACAGCTGACTGAATGATTGTTCTGCAGTCAACCCCAAAATTATACAAATGGGAACTTGCAAGTGTGTGTAGGCCGTGAGGTCCTCATGGTGTGAGGAGGCACCATGAGTGTTATGTTCACCTTCACCAGTCATCAGCCAAGCCAGCCACGATACAAAGCCACAGTATCAGTTCATCCCAGACTGGAATTTAAAAAACTAATTGTAAAGCTGTCCATACTTAAAAAAAATAAAATAAAAAATAAATATATGACTCTGTGTGCAACATCAGCTGTCTTGAGGAGATCCACTGTTTCTGGGTAAAAGACACCAGTGCTAGAGGTTTCCAGCCTCACCCCTTGTAGCAAGGCTGGTGCCTTGACCAGCTGGACACTTTGCACCAATTCATGTCACACCTGTGGATGTGATGATGGGGACAACAGCCACTGACTAGGGGAGAGAAGGGAAAAAAAAACACCATACAGAAAGCTGTGCATGCCTTTTTCCTTTGCTAATTTTCGATCTTACCCCGGGGGAAGATGTTCAGTTTGCCTGTTAAAAAGCTGAAGATCCAGATGGGAGAAGGCTGTAAGCAAGACGGCTGTGGCTGCTGGCATTCCTAAAGCAGAGCCACTTACTTCTCATTCAGAAACAGATTTGACAGTGCTAAAATGAAGGGAGGCAGAGGAAGTTTGCTGAACACTTCTTCCATCACTGTGGCCATCAGTGGGGCTGATAGCAATTGTAAAAAATTAGTGCAGAAAAGAGCAGCTGCAAACATAAGCACAACCTCAAAGTAACTCCTGAGTATTATTTTTTCTCTGGAGAAGACTGCCCAGTCTCCCAGGAAACCAAGTTTGGCTACATCCTCCTCTTACCTTTCATGTAATGTGTCAATAACTATTTATAATTGTTTTTTCCTTCACATACAATCAGAATACACATTAACTCCAGGCAGCAGCTTTTTTTTTTAAAGGTGGTGGAAACACAGGTTTCAATTTCCTCCCTGTTTCTGATTTATGATTAATACATATCTCTTTTGCAATGGCTCATATGCTGTCACTTTTGAACAGAAAAGCACTAGGGAACTTCCAACTTTGAAATTAATTACAGGAATAAAGGCTTCTCTGCCTATTTTCTAATTATCCCTTTCTTTGTTAATGCCAAATAATGCCTTTAGCATCTTCCTGGAAAAAGTCTCATTGATCACACTCTGTGATTATAGTGCTTTTATCTCCCATCTGTGCTGTGAAAGCTACAGGCCTTCCATTTCCAAAGCAAAAACCTCCATGATTAAAATCATTAATACAAACAATAAAATAAAATACAGAAATCTGTACAGGTAGATAATGCAAGCCACACACACTGCAGCCTTATCTAGTCATGGATGAAGGAGGAGAAAAAAGATTGGCATGACTCTCTGATTGAAGGACAAATTAGACTTTAAACTAACCTAAGAAATTTTGCAGATACTGAGAAAACTCCCAAGCATTAAGAGTCCCCTGGTGAGATGGCTGGACAAAGGTCACACCCCAGCCAACACTGAGCTCTGGAGCAGAGCGGTTGTGCTGCTTCACTGCTCACATTTGCTCTCTGCTAACCTCTGCTTCAGCAGAAGGGGTTCTCACAGGTCAGGGTGCCATTCCCACCCACCCTGGCCTCCCCAAAACGCTGGGAGAGAAAGGAGGATCCTGGAGATGGAGCTGGAATTGGGATGGATGATAACCTGAGACCAGAGCCAGGAAGAAAGGATGTCTCGCCAAGCTCAGGGATCAGGACAGGAGCACCCTGGGGTGTCAGCCCCAGGAGGTAGCAGCAATCTGTCTGTCCACCTCCCCTTGCCAGGCACAGGGAACCAGCAGGGATGGAGTGATTCTGGTTTTACAAGTTATTCAATCATCATCCAGCTTTTCCAGGTGTCTCTGGGAGGAGGTTTTCATGTACAGTGACTTTTGACCAGAGGCCAGAGAAGGGAGGTTCCCAGAGTCACATCTCCCTGCACCCACAGCAAGCACCTGGTGGCTGCTGCTGCTCCACTTCCCCCTGAGATATTCCCTCCTGAAGGGAGCAGTCACTTTGCAGGAAGAGCAGAGGACAGCCTGTGCTTGCTTGGAACCCCCCACCCCTCCTGCCACACCTTGTTCTGTGCCCACCTGCCACAGCCTCCTGGGGACACCAGGGCAGGGCCAGCAGCAGGGCAGGAGGAGCTGAATTTCCAGGACAGAGCTGTCAGCACAATCTGCCAACATTATGAAACTCACAGAAAAGTGCACGTGTGTCATTTTTTTGCTGCACACACCTCATGTCAGACCTTTTTCTCTCTGTTTTTTCTTTTTTTTTTGCTTTATCTCAGTTTTGGCTCCACAGCTTGTTGTTCTCTAGCTTGTTCTCATGATCCTTTGAGTTGTGCCATGGTGCTTTGAGCTGCTTGCAGAAGAGTTGGCAGAGGGCTCCTGTTTTTCCTCCTGGTGTGATTTAAGCACGGAGAGCTGGAGGGGATGACGTTTGTGACCTGGAGGCCTGGAAGCCTCATGGTAGAGGATGATGAATTGTTGTATAATGGAGAGTCCAAAAAGTACACCAAAAGCTGAATTACAAACACCTGGGGAGCAGTGGTGCTCTCAGCTCCACCTCCCACACCCCCCCCCCCCCCCCCGAAATGTGTGAGTTTACTTTCCATTGCTTCCCTGATTTTTTTTTTTTTTTTTTGCCATTACAGAAAAGGCTAAAGCTTTTCCAGAGGAAATATTAGTGAAGTGTCATGGAGGATCATGAGTAACACAGCCCTGAGTTGCCCCCCTCAAACAGGATCCCAACATCTCAAATACAGCTTCAAAAAAATCACATCATAGCAGCAGCAGCAGCAATAAATGACTGATAAAGCAATTGGAGAAAGTTTCATGACTTTTAAGACAATGCATGCTGTCAAAAAGGAAAAGAAAAAAATCCTCCCATGTGTTTAAGTGTTCGTTATGCAAAAAAAAAAGGTCTACCTTTTTTGGCAATTTCTTGAAGGCTTGATGTTTCTTGGGCTTTCTTCAAAGAAGATCCACAAAAACCAGTTTGAAAATGAGCACATTCTTTGTAATACCTAAAATTAACAACGGTGAGGCCCCAGTCTAGACCTGATCCACTTCTTTAAAATTAGGTTGGCCTGCACTTTTCATTTATTTACTCACCCAAGCAGCCCAAGGGAATATTCTTCATGTGTGAAGCAAAGCACGTGCCCTTGCAAGAACAGATTTTATGTCCCTAAAAGCAAAAATGTAATGCTGCAAATGAAGGAATGTCTCATTAGAATTTCATTTACTTTGCCACAAATGCCAGCCAAGAATTTTTTTTTTAAACACATACCCACACTTTCGGCTTCCAGATATATTCTGCTACCAAAAATGGGGCCACAAGCGGCCTGTGATACGATCCCTTGTCTAAGGGTGTCTTTGCAGCTCATTAAAGAGATGCCTAAGGAGCAGGTAAGCAATGGGATGTGGGGAAAGAGAGAGGTGGAGGATGGCTGGCAACGATCACAGTTCAAGAGCAATTGAAAGAACAATGGGGCCTAGGATGGGATTCTCATCTCTGTCTTCACACAGCTTCCCAGGAAGAAATACTCTTCCCCACAGACAGTTCCATCACAGCAAGAACTAAGGATCAAAAGCCAACCTTGAAATAGCTTTCTATTAACATTTGTTTTAAGAAAATGAGCTTTGGATGAAATTTCAGTTCTTGAAATTACAGCAGATTTTTTTTTTCTGATTGGATTCAGTTCTGCTTTCCCATCCACATTTTGCTATAAGCAAGGTTACAGCCAACTTCTTTTATCTCAGTGAAATTTTGCCTTTGTGGATTAGGAAAAAAAAAAAAAAGAAAGTGGGGTGTTTGTTGTAAAACACTGCCAGGAATTCCCCAAGCTAACGCTCCTTTGCTTCTCTCCCCATAGGTAGAAACAGAAAGTTTTGCGTTTGGAATGGGACTAGTTTGCACATTGCAGCTGGGAGGAGCACATCTCCTGCTGAGCTCTGGGAGGCAAAGGCAGCCTAAGGAGGCTCTTGCAGGGGTGCCTTGCAGAGAGATGTTAACTTGGGCTCCCACAGACTGCTGTGCCTCTCCATGCCAAGAGGAAAATGTGTTCTATTTGTAAAGGGCAGGAAAGCTGCAGAATGTTTCTGAAGATTGGTGGCTGCCCTGTGAATTCACTCTCTGCAGAGCTCACCAAGCAGTCAGCTGCTGAAAGAGCCTCTGAAAGTTTTCATTGAGCTGCTGGCTGCCTCCCCTCACCAGCTATCTTCCTGACTGAGGTTAAATAAGGACAAGCCTTTAAAACTCTACTATCTTAAAACAAGTTACCTTATTTTTTGCTGATTTGGCATCTATTTCCATGGAAACAGGAGCAAGAACTAGAAGCCAGCAGCTGAAGTTGGCTACACCACTGCTCTTGGCTTGTTCTACTTCCATTTCCATGGAAACTGATGCAAAATCACTGCAAACTAGGCAAAGTTTGTTGTTTTTTGTTGTTGTTTTTTTTTTTTTAATTAACCCTTTCTTGATTTTCCAGTTCCAGATTAATTTGTTGCCAGAAACACAGGCACAAAGTCACTGGAAATGCAAGGAGGAGCAGCACAGAGGCCCTCAGGAGCCTGTGCAGGTGTTTGCATGTGAGCATGTGTGTGCACTTCATTTCCTAACACGAATCTTCAAAGTAATCTCCAGTTTACTGTGAGGATGCTAAAGAAAAAGAAGTGTGTGATGTAAGGGAGGGTAAAATGCATGATTGTCCCTCGTGGAGGTTAAAGGCAGAAGAAATAAACTGGCAGTGGAGGGAAGCAGTTTGATGAAAAGGCACTTCTTGCCTATGGCTTTCTATATTTTCTAGAGTTTTCTAGAATATTTCTCCTCTGAAGACTTGCATGGTCTTCTTTTTGGCTAAAAACCCATTGGAACTCAGATTTTGGCATATCTTTTTCTTTTTTTTCCCCCCTTCTGATCTGGCAGTGTGCTAGAGCACATAGAGCACGTGCCACAGGCTTTCACAGGTGCTGGGTAACACATGAAATTTAATGTGGAGCCAGAGTATTTCAGGCTGTATTACAGAGTTTGGGCAGGCTGGAGTTGACCATGGAGCATGAGATATGCAGGCTTTCTTTGAGTTCATGGCTGAACCTCATCTGAGATTAACTCATGTTTAAGGAATTGATTTATTTACCCTGCTTTGTTAGCAGGGATTTTGGTGCCTATCCTAAAAAATCTGGATCCGGACATGCAAAGCCCAATGTAATAAAAGCATTGAATCATCTATGTGAGTCCTCCAAAAGTAAAAAAAAAAAAAAATAATTTATGGCCATGCTTTGCTGTTTCACACTTCTGGTCCAATGCTTACATGTAGAAAGAGTTTTACAGATAGTAAATCTGCTTAAACCTGGGGGGCTTTTGAGGACTCTCCTGCAATTGATTGCTGTTTCTTCTAAAATGCAAAGAGGAAGCCTGGGGGAGAAAATGGCTAAAGAGAATGGAGGTGGTTTAGGTCACACATCTAGTTACCAAAATATTAAAACACTATATTTATAGACAGAAGAGAATAGAAGGCAAGGTTTTAAGAGCGATGAAAAAAAAATACAAAGAAAATAAATACTTTTCATGTCTTGATTAATTTTTTCTTCCAATTAATACTCTTGCCAGTTTTAAAGAACCTCTTCATATTTGCACTGGACACAGCAGAACCTGGTCTGTACCAGCACTGATCCCTGAACAGGAACTGATGCCTGGATATCAAAAATTGTTTATGAATATGAAAAATTGCCACCTGCAAATGAGCTACATTCTCACAAAAACATTCAAGACTATAGGGCACATATTCCCTTCCTTGTGTGGGAAAGACAAAGGTCACTGCCTAAAGTGCATTTGTACTGTTAAAATTCATACTGAAGTTCCCAAGTCCTAGCACTGGGTATTGGTCAAAACCACTCCCAAGGTTACTCAAAACACACTCCACATCTTTCTCCCAAACTGTTTCTCCTTCCATCCAGACAGCTGGATTGATACAGCTGATCAAACGAGAGATTCCAGTCTGAGGGACAGAAAACAAATGGGGCTAAATAATGGTTATCTAGAAAGAAAATTATGGTTTGACAAATTTATGGCTTAGCAGTCTGCCACTGGATCAAATATCTGTCGTGTTTTATTCTTTCAGGGCATATTTTTTTAAAGATTTTTTCATTTATCAAATAACTAATTCAGGAAGAATCTTTTCATACCTATATTTTAAAAGTGTTTCACTTTGGTCTTGGAAAGCAGGCTGGTTTTTTTAACAGCTCTGATTCATGGGCCAACCTATTCCAAAAGGTTCTCCCTGCCATGTCATTTTTATTTCAGAAGACAATGTTTTGTCCTGCTTCTGCCTCACAGAGGAAGATGACCAAAGATCTGAATGACACCAGGAAGTCTGCATTATGTTTAATCATTTTAACTACTGGGATGCTGAACAAATAGCACATATCCAAGAAAAATATTGTGGGTAGGTCTTTCCCCTCTGAAAAACTGTACGACGTGAAAATATTTCTGTTCTTCTATAGGAAGAGATTTTTATTTATTTATTTATTTAGCCTAGGAAGTGATGCTTTGTTTCTTTGTTGCAGGATCACCAAAAAAAAAAAAAAATCATGAGGCAGGTGCTGGTGTTACAGCTGCAGTCATGTGGACTTGGACTTAAGGAGCTGCTTGGTTGTACCAGGGGTCAAGGAGCCCATGCAAAGCCACCACCAAGGACAGCTGCTCCTTGAGGAGGAGCTTTGCTCCCTTCCCAGGCAGCTCATCCTGGCCTCTTTCCCTCATGCTTTGTGCAGGGAGTGACCAGCACACCCCGTTCTGGTGTGCAGCCAATATTCTTTTCACTGTCATTTTCCCTCAGGCTTGAGATTCCTGCATCTCATTTTCTGTCTGTGGATACTGATGCCCCAAAATCCAGGATGCTCTTCCACAGTTTTTGCTGCTTGGCATGGTCTCCCACAAATGCTGCAAACACCAGAGCAGCTGACAGCATTCAGTGGCCTTTTGTAGTGATATTTCAGCCTCTCACAAACTAGAACTGGCCTTATGTGCTGGGTGCAGTGCCTGAGGCTTTTCTTCTCACTGGCTTTTTCTTCCAGCTGCCTACCATGTATGTAAAGACTTCCCAAAGAACAACAGATTTCCTCTTCTGCAGCAGAAGAACAGAGTCAGGGAGAATCCAAAAATACTGCAGATACAGAACAATACCTATTTTTATATACAATTAATATACTCGAGATTATTGTCACTTCAGATTAATTACATCCAAGATTATCACACAACAGGAATTATTGTTGTGAGGGGAAAAAAAGGTCAAATTTGTATCCCACTTTTAGTATTTTGATTGATTCAAAATGTAGAAAAATCCACATACAAACAACATCAAATGTTCTCAAAGAGAACTGAAGTGCAAACATTCTCTGCCAGCTCAGCTGTGGTGTTTCACACCCTCCACACCTCAGTAGCTCCTTTTTCTGTCTGTATTTGTAGTCTGGGCAGTGGGGTTTGTTTGCTTGAGTTTTTTTCTCCTCCTCTTCCTTTCTCTTTCATCTTTCAGCAAAAGAAAGAGGGAAAGAAACAGGGTGGGGAGAACAAGACTGTAACAGTTATCCATTAAAAATCCAACTGGAACAAAAATTTTCTGTTGCAGATCTCTTCAAAACAGATGTTTCTTTCATAATCATGCAATCGGGAGGAAAACAGAGAAAAGGAAGTGCTTGCATCCTCCCAAGTGCTGTGAGTTTTGTAGCATTCAGAGTCACATTTTTCGTTTTGAAAGAATTGAAAATGTGTCAAGCTGCTCTAGCTATAAATCCACACATCCAGCCTGAAGTGGGATTGAAGTGATAAGCAGTTTCATACCAAGTCTGTACTGATTATGTGGCAATAGTTTAATGATTATCTTGGATGTGATTAATGAAAAATACTATTAATAATAATCATGGTTGCACCACACCCTGAGCTGCTTTCCACCCTGTCCTGCGAAGCCGCTCTGTGTGGCAGCCAAGCTCTTATCCGGGCCCTGCAGGCAGCATGACCCAGGCAGGGATTACTGAGAGCCTCAGGAAGAGCAGGAGCCTCTCCTCTTCCAGCAAAACTTTGATTTTTCCTGTCTATTGTTTCCTTTCTGTGCGTGGCAGTGAGATGCAGCCCTGCTTCAACCCTCCTGGCAACCCATCCTTGCTGAGCAGGCCCTTTTGCAAACCTGGGCTGAAGAGGAAGATGAGATGATGTGACACCCAAAATCTGCTGGTTTATGTTGGCCAAGCAGCAAAATCCCCATGAGCAAGTGCAGGTCAATAACAGCAAAGACCCTGGTGGCAATGTCAGCTGAGGAGCAGCAGCACAGCACCTTCTGCTCCTCTGCAGCTTCATCTGGGATGTTTTTAAACATGTATTGGTGATTATCTCAAACTATTTAATTCATTTTAACTAATTTAAAAGGTCTCCTGCTCTGCAAAGTTATTTTCAGTGTCCCAGTGGAAATGACAGTGCACCAATGAGATGGGGAGAGGGAGGCTGCAAGGCTCTGCTGACATGAAACCACCCCTGGGGGCAGCTGGCATTGACCAGGGAAGGTGGGCAATAGACTGGGGTGGAAAGAGGCAGTGGGGAGCAGCTGGATTGCATTAATGGATTGGGTGGAAACCAGGAGGTGGGTTAAGTAAAAGGTGTATTTCATCCCAATACTTGGGGTAAATCAGCTTGTGTTCTCCTGATCTCCTCCAGAGCCAGCAGCAAGGGAGGGCAGCTCCTCTCCCGCCTCGCTGAGCAGCTGGAGATCACAGCCACACCCTGACCCTCCCAAACCTGCAGGGACTGGGTGGTTTTGGGACCCAGGAGCTCCACTGCCCACATGGTTATGACCAGAAGTATTTCCAGGTGTGTTTCCACACCCCTCATGGCGTGTGGGGAAAGGAGGGATCAGAGGTTAGATAAAAGCTTTTACCTCTGTTGGTAGAAACCACTCCAAAAGCTTTTCTGCAACTGGTCTGGCTTCAACAGGACAGACATACATATTGATCTTTTTTAGAAATTTTTAGAAATTATAACTTTTAGAACACTAACGAGGCTTTTCTGTTAGGGCCATGTTCTCAATGGTGTTAATGATGTTGCATAGGAGTGTCTCTTGTACAAGTTTTGTGAAAGTCCCATCAGGCTGTTAGGGCCAGCCCTTGGTTCCAGCAGACAACACAGTGATCCATGTCCTGAAAATCCCACATTCTGGCACAAGGAGAAGATCTACAAGGCTTCTGCAGACCTGGCTGTTCTCCACCTGACCACAACAGCTCTGTACCATGTCACCAGAGAAAAGGAAAACAAATACAGGTTTGACATTACCTGCTGAACAACCTTAGTATAAGAGAAGCTGCTTTCAGAAGCTCAGCCCCTCTCACAACACTCACCAAGCTGTGGTTTCTCACCTGCCTCTCTGGCTAGTTTGGATATATATCCACTCATTTTTAAGCTTTGGTTTTCAGTGCTGTGAGCATGAATGAGTGTTTCCTACACACATCATCTGTGCTCAGGGACTGCCCAGCCTGAGCAGAAATGTTTGAGGGAAGGAGAGAGCTCAGACCCTGGGGGTAAATGCAGATGCTGGCAGCAAGCTTGAGGTGGCAATGATGGACCAGCTCCCATTCTTTGAATAAAAAATTGCTTTTATAACACTCCAAGGCAAATCAGGTGTGATACTTTGTACAAAAGCACTCTTACACGTGTTGTTCCTAGGGAGACATAAACATTGCTTTACGTGTGCCTGAACTACACAGAAGTGCAAGAACAGTACAGACATCATGGTATCATTAACAGCACAGAAAGCCTGCTGCCCAAGTATGGGATTTTGTGCCAGACCCTGGGGTTTGCATTGAAAAATGCTCAATTACCACTCCCAGAGGCTGAAGCTCTCCTCTTTCCGAGGGGCAGCAGAGGCTGGGGCACCAGGATGGGAGCCTGGGTGTGTCTGCTCTTAAAATTACAACAGGGGATAGAAGACAGAAGGAAAGCAACTGAATTAGTAAAGAAACTGAAGGATACATGGTTTATATATTACGTAATGAAGATAAAGACAGATTGCTGGTGTGTAATTTTGGTACCATCCAGGGCAGAGCTGGGCAGGGAGCAGTGTGGGCATGGCCAAATTTGCAGAGCGACTGGCAGGAAACAGTGGGCAGGGCTGATTCCTGCAGAGGGGATAGGAACAATGTACCAGCAATAGAAAAGGCCAGGGAGAAACTTCTGGAAGTGGGACACATCTAATATTTGTTTAGCTCTGGTTCTGTCTCTTTCCACCAACATGTTTCAAAGAATTTTGCATCGGAGTGCTAGGCCAAATGCAGTGACGGCTCAGTGCAGAGCTGTGCTGAATGCACTTGCTGGTGTTTTAGCACTGCCCAGCCCCTCTGCTTCACCACTTCTGCAGGGCTCATTATATCCTCCTTTCTTCTCAGCAGAGCTCGTTATCCTCCTCTGTCAGGGCTGTACTCTCTAGACAAACCCCAAACGTCACCATCTCTATTTTCTGCATAGGGATGCACCAGGAGGTGAAGCAACCTCCCATGAGGACATAGAGCCAAGGAGAGACCCTGGATATCCCAAGTGCCACAACTAATGAGTTTCTGTGATTTAAATAGCTGTCTTGCACTGCTAGGATCACCCAGCAGCCTCTTCAGAGAGTGAGGGGTAATCACAGAGACCAACACACACCTCTGTGGCTCTCACATCCCTTAGTCCCATCTGGCGAAATGCCAGAGGAGCTAATGGTTACAGTGCACCTTCTCTTCCATTACAAATGTGCTGGAACATGGCTTGGCCACTTGGTGTGAGTAGTCCAGCTGAAGGGATAAGAAGTCTCCAAAGCCTCAGTCTGCTCCTCACTGCTCCCATGGTGAAATATGGCCCAGGAGAGTCTCCCATGCCACTGGAAACACAACAGCTGGGGATAGAGAGGACCCAGGCCCAGTGCCACCACAGCAATATGTGCTGCCTTGCAGCCAGAGTACCACTTGCTCCTTCGAGGTGTGCTTTCCTGGCCCTGAGCAGCAGCCTGCCAGATCTCCTGGCATAGTCCCCAGCACCCAGGCCAGGATGGGTGTGGATATTTTCAGTTCAGTCAGAGAGAAAAAGAGAAAGATTTCTGCCAGGATAAGCCTGGGAAAAAGTCTGAGAGGAATATAAACAATCTATTATCTTGTTTTTCGTTCATGTTGTTTATAAATATGTTCTACCACACTGACCTAAGTCCAGTGTACCAATCAGGTGAAATGTTTTACTTTAAGACCAATGGAGTTAAAGTTCACTATGTTCTCTATAAAAGAGAGAGGTACTTTTGAATAAACATTCATTTGCCTTCTGAAATCGTACGAGATATTGTGCCCGTCCCTGGCTTAACAGCGTCAGATGGGTAGCCACCAGTTTCCATAACTTCCAAATCTTTGTCCTAACAAGAACAGTTTTTTGTGTGATCACAGTAATCTCTAAGTCTGTTTGAAACCTCTGACATTCTCCTGAGTTCACCCCCATCCCTTTCTCTAGCTTCTTTCCAGTGCCAGGACTATCAAGAAAAGACATTCCAAAGCACACAAATCTTGCTGAAAACCTCATTTTCCAAGAGGGGCATAGAAACAGCTGGGAGTTTTGGGAAGACTGCAGGCTATCCTGCTTTCTGTGGTGCAATCACTGCTGTTTTCAAGAAACAGAAGTGATGATTCCACCTGACAGCCTTTCCCGTGCTTTTATGAGAAGGGCCAAGGAAGCATCCAAGAAGTCATGTCATACACCATCACAAATCTCCAGGAATAAAGCAGCACCAAATGTCTGGCTGCTGGTAAAATGTGCATTTCTGCCACGCTACTACTCCTTCCAAATAATTTTTTTTTTTACTAAGTGTCCCACATGTGCCCTTTTCTCCAGTGACAGGATATCCTTCATTTGTCTGCACCAAGAGCAGATGAGCACTTCTTCGTGTTGTTTTCCAAGCTGGCTGATGGGAGGGTCAGCAGGGGCCAAAGCAGCTGCAACAAGGAAAGGAAAGATAACCATGGCAACCCAAGTTATCTGCATCCTCCATGTATTTCCTTCTCCCCACCCTACAGCATATCTTTCCCACCCAAACCTCAAGCCGATAGAGGCAGTGACCAGCTGGCAGGATGGGGACTGCAGCAGTGTCTCCTGCACCCAGAGTGTCTTGCTGTGTTTCGGGGCTCACCACTGCAGGCTGAAGTCATCAAAAGGAGACCGAAATCCTAGAGAGGGACAACTTGCAAAAAGCAGAGCTCTCCACTACTGTAGATGGGGCGCTGGATATGCTGCCTCTGCTCCAGAGTTGCAGATCCATTGATGCTGCTCCTGGTTTTGGCTCTGGGCTGTAACCCTTCCACAGCAGCAACAGCTTCTCCGTCTGTGCCCCACGTCAAACCCAGCTACAGTTTTGGCCGGACTTTCCTGGGACTTGATAAATGCAACGCCTGCATTGGGACATCCATATGCAAGAAGTTCTTTAAAGAGGAGATAAGGTCAGAAACTCAGCAGAGTAATTTTTAAAGCATACTGTATAGTAATTTGAAAGTTGTCTGTTAGAATTTCCAAGTGTTTTCATGAACAGCAGTGCATAGAGCAACTTAGCACCCCGTTGCCATTACAGCACTCAGTGATTTAATTAATGCCTGTAAGCTGATGCTTTGTCTCTTTTTCAAAGCCACACAAACATGATCAGACTTCAGCCCTGAATCATAACTTGAAATCAGGAGTAAAAGGCACAAATTTCTGTCTAGAGAGTGGCTCTGAAAAAAATTCAAGGCAGGGATGAGGGAAGGCAAGAGGGAAGGAAGGAATCAGCTTATTTAGATTTACTGGAAGTATTTTATTATGAGCAACTGGCTAAAGGCAAAAGGGGTTTAGCTTTGTACGCTCCCAACAGAGTATGTTAACTACAAACATACAAACATGCCATATAATTTTGTACCAGGTGCAACAATGTGAATGTGCAGAATTTCACGTGCCTTTTAACTAAGATCAAAAGGGATCTAAACCTGCCTGAGGCATGACTTCTGCACATGAGGTTACCCACACGCTTGAAAATAGCATGCAGCTAAATTACTGGTACATTTTGGGGAGATTTGTGTGAGAACTTGAAGGCAGAAATTGGATCTGCCTCGCTGTTGATGAGACACACACTGTCCAAGTGGTCATTGGACCAATGCAATCATTTTTAGGCTCAAAAGCACAGCCTATCTGATGACAGCAGGGAAAATGTTGCCACTTGTATTTGAGGAAAAAGTTAAAGGCACTGCTTGGCAGAGGAAGGGTTTATTTGGCCTGATATGATTTATAGAGCCATATGCACTTTCTTTTATAGATATAAAAGCCTGGGGGAGAAGAAATTATTATAGTAAAATTGTATTTTTAATGCTATAATGTAAGTAGTATAGTATTAGACAAATCACCATTTTTATCTTAAACTATCCTATAAAACGTAGCATAGTAAAACCATAATGGTTTGTCTGGGATGGACTTGTAATACCAGACATCCATCCTTCCACTGCTGCTGGAAAAAGGCAGCTTGTGGCTCTGCTCAGCCAGAGCACTCCTTGCTGTTGCACACTGAGGTCCCAGTCCTCGTCACTTTGCCCTTTGGCTTTCCATGTCCTCAGTGCCAGAGCGAGCAGTGAGTGAGGTGCTGAGTGCTGGGTTTCTCCCAGCCCAGCCTGGATCCCTGTCCCAAAACGCAGCGTGGATTTGCAATCAGCCCAGCATGCTCAGCTGGCTGACGGGTTGGTGTGGGTCTGCAGGGGCCAGGGGTGCACCCAGGGTAGTGTTTGCTCTGCATTTGGTTCCCTGCAGCAGGATGCCACTGCAGCTGCCTCCTGCCCCCTGACACAACCTGCTGAGCCCCTTTACTGCTCACCTGTGCAGGGTTTTTAGGGACCTGCTGCCAGGCACAAAGTGGCTCCCTTTTGGTTATTCCCACTTGGCCAGTGGGGACGCTGGGGCCATGCAGGTTCCCTCAGCCCTGCCAAAAATAGCAGAAATGCCTCTGGCTGTGGGGCTCCAGCTGCACAGTGGGAGAGAGGTGCTACGTGAGCCAAGGCAGGAGGGCCCCGTGCTGCCTTTCCTCCGGGGGACAGCGGGAACGGGGGCCAGGCGTGCAGAGGGTCCCACTGGGGTCCAGGAGTGCAGAGCCACAAACATGGGAGCACAATACTTCTGCCTCAGGGGGCACAGAGGGGCTCCCTAAGCCAGACACTTCTTTTTCTCTCCCACCAGACTGCAGTTGGCTTCCCACACATACATGATAACGTGAAGTTCTGCTGTGAGCTCTTCGGGAAGGGGAACTTAAAAATGTTCTCCTGAGCAGTCACTCAGCTTCAGGCTTTCCTTTGCATGGGTAAAACTTTTTCTCCCACTTGATTTCTTGAAAAACTGGGATTATTTTTTGGCAAGTGGGAGCTGAAACTAGGGAAATTTCAGTGGTGCTTATGCTCTTTGATCCACCCTCGTACCTTTTCACGTGTTCGCAAAAGTGGATGGCACTTGGGCTTCTCTGTGTTAATTCACATTAGAACATGCTTCATTAATTCTCCATCATTTCTGGGAGCTCTGACATGCATTCACACTGAGAAGATGGGAGTTTTGTTCCCAGAACGGCTGGTGACTCATCTTGTGCTCTAATGTTCTATACTTCCCTTATCTTTGCCCAACTTTATCCATCTGTAAATGAGGATACCAAGCCTGTCTACCAACTGTACTGAGAGCAGAGTGCAGTGAAAGTTTTTGTAAAATATTAGATTTTCAAAATACCGCAGAACTGAGCTGACCAAAGCTATTCAAAGTCTTGTGCCAATGCTGGTCCTGACCTTTGTCCAAAAATAATGTGAAAGAAGACTGAAAAAGCTGGAATGCTTAAATTAGAAGGGGGTTTGTAGGCTATTTCTTTTGTTTGTTTGTTTGTTTTAAGACTTAGCTTACTTATTTTGAAAAAAAATTCTGAAATTCCAAATGCAAGCAAAATTATTTTGGCTGAAACAAAATGCTGCATTTTATTCAAGAAATAAAAAAAAAATTAGTTTGGATTTCTTCAGCATTTCATTCTGGGTTGATCTGAAATCTGTAATCTGTGACTCACTTATTTGCATAGATCTTACTGAAGATCTTAGAGGATTTTCTGGCCCTTAGCTAAAAAGTTCTGTAAGAGAGGGAGTGGTTACAGCACAACTTGATGATGAATCTTGAAAGTATCCAGCAAATGTGCCAGGCCAGCGCTGTGCTGCCCAGAAATGATGCCAAATACAGACTTGCTGCAGCCCATGCCAGGTTCCCAGGCCAGAGTGGTTCTCCCCGCTGAGATCTGCAGAGGGAATCACTCCATCCACCCTCAAATTAATGCTCAGCCCTGGATTTCACACATCCATGTGCTGCTTTCATGCAGGAGGTGGCACTTTCCTGTTCTCTGCCTGATATGAGCTCCCCTGAACACATGAGCTTGAGTCAAGTCACAAGGCATATTTGTGCTTAACTTAAAACAAAAAAAAAAAAAAAAAAAAAAAGAAAGAAAGAGAAAGCCAGCCCAGAGCCATCTCTTCCCAGTACGTGCCTGGCACACTGTGCCCACTTTGCAGATTAGGCACTGGGAGAGGTCCTGATGCACAACAATTGCAGTGAGGCACAGCAATTATTCTCTTTTCTTTAATCCTAGCTCAAAACCAGACCAAAAAAACCCAAAACAAAATACCAACAAACCCACCGAAACAAAAAACCCAAACCCAAACAAAGTGTTTATTATCATGTCAGGTGCTTTAATTGTAGGGAATCTTCAATTTCATATCAGGCAAAATGCCCAAACAATTGAAATGCTGAAGTCCACCAACCTGTTCACACAAGGCTCCCCCACTTCTAGTCAGCCTGCATGGTGAATTTCTGGAAGGAGGCACATGGCAGGAGTTGGAAGCCAAAGCAGGGGAAGCACCAGGGTTTCACCCATCCTGTGCCTGCCCCAGAGCTCAGCTGCACAGGGTCTGTGGTGGGGAGAGGGAGTGGGGCGCTGCCTTCAGGAGGGATCATCTGATCAGTCTCTGATTGCAGATGGTGGCTCGTGTCACTGAGTCAGTTATTTGCCTGAAATCATAGAAAATCAATCCTCCCCAAATTTCTCTGTGCCAATTTCCCAAATGGAATTTGAAAGGAAAGACCAGCTTCAGCTTTCAGACTTGTTAATGTCTTGTAAGCTGTCTGAAACTCCAGCTAGGCTAATCCCTCAGGGAACCTCTTGCTCTCCTGTTTCACTTCTGAGCTACCAGCTTTAATTTAGGGTGAGATTAAATTAGGACATGCTTTCCTATGCACTTGGACAAGGAGCTCAGGGCAGGAGGGTTCAGAGGCAGCGAGGGCAGGATGCTGGCCAAACCAAAGGTCAGAGTTGGGCTGTTTTCCAAGAGCAGGTTCCAGACACCCTCCCAGAACAGGCACCGCGCTCCTCAGCTCCGGCGTGTGTGACGTGGGCAGGGCTGAGGGGGCTGCTGAAACAAAAAAAAAATTACCTAATTACCCAGCCCATATGCTCCCCTCCTGTGCCTGTGGAGGGGGAGCAAATTAGTGCAAGATCTCCATGGCTACAGAGGTGCTGCATGCCCAGGGCACACACACCCTGTCCCACCATCACACCCCAAACTCTGCTGCTGTCAGGGAGGTCACTCCTCCAAGGTGCTGAAATACAGTCAGGGGTGTTGGGGGAGACAGGTAGACCCCTGCACTGACAAAAGCCACCATCTCAAAACAAGAGGTCATTTTGATACTCCCAAATACATTTGTTGCCAGGAGGTTTTAATATCAGGAGGATCCTTTAAAGTGTCAAGTACTCCTTTTTTGGGACCCTTTCTCTATAAGTAGGAAAATTTAAAACACCAGGAATTCCTCATGAACCAAAACCCTGCAACCCTCTTCTTTCTTCCCTCCCTCTACCCAAAAGACCCCATTTGGGTGTTTCACCCTTCGCTCCACGGCAGCATTCATGACAAGGGATGGTATTAGTGGGAAGCAAAGAAGGACTTTTTTACCAAAGCACATTTCCTTAGCTGATGGTTTCAGGCTGCTCACCCTGGGGCCACCCAGCCAGGGTGACCCGGCCTTTGCCAGGCGATGGCAGGAAGCCCCCGGGGCCAGCCTGGAGAAGCTCAGCGGGGCGGGCGCTGTGTCCGTGTGGCTTTTAACCCGCTCTCCGTGGGGCTCTCGTTTTGGTTTGGCAGGTTTGACACCTGGCTTTCTTCTCATTTAAAGCTGCCCCCCAGCTCCCTGCTCAGCTACTCGGGCAACTACACGGACGATGCCAAGAGCTGGCGGCTGGTGGACATCACCCGGCTGACCTCCAAGTACCAGCATGACCGGGCGGACAAGCGCATCTGCACCTCCCTGCTCAAGAGCAAGACCTGCAGCCTGGAGCGCGCCCTGCGCCGCACCCAGCGCTTCCAGAAGTGGCTGCGGGCCAAGCGCCTCACGCCTGACCTGGTCCAGGTCCGTTCCCGGTGGCTCCCCCGGTGCTCCGGCACAGCCGGGGGAGCGCGGGGCACAGCAAGGCCCCTGGGGTTTGGGGGGGTGAGGAGGGTCTCGGGGGGATGTGGTTGTAACGTGCTGGTTGGAGGGTGAGACCTGGGGGTGGCTGGCACTCATCCATCCTGCCTGGTTGGTGGAGATGGGGCAGCCTGGTGTGCCCCCAGCCAAGCCCACCAGCCAAAGCAGGGAGGCAAAATGATGCCCTGATGGGAAGAAAAGTGCCACAGTTGAAGGCCAAGGTAATTGTCACACTGCAACACAAAATAACTCACAGAAGCAGGCTAGATGTAAAAGGAAAGGAAAAGAACCCAAAAAAAGCCAACTTTATTTTCTGACTCTAGTATATATGCAATAGTAAAAGTGACAGTGGATTGGAGGGTGAAACTGCCACGCCTCCAACCACACTGGTCAAACCAACAGTCCATCAGTTCTTTCCACCCACAACGAAAAATGCAAAATAATCATTATTTACAGGAACAGTGTGTGAGAAAACTCAGCTGAAATATGTGAATATCAGAGGCATAAGAACTTTTAGAAGAACTTTAAAACTCTCAAAAGAACAGGGTGACAGGTAATGCCATGGCACTGCCTGTATAGGGCTGGGATGGGCTCAGCCCCAGCAAGGAGAGCACCAGCTCCTGGCTCCTTGTGCAGGTTGAAGCTGAAATCCTGTGGGAAGCCACAGCACCAGGTGGCTTCAGGCACAGGGATAACAACAGGCTGTGCACACAAATGTGGTAATAGCTCCAGAGATTGCTGCCATTTTTTTCCTAGTTTTCCATCATGTCTCAGCATTGTGGGGTTTCGGGGTTTTTTCCATCATAAATTTGTACCCACAAGGGCAGCCAGTGCCTTGAAAGCAATTTTGCTTTGGGCCAGGGGCCAAGTCAATGTGGGTCTCTCTTGCTTGTGGCTGGCAGGACAAGGGGCATGGGCAGTCAGAGCCAAAGCCTCGATTACTCATTTCCTGCCATCCATAGCAAATGATCTCAGGCACAAAGAAGCACACTGCCCTTTCTCCCACAGTCCTGGGGTGCCACGGGTGAAGCCAGGACAGGAACATGGTGAGTGTGCATCACCACCACCACGTAGCTGGGCAGCTACAGCAAGGGCATCCCCCTCACCCCACCCAAACAACAGCAAAACATCTCTATAACCCCTGGAAAGGGCAGGGACCAGGGTGGGGGTTGGACATACACTCAACTAGACCTGAAAGACAAAGGATTATTCCAGTACTTCTTCAAATTCCAAGAGAGAAATGACTGTGAAAAAGTGACTTTGTTTATATTTCTACATAGGCAGCTGCTCACTGCATCCACTCAGCTCTGGTGAGTGCTAAAGCTATGCTGCTTTAGTTCTTCCTCTACTCTTAGCCTGGGGAGCAGCACACCTTAGGAGAGAGAGGTTGGGATACACTGGGGTTATGCCTGGAGTGCCCTAAAAAGGTCTCACCCAAATCACTGACAGTCCAGCACAGCAGGTCACCCTGAGGTCAGTACCCTCCTGGGCAGCACATGCCTGATGGGGAACAGATTTTTGGAGCAAAGCTACATTGTACTTTGTTTAGTAACATCAGGAGAGGCACTACAGAGAGGGGATGGTGCATCACATCCACTCAGAGCATCCCTCACCTGAGCTTGTGGGCAGGGACAACTCCTTAGGCTGGCAGGTGCCCAGGCAGCTGCTGGCCACCACTGTTGCTCCAGGCAGCACTGCAGGGACCTGCAGGAGGGCAAGTTGGGCTGCCAGGTCCTTGCTGTGTTGTCCCTCCACTCCCCAGCAGTTCTGAGGGAAAGAGAAGGAATTGAGAGCTTATAACTTCAACTTGCTGAGCTGGGCAAAAAGTAACTGGAGAAATGTGGCTCTGTGGTATCTCAGACCTGCTGCAAAGCTAAACCATCAGCTGAGCCCAAATCCTTCTCCTTAAAAGGCTCCTCATGTGCTACAGTTTTCCCTACCCCGTCCTCTCGGAGTCTGAAATGCCAGCTGAGCTGGCAGGGCTGCACACACAGGCACACACACATATATGGATGCACATGTGCACACACAGCACCACGCAGAGACCCTGGCTGGGCCACCCTGCCCTTGCACCTATCCAGTTTCTCCCAGGAATTTCCCTGTGCAGCAGCAGTGGGGAGCTGAGCTGATGCCAGCCCCAGAGTGCCTCTGAAGTGAGCTCAGGGCCAGCCTGGGGGGACGTGCCCAGTGACAAACTCCCTGGGACATTTCATCAATCCCTGCAGCTTTTTAGTTGGAAAGGGCATGGGAGGCTGCAGGGAGGCCCAGACCTTTGCACATCAGCCTCAGGATTGCTCTGCTCATGTTTTCATGGTCCTTTAGTTCTGTAAGTCAATCAGAGAAACAAAAATTGGAATTTAATTCATTTCTAACAGCATATAGATTTGAATACACAGAGAAGTATAGTGATCCAGAGACTCTGGAACCCACTTCCTCATCACCAAATTTCAGCAGCAATCACTTTTTAAGATCAGGCATGTGCTCTGCAAAATGGCTTCTGCTCCCACAGTGGCCTTAACAGAAAAACAGCCAGTGGCAACAACATTTCAGTCACACATACATGTGTGTGTGTGTCTGTGTGTGAGAACCCATCCCACCCTGCTGTGTGGGCCACCACAGGTTACAGACTGACCTCCCCAGCCCGTCCAGCCCCACAGGGATGGGGATCCCCCTCCTCCCTGGCCATCCCACCTGCCCTCCTCCCTCTGGAAAGCAGCACCCCTGCCTGCACCCAGCCCAGCACCGCTGCCCCTCTGCAGTGTTTGCTGTGCAGACATGTGTTGGTAACCCAGCAGGAGCCACTGGAGAGGGGTTTTTGGGGCTAGCATGTGTCTCTGCAAATGCTTACCTAAAGAACTGCTCTTATGGCTCTGTTCTGCTCTCCCTCTTTCCAGAGGTGTAAACAGAACACCTCTCTCAAGGACTGACATGATGCCCAGCCTGTTTCACAGAGCTGCAGTCTCACACGGCAGTGCTTGTTCTCCCTTCCCTGCAGTTTATCCTGTATAGCAGCACTGGGGAAAGCTAATGGGCCCAGGTAATTTTGTCTGATAGACAGAGCATTATAACAAACCACAACGTGCTTGAATCAAAATGACAGACCATGAAGTGATGTTTTTCCACTTTACACTGCCTGCCCTGCCTGACCCAGCCATCAGCTGAGCTGCCTGTCACAGCGATTATTTCACCAGCCACAATGAAAATCTTTATTGGATGCAGCAAAGTCTTCAGTCTTAAAATCCAGCCTGCCTCAGAGATGAGCAGGATTTAGCTGGGGCTCAGCCTGCTCTGCAGCCCCAGACACCCACTGCTTCGCCCAGGAGCTCGTCACCTCCAACCACTCTGGGTGCTTTCCTGCTGGAGAGGCTACAAAGCAGGTTGGTTTCAGCATAGATCACCCACAGGGAAAATTTACAGCCCTGCCTACAAAGCACAGACTGGAAAATGATGAAGGTTGACAGAGGAAAGCAGTACCAATGTGAAAATACAGCATTTGCAGACCCTCTCTCTAGGATGGACTGTTTGAGACTACTGACCAGCAACTACTGACCAGCAGCTGCTGACCAGCACCTCATCCTGCCCCCAGCAGATGCACCAGCACCCCGGTTATGTGGCCTCTGAGTCTAGTCCACATCTCTTCTTGCTGCACAGGGGCAGCAGCTCACTCACATGTCCAGTTGTCCATCCTAGGGAAGGATGGGCACTCTGGGGCTCCCAGAGCCACCTCCTAGACCTGCCACCTCTTTGACCCAGTACCTCATCATCAGAGACTTCCATAAACCTGCTGGCAGTGGGGATGGGTTTCTCAGGGCATTCTTGCCTTCTTTCTTTTGGGAGTTAAGGAGACCCTTGGATTCACATCGCCAGGAGCTGTAGGTGACACCTACATCCAAGTGTTTCCTCCTGGAACCCATCCTAAACCTGGTAGTTTGGTGAAGCTGGATCCATGCAGTGGCTCATGGGGCAGAAGGCAGCTGTGCTCCTGGTCTGGGCCATCCCTCCTTGGGCTGACTGAAAAGAAAACAGAGCAAGAAGTTGTCTTCCACAAGTTGTCTTTACATCCAAGTGAATTCTGGGTGTGTCTGTGCTACATATGCATAAAGTGGAGTTTAATATGCATCCTGTAGTGTGTAATAGTGTTTAAAAACAGCTGAGAGGAGGTAGGCTTTGCAGGATCTACTCACTATCAGATACAGAAATGTGGGTATTTAATCGAAGTAAATAAGAAGATTTCCACATCAACCACAAACAATACATCAGGCTGTCTGTCAGGTCTTATTCTCTGGGGTGATAAGTCTCTGCAAAGGACTTAAAATATTTTCAGGTAAATTTGTATCCCCCGTGTTTCGAGTATGTGTTCTTCACATTTTTCTTCCATTGACAATTTTTGTCTGACAGTTTTACAACTCCAGCTCCTTTTCTGCTGTAGAGATGTTTCCATCAGCCTGCAGAAAGGTGAGAACCCTCTCCACTGAAAGAATCAAGCAGGTGCTGAGCTTTATGCTGTCTCTGCTGAAATCCAAAGGCCCCATTGCCCAGTTTTTGTGGGTCAGGGCTTCATTAAACTGTAGGAAGCTGTCAGCACCCAGCCCTGCTCCTGTGCTCCCACTTGTCCGTGGATGTGCCAGTTCCTAAGGACACCAGCAGCCAGGAGCACCACGGGCAGCACGTGCCCATATTTATCTTAGGAGGGTGAGCTCTGACCTCAGAAAAACCCTAATTACACCATCCATGCCTTCTCTTTATGTTCCCACTGTGCACTCTTCAGGGTCTCAGCTTTTGCATTGCAGGCTCCTGGAAGCAGCAAGGCTCTCTAACTTTGTCTGCAAATATTTGCATAAGCATGGAGCTGCAAGAGACTTTCTCCACCGTTTATCTCTTACTTTGCACAGCTCTGTTCTGGTCATTTTTTATCACTTCTCCTCCAAAGTAAAAGTGACAGAGTCAGCCACAACATTCTTGAAAGTGCTGCAAGACAGAAATCCATAGCCATCCCTCCCCCTGCACCTCTTCTATGGTTTTAGACAATTAATTGAGAAAATATTTTCCTGAGAAGGCTGCACCAGAGGAGAGGAGTGTATGAAGACTTGCAACAGGAACTGAGTAGAATTATTTTTGACAGATGTTTTATTCTTTTTGGGAGGAAAGGTTTTTTGGTTTTTGTGAAACAACACTTCAGTAGTGATTGATTGGTAGTTTTGACCAGCTATTGGCATTTTGGACTTGTTTTGTGCAATTGATGGCCAAGGAAGGAGTGGTTGGAATCACACCAAGGCCAAAGGGATTCAGAGGAAGAGAGGTGGGACATCTAGTTCCCCCTTTCCTCCTCCAGCTGGGAAAGTGCCCTGCTCATTCTTTCCATGTTCCTTTATTTCTTTGTCTCGGCTGGGTGGTTCAGTGTTTTATGCCAAATGAACAGCTCGCACAGGAGGGGCTGGGAAGGACCTACCTCAGAGTTCCCACATGACCTGGGGAGATGCTGCGTCACATCTTTGCTCTTGGCATGAAGGATGGCAGGGAGCAACGTGAGCTCCACCTCCTTTTCCTCTGAAACGCATCTCTCAGCCTTCAAATTATAAACAAAACTCAAAAGAGCAAATTTGGCTACTGGAAAAAATTTTAATAAAGCGACTTAAAAAACCTGATTCCCTTCTCCAGCAGACACATGTCAGGGCAGTGCTTCTGTGCCACCGTGGGCAGCTTTCCATATATAAATACTCTCCTTGGCTATTAAGGAAGACTAACTGAAAAATAATTTTAAAAAGCCATTTTTGACTATGAAGGTATAATTTTCTATGCCATTTATCCCAGCCATAGATTGCTCATGCAATTTTACAAGTCAAACCTCCAAATCTGAAGGGTGAAATACAGTGATAATTGACTCCAACGGTTCTCTATTTGTTGCTGGTATTTACAAAAAATAAACACAGGCTATTTGGTTTTGATAGTTAATGCATGAGTTTATCAGAGAGAGAACATATCCTGTGCTTACACTCACACACAATGTTTATTTACATTTTAAAAGCATGTTTACTGACCTTAGCAAATAGTGTTTCCAAGAAAGCTGCTCTCAGGTTAAGCAAATAACGAAGTGATCAGAAGATTATTTAACGAGGGAAGTGAGTCACTGTCCTAACAGCTGGAGGGCCTCCACCAGGAATGCCAGGGCTGGAAACCCAGGCAGAAGGAAGAGTCCCATGGTGTGGAGAGATGTGGTGCAGCTGGGGGAATATGAGGTTTGCAGTGCCCAGGAATGGGGGCCATTGTTGACACCTGAGTTGGGAAATGGCATTTTTGGATGGCACCGGTCCTCTCCTAGGAAGGGTGAGATGCCCTGTGTGCCCACATCCTGCAGAGCTGAGCACAGAGGTGTGTGTGTACCCCAGCACGACCCAACTCACTGCAATGCCTCAGGCTGGAGTTAGACTGTCCCTGCTGGGCTTTCCTCTCTCACAGGGCCTGTCCAGCCCCATGCTGCGCTGCCCATCCCAGCGCCTCCTGGACAGGATCGTGCGGCGCTACGCGGAGGTGCCGGACGCCGGCAGCATCTACATGGATCACCTGACGGACCGGGACAAGCTGCGCCTGCTGTACACCCTGGCTGTGAACTCACACCCCATCCTCTTACAGGTACGTGCCAGCCTGCCCCAGCTTGGAACACCACCCCTCACAACAAACCCTTGCATGAGATGTGTGCCAGCCTCAGGGGCACAGGAGTCTGGCCTTTCTCAGCTCCCTGGCCTTCAAAAAGTGTGTTTCGCCTGTGGGGCTGGGTGGCTGAAGCCAGGCAGGCTCATGAGGTGCTCCCTGCATCAGCCTGTGAGGCTGGGGAGAGACAGGGAAGCCCAGATGGGTTATTGCACTAGAGCACTGTGAAATCCAGGGTTTTACACATCCCCAGCACCTCAAAGTGTTAGGTTTGCACTGCTAATGCATTACATTAAGTCACAGCCTGTTTCTGGGAGAGAAAGAGCATGATTTCCCATGCTCCATGTGCCAGTGCTGTGTTTTCCATTCTGCTGCTGGTTACTGGGTCTGGGTTTGAAGGCAGTGATCTGGGAGGCTTCACACCCTTCCCCTTGACCCCTCCTGACCTGCCTGGCTCCTCTCTTTCCTTATGTTTCCAAGGGAAAGTCCTCACCTTTCCCCATCCCACCTTTAGTCCTCACTGCTGGTTCTTGCAACCCTTCATGATTCCACGAAGAAAAGATGGCAGTGGCAGCATCATCCATCCCTGGCCCCAGGCCACTGCTGCACTCAGCAACTTGCAGGGCTCTGCGTGGTCCCACAGAGACTTCATTCCCACAGGGAATGGTGCTCGTGCTCTGGGAGGCTCCTGGGGGTCATTCAGACACCCCAGTTATGGATCACTGGGACATGAAGCTGTGGCCTTTAGCACTCTGAAGACATGGGAACACAACTTGAAGAGATGAGAAAAATATGCCAAAGAGAAAAAGCTAGATTTTTACACAGTTGCCCTGAATGCCTTCACAGCAGAAGGGAGAAGTAACCTTAAACATGAAACTGGATGAGTTCATAATGGCTTGGCAGGGTCTGAGGTGCTGGGGACACAGATGAGTTTTAATGCAAATGACAGAAAGATTTGTGCTGGCATAGCTCAGCAGTCACACAGTTTGGTTTCCACCTGGGAGATCCGTGTTTCTGGCATGAGCTGCAGGGATGCAGGGAGCCCAGCCCAGGTGTCTCCACCAGAGCAAACACCCACCACATTGTAAGAGACTGCAAAGTCTCTTACAAATGAGCCTGGCAGTTCTCACCAATTAGCAAAAACTGCTTTAGCCTTACCTCAACTCCAAGCTGTGACTTCATCTGTTCAGTGCTCATGAGGGACCCATCAAAGACACCTAAAATTAGCTGTTCTGTGGCTAAAATTTTCATGAATCTGAAAACTATTATTATCTTGGACTTTCCAGTTAGTCTCTCTTACAGAATAAGTCTCAAAATACCAGATTCTTTCTCCATTTCAAAAAAGAACCATAAGAAAAATAAAAAAAGCTTCCTAACTCCTCCTGGATGGGGTAGTAAGTACCTTTCTCAGCTGCTAAAGCTGGATGGGGCAAGGAAGGATTGCAAGCTGGCTTGGAAACCAAACCACAACCCTGCTGCTTGGAGCCAGAAAGGGCACTCTGAGAGGGAGGCGGGTGCATGGGCAGAGGGCAGGGGCAATCCCCCCATTCCTGCTCTCCCTCGTAGATCTTCCCCGACGTGGAGGGCTGGCCCTTCCCGCGGTACCTGGGCTCCTGCGGGCGCCTGGTGGTCAGCGCCAGCACCCGGCCCCTGCGCGACTTCTTCGGCGCGGCCCCCGAGGTGGCCGCAGACCTGGCCCTGCAGCTCCTGGCCGTGCTGCGCTCCATGGCCACCAACGACCTCAACTACTTCTTCTACTTCACCCATGTGGACGCTGGCACCTTCGGCGTGTTCAGCAACGGGCATCTGTTCATCCGGGATGCCAGCACGCTGGGCATCATCGACAAGGAGGAAGGTACTCAGCGGGCTCCGTGGCTACGCGTCTGTCACGGGAGGGCTCGGGAGGCAGGCAGACAAATCTTTCCCCTTCTGCCCTTGGGTCTACTGCTGCCTTTTTTGGTTTTTGTTTGGTCATTTTTAGTGGTTTTTTTTTTTTTTGGTTATTTTAATTAACCAAACACCACTTATTAAATTAAATGATGAGACGTTCACGGAGAGACTCCCCATCAGCAGCTCCTGCCATCCTGGCTCGGAGTCAGGATGGCGATGGGTGTTCTGTTTGTGCAGTCGGTGGTTTGATGATCACTCTGTAGCTGGCAGCAGCTTTCACGGTGTGCTGAATGCTCCCATTTGAAGCCTCCCTTTTCAAACTTTTGCCACGAAAATGTCAATATTTGCAAGCAGAAACTTTGTAATTTCATTTGTTCTAAGCAGTGGGTCACATTGGACCATTTTTACGTGCATTTATCACATTGACTAATAATGGTTATTATTATTTATAACAACAATAACAAAATCTTCCCTTTTTTCATTTTTACATAAAATCAAGGGTTAGTATTCAATTTTCACAGGTTACGTTGGTCTACTCCTGCAATAGAGCTAGTCAAAGACTATTCATCCAATAATTTAAGTTTCTTGTTGAATATTCAGATTTTCGAAAGGTTTTTCCTCAGCTCACACATTCAGCTGAGTATTCAGAATATTCAGAAGCAGCTGTCAGAAAATTTTCCACTGGATTTCCTTTTCTTATCCCAACAGCTATGACTGTTAACTTGACTTCAGCTAGATGAGCTGTTGTTGCAAGGCAATGATTTTGGTTAACATGAAAAAAATTACAGGTCTGGCTATTTGTGGTAGTTTTTTGTAGGAGCTCCACATTTTAGATTTGTACTCCAATTCTCATTTTTTCTGCATCAGCTTGACTCGACAGACTCATCTCCAGTTCCTCTGACAGGCAGTTCTAAAGAGCTCTGCCATTCAGAAAAATATACATATTTCAAAAGCAAGAAAATTGGCACATACACAGCTTCAGCACTGAGTAATTTGTAGTGAAAGGTGGTCACATCCCTTAGACAGTAACAAACCCCATGTTAACACAGAGGCACAGCTATCTCTGGCTGTCCAGGAGCTCACTGTTATGTTTCTAACAAGCGGTTTAATTGTCCCCAACAGGGAGCCAGCTGATCGATGGCCAACAGGAGTATAAAGATATCTTCAGCTGCCTGTCTGTGGACTGCCCGGCTGCATTTGTGTCCTGTGACTCCATCAGGGAGAAGCACAGCCTCGTCATGGTGTGTCAGGACCTTCTGCCGAAGCTGCTGACAGGGAAGTTCCTGGCCCCAGTGCAGGAGAGGATCGACGCCTTCCTGCAGCGCTGCGCCCGCGGCCTCGGCGACGACCGCGGTGCCAACGAGGCCATGGCGGAGCTGGCAGAGATCCTGAAACCTCTGCGGTCCTGCGACTCCCGCTTCGCCTACCGCTACCCTGACTGCAGATACAGTGACAAATACTGACACAGCAGCTGCCCCTGGCAAGGGCTGGGGCAGCGTCAGCCCCCTCACAGCGCGGGAAGCGAGAAGGAACCAGGGGAGCTGGGAAGAGCTGCCCCAAATCCAGGGCATTCGCAGTGTAAGAGGGAGCAGAGTGCGTGTGGGATTTATTATTCATCTCCCAGAGATGCATTTGTTACATGGGATATAGACATGGTGTATGGTTTATGAATTATTAACATTGACATGACTGACAAGGGGCCACAGGATTAATAAATCTCATTCACGTGTTTTGGCCTTGGAAGAGTTTCCCATGCCATTTGTTGAAAAGCAAGGCAGGATGCTCACAACCAGCTAGATAGAAGATTGTTATTGCCAAGAAACTCTTTCTGATGGAGATGATCTATAAATAATATGGGATGGATGGATGGATGGAAGGATGGAAGGATGGATGGATGGATGGATGGATGGAAGGATGGATGGATGGATGGATGGATGGATGGATGGAAGGATGGATGGATGGATGGATGGATGGATGGATGGATGGATGGATGGATGGATGGATGGATGGCAGATGGATGGATGAAAGGGATTCCCTGTGGTTATTATTAATGTGCTAAGAATCATAGATATATGGAATGACCAGATCAGTTCTGTGATGATGAGTTCTGATCACCCATCACAGCTCACTTTTACAAAATATTTTCATTTTATTACTTTGATAGCACACAGAACAGAAAGACACAATCAAAAGCATTAAAAAGCTGAAAGGTTCCTTGTGTCTTGAGACTTAATTTCTCTAATCCCCAAATATAATTGCTTCTCGTCTTTCCCAAGTCAATGGACAGTAGTCGGAGACTAAGACAGGGCTTTGGTTTAAGATGAGAAAAACTCCCAGCTCTGGGATGGGATTGTTCAGCAGATATTTTCACATTATTCTCTCTGAAGTGCAGGAACCATTTGCACAAAACCATTCAAATGGGAAAATTACTTAAAGAGGAGAAGGAACACAGGCAGAGGATGAGACATTAATTTACACTGAGCCTGACATGACTTGCCAAACACTCAATACTTCAGTAAAGGTGCTGGGGCACCCGCCAAGAGCTGGGGAGATCTAAGCTCTGACCAGCAAGAGCTGCAGCCATCCTCATCCATTTGCCTTCCAGAGGAGGAATTGGTAAGCCACACCCCAAAGGAGTGAGTCAGGCACTTAAAATTTGGGGTGGTTCTGGAAACATTTCGCAGCAGTTGTCAAACCAGGGCTAGATCCAGGTCCCTCATTTTGCACGAGATGGTTGCAAAAGTGGCAAAACTCAACTTTTCTCACCCAGAATCTGTCAGTACCTCTCATATGAGGTGCCTGTGAGGTGTCAGAAACCCACACCAAACCTTCCCTGGGGTGTAGGGGTCAGACAGACCTCACCTGGGTTTGGTGCTTTCTCCTGGGATCCAGGCACACAGGAGTCACTGAGCAAATTTGACTGAGCTAAGTGAGAAACGAGGCTTTCTGGATCATCCACAAGAATTTTCATCATGGAAAGGGTCTTTTTCTAGCTATGGTTAAAAAAATTTGTTAAAAATGTAAAGGCAGAAAAAGATGTGAGTGCATTTGCATTGCCAGTGGTTGTTCTGACTTGTGTTGTACAGAGAAGGAATGCAAATCCAGATTTTGTGTTGGCTGAGAGGGGCTCTGTGCACACAGAACATCCAGCCTGGGGTTCCAGGCAGGTGTGGGTGAAGCCTGATGAAACAGGTTGGGCATCCAAAACCACACACAAAATCAGACACGGGGGAAATATGACTCAGGACAATTATTTTGCCTTTCTTCCTGGCATAAAGTATCAAGTGCACCTTTTACCTCTCAAGATGTAGAAACATTGAAAATAATAAGTTTAAGTTTAGCTGCAGGCCCAGATGGTCAGACAGCAAAGAGGTTTAAATATACAGCCTCAGCTATGGCTGCAGCCCTCTTTCCTGCTTTCAGTCTATTTCTACATCATGGCTCTTTTCCAGAAAGAAAAACATGTCCTTCACTGAGATGCACAAGGCTGTCTAACAACCTGCTTCCGTCAGTTTTTACTGAATCCATCTGCATCTCCAATCTCTTGGGGAGTGGGTTTACCTGAGAGCTGGGTGTTAGCCCTGGGCCCCTTTTCCTGCAGGGATTATCCCACACTGTGCTGGAAACACAGAGGAAACACAGTGAGGATGTGTGTGCTCAGCAGGGAATGTCAGGAGGAAGCCCAGATCCCTCAGGAACAGCCCAGCATTGGGACAGAGGACAGAGAATTGTCCCACAGGCCCTGGTAACTCACAGCCCTGAAGAGCTGGGGGTCAGAAACAGAAAAGCTGTGGTTTTACTTTGCTGCTTGGACTCATTTTGCAAGGCTGCAGCAGAAGCCTTGAGACACGTAGCATCTATTTTTACAGGGCTTGATTCAAAGTTGTTAGAGCTGAGAGGAGTCTCCCTGCTGCTTTTAATAGACTTTGATACGAATTTAAATAAAAAACCCCACTCATGATTAAAAATAACGCAATTGTGGATTTACAAATTATTAAAGCATTGGGAGCTGTGTTCTCCACCAGTTTCTTTGCAGACATTGATTACAAAGGCCAGGCTCATGTAAGACTGTGACTAATAAGCCAGCCATAAAATCAGTCCATGGCTCAGAGAACAATTATTTCCCTAAACTAAATCTCATTTCCTTATATTTCCCTGGCCTCCTTTTTTTTTTTTTTCAGAATTGCCAATTTTTACTCTTAATATTTTCCTTTTTCTTGGCAGTCAAACTCTGGAATCAGTGCCCACCCTGTCTGCCAGCTTCAGTCAAGCCTTAAAATCCTAGTAGGCCAAGCTCCAGAAGGATGTGAAATTAACTTATAAATGGCAATTATTTAAAGCCTAATCCTTCCCAAAAGAACTCTCAAGCAATTTTTTCCCCTCTGTATTCGAGTTATTTCTGTCAGTGGCTTTGTTTGAGCCTTTGAAAACTGTTCCTGGTAACAACTTCAACTGTTTCCATAGCAGAACAAGAATGGCAGGAGAGATCTTCCACTGATCTCCCAGTCAGCCTCAGCATCTCCTTTTTCTGTAGGTAGTTTGCAGCTGCCTTTATGCCCAGCTGTTTATCAGGCATCTCTCTTAGTGCCCTATGTCCCACGTGTTTTTAGAGTTTTCATGTCAAGAGGTTTGTAAAACTCTCTTTTTGGCCTTATTTTGACTCGCAGCGTATTTTGACACTGTCATTTCTCAGGGGTTTGAGGCTGCTACACATCCTGGGGGGTTGGAGATTCAGATTTCCCACCCCATAGCTTTTGTGGGTTGATAACTTCTTGCCACACTTTGCACACACACACACATCCCCTTTCCTGCCAGCTCCCAGCCTCTCACAGAGGGCCACCCAGAAAACATTATGGCATTTTGGAGAACCTGGAACCACCACTGAACAGCTCCAGTCCACAGGAGCAGCCACTCAAGCACATTTCATGCATCTTTCCAGCAAGCTCAGCCAACATCAGTTGTTTGCAGGTGCTTTTTATTTGCTTTCTGGTTTGCTGAGACTTTAGGATGCACTTGGGTCCCATTTGCCAATTACTCTCTACAGCCAGGTGCTCTAGATGCTTTATTGCTAATTCTTCCTCAGTTTCTCCCATCATCCCATGAATCTGGAAAGTAAAGCTTTAACAAAAATATTGAGTGTCATGAGATGTTATGAAATCACAAGAACCAGCTCTGTGGTGTTCTGAATTGGCTCACCAAGACACATTAATTTGATTAATAGGTGAGTCTGTCTGCTACTGTACCCTCTGTTCCCCTAATTCACAGCTGAAAGGAGCTTGGTAGCCATCCTGAAACTACAAAAACACAAACAGGAATTTCAGCGAAAGAAAAATTAAACGAAAGAGCTACTCCAGGCTGGAGGGCTAGGAGAGGCATACACTGTTTCTACCTTATGGATTACAGAATATGGGCAGAATTTTCTGCTCTCCTCCACAGGGGATGGGCTGAGCCAGAGTGGTGGCAGTGGGGTTTTAGGATGACCTGAACAACTGATAAAAGACCCCAAGGAAGGGTGAGGATGATCCAAAAGTCCAGAAAAAGTGAAGAGGAAAGAAAAGACAGGTGGAAAACTAGGGAGGGACACCTGATAAAGATCCTCAAACAGTTTTGCTACAGTCATAGCTTTACTTGCATCATTTTACTTTTCTGCTCTTCCACAGAACCCCACAATATTCTATTCCTTGCAACATAAGAGTATAAATGACAATAGTTAGTCTAGAACAAACTTTTCAGGTGTTTGAAGAACAAGAATACACCAGGCTGTTCCCTGGGGACATGCAGGTTTGAAAGAAGCAGCTTGTCAGGTTTTTACAGTGCTCTAGTACTACTCAGCAAGGATGCAGAGAGCTACAGCCCTCGCCTTACAGTTCATTTGCTACATTGCATGCAAAGATAGCTCTTTAGACTTAACACCCACAGAAATGTCATGCAAGGTTCAGCATATTATGTGTTTGAAAAGGACCTTGTCAGTCACATGGGAGGTTTTTTTTTCCCCTTTCAAAATTTAAACATGCATTTGGATAAGGGCTTGTCAGATTCATTCCTCTAGTGATGCCTGAAAATAGTGGGTTTTCTTGCTCTGAAAAAAATTGTCAAGACACTTCAGGAGCTTTTCTCAGGGACTGAAACCTCCCTCTGCTCACATTCTTGGTGCAGAAAAAGTAAGAGAGAAAATCACCTCTGGGTGTTCACTCTGCTCCGGCTGGAACAGCTGTAAACATTTATTCATTTTTTTTCCTCAACACCTGAAGATGGAGAAAATAAAGTGCCTGTGTTTGCACCATTTCTACACAGCAGAACAAAGCAGGAATTTGTGTACAGTTCAGGCACTGCTAAGGACAAGGGTGCTGGAACAATGATGCTGCTGGGGGCAAGTGCTGGGATTAAACATCCCTGCATCCATTCAGGGCACTCATCACCGTTTCAGACACCACGGAAAGGAGTCACTGCATCAGTGCTGGTGTTTCAAAATGGAAATCCCCTCAGCAGGTGGAGAAGGGATGGGAACAATTGTCCAGATTTCAGGAAATCAGTTACTTATCCCTTCCTGTTTCCAATCACAGCACTGCTTGTTCTGCCTGTCCCTTTCCATGGGCTGCCTTGGTTACAGGAGGGGTGCACAGGATCAAAGGTGTCGGAGGACAGGAGCAGCCGCCTGAGGAACAGGGCCAGAGGTGATGGGGGCTTTCCATCAAATGGCTGCATTGTCTGGGGACAAATATTGACAGCAGTTTGTGTCTACAAGGTGTGAAAGAAAACAACAAACCTGCAGGAAGTGGTCTTGTTGCATTCTGTGAGTAAAATATCCAGAAAAACATTTAAAAAGAGCTGCTGACTTGTTCTATCAAAGTACTTAGGGAAAATCTCCCCAAAGTCGAGCAGTTTGACTTTTATTCCAAAAAGAGCTCTGGGGTTACCATCCCCAGGGAAGGGATGGCCAGGCAGGGCTGAACTTTATGTTTGCACGTCCCTAGGCTGGAGCCAAGCAGAGCTGTCTAAAAATACAGCTTTTGCATGACTGGAGGATGGCATGTGCAGCGAGATAAAATTACTGGGGAAGGAGGGCAGGAAAAAGGAGCTTCTGAATGGAGGACAGGAGTACAAATATGACCTTGAGGTGCCACCAAAAAATGTGTATATTTATAAAAAAAATAGTCAAACCCCTCAGCACTGGCAGATCAAAGAGGAAGTATAAAAGGTCAAAAGGCATGGAAAACCCAGGACTTTTCTAAGTGGATCAGAGTCTTCAAAACACTATTATTCCCAGAGGTGTCCACGTTCATGGGATTTCATGAGAGGAATTGTTCATAAATTTGAGAGAAACACAGACTGAGCTAAAGGACAGAGGACTCTCAGTACTACAGAGGCAAAAAATAGGAATTATTGGAAAAACTGTGACCACAGGTTCCCTCTTTTCTCTGCTGCAGACCCAGATCCACGAGCACACTCTGAGACACTGATCAGCCTCTTCTGGGGCAGGTGGGAGCAAATGCCCTCAGATGCAGCCCCCCACATCCCCTCCTGCTTCTGGACAAGGATGGAGGGATGGCTCCCTGGCAGAGGAGTGAACTCACTCAGAGGGAAACTTTTGGAGGCTGGATTTGCAGGTTGCAGGAACAGCTGTGAGCTGCTTCATATCTTTTTTAAGCCATATATGGAGCCCAATGGGAAAGTGGGATCTGCTGTGATCTCTGCCCAAGTTTTTCTTGAAGAGCCCCTGCAACAGTGGGATCTCTTTAAAGACACCACATTAGAAGTTCACAGTAAATGTGTACTGACAATAAATAAAAAATACACGCACACCCACCCCAGGTGGCTAAACAGCAGTACAAGGGAGCGATTCTAACCAAACAGACAACCTTCAAAAAGGGGGAATCAGATGCAGAAATTAGGCAAATTAGATGCAAGGCTACAGTAAGGCAGCCCCAGAAGAGAAATCCAAGGAGCGACTTGCTAACAGCGTGGAGGCTGACAATGAGCCCTTTCTGAAACACATCAGAGGCAGAGAGTCTGCCAGGAGAGCTGCTGAGGCCAGCAGGAAATCTCAGTGCAAGGCAGCCCAAGGAATGAAGAAATGAGTATTTTGAAAAGACAGTCGCAGGCGGTGTTTCGAAGAAGAAATAGGAGAGACTCTGTTAAGACTAAAATCATGTAAACCCCACCCCAACCTCCCCCCTGAGAGAGCAAGGAGCACATGAGGGAGGGTGGAGGTTGTGCACCAAGACTTTGGTGCTGTTTTGCAGTAAAGATGGTGAAAAATGGGTGGAAATAGCACCCAATGAGTGCAAGTGAGGAGCCCTGCTCAGGGTGTGTGTGATTCCATCCAGGGCAGATGCTCCTCATGGGGAGAAAACCAGGAGCAGAGCAGAGGCTCCAGGGAGCTCAGGCAGCCAAGGGAGCCTGGGAAGAGTTGGGATTTCAGCACAGTGCAGAGGAAAACAGGATAACTGGAGGGGCACAAGCGTGGGAGGGTTTTCCCAGGAGAGGTCAGCCTTGCAAGATGTCAGGAGCCTGAGGAGAGGCAATTGCCAAGGAATCCCCCACGTCAGGGAGTGTGGGGAGTGCAAGGACACAGCAGGACAAGGATCCTTCTTCATCTTGTTTCTTACACTCCTCCCCAAGCACAGCACCAGAGATTTGGCCCAGTGTGCCAGCCCAAGGGAACTCCAAATGTCACAGGAATGGCAGGAATGAGGACTGGGGCTCCCAGGGTGATGTCCCAGGTTGTGGTCAGGCACCCACTTGTCATGACCAAGGAATCACCTTTCTCAGTTGAAAAGGAATCTTAAGTTTTAAAGTGTCTGTAAAATTAAAGATGTGAATAATTTTACAATATTTATGAATAAAGCTATTGCGACATAGCTACTGATGACTCACTGTCTTCTCAAGGAAACACCCTAATTTTTCACTGATACCTCCTTTTGGGGAATCAAAACCCCAAACCAAACCCAACTTGAAGGAAATAACCTTATCCTGATCCAAAGAAACCGTCTTAACATCAGAGTTGTGAGTAGGAGGGAGGGAACACTGTGTAATGGCACATGGGAGCTTTGAGATCCCAGATCTATTAAAGTGCTGGTTTGCCAGATTAGCCACTTTGCATGCCTGGAAATGTTCATTCAGAACAAACTTTCATCATAATCAAAAGCAAGTTATCAGGCAAAAATACATCTGGTTTAATTTTCAAGGGCTGATACCCTTGAGACACTTTTTATTTCAACATCTGAAACAGCTTTCAGTGGCTGTACATGGATTGATACAGGTTTTTCTCCTCTCACAGAGTCAGAATGGTCCAAGACAGTTGTTCTGCTCTTTGTTTGCTTTTTAGAGTTTGGAAACCTCGGGCTTAGAAAATTTGCTTTCCTCCCAGGTGAAACTGGGAGGAAAAGGCTCAGGAAACTGTCCCTCTTCCTGTCTTCTCGTGTCCTCCTTGGTTTTTTGGAGAAATTAACTACCATGACCAAGTTGTCTTGATTTCTTAACCAAAACAGCTCTCTCTGTTTCCCCTTCTTATGGCAGCAGCTCTCTGGCCACAGAGAGCAGGCACAGACTTTCCCAGGCATTTTCCCAGGGAAGGCTGTGAGAGAAGCAGAGAAAAGAATGATCAAAACAATTCTTTTGCTGCTCAGTGTTTGTGCCCATGTGGAATGTGGTATGGAGATTGTTTACCCAAGGTGATGGCTCGACTGGATTCTGGTGATGGTTGTTTGGATTCATGGATCAGTTGGATCCACAGCTGTGTCAGGAATCTCAGGAGAGAGTCATGGGTTTGCTGGTTAGTTAGTGATAGTTCTTATTAGTGTAATATAGTGTAATATAGTAAGAGTATAAGATGATAAAATATAGTATAAGATGATAATATAGTGTAAGATGATATAATAAAGCAATTGATCAGCCTTCTGCAATCATGGAGTCAATGCTAATTATTACCCAGCTGGGGACCTGTGGTGACACCTTCTAACCATCCTCACTCCCTCATGTTTTCTGAAGTTGAGTCATTTCTCTCAGAGGACCAGAGAGATCCCAGGCTCCTTCCCAAGGGACAATTCCTCCCTCCAGAAATGGACCCAGTAGTGTTTTCTGACCTGAAATGAGAGAGGGCTGGTGAGCAGCCAGTGGGGCTCTGTGCAGGGACAGGCAGCCAGGGAGGAGGATGCCTTTCCCCAGGCTGGGATGGTGCAGCTCCAGCCCTGCTTGCTCCCAGGGGATGTCCCCACTGCCAGGGGCCAGGTCACTGCCCTGCCCAGGGGTTTGGCTGCAGAGGAGCTTTCCAGGGGCACCTCTTGGACAAGAGCTGCTTCAGCTGCTTGGGACAGGGAAGAGAAAATCTTCCCTTGAAGTCGCTGCAGCTGGAGAGGTGCCAGAGGAAAAACTTCCCCGTGGTGCACCCGGAGAAGATGAAAGCAATTACAAAGAGAATAAACAGGGAAATGTTCTTATCACCCAAACCAGCACTGGGGCCTCCAAAAAATTCCAGCTTAATTTAGGGAGCATGGCAGGACAGAGGACCCCAAGGCACGAGGTTTTCTGTGCTTCTGCACATCAGATGAGATGAACTGAAGGGAACCTGCCATCCAAACTGGTATAACAAATATATTAAAGAAAGCAGAAACTGTGAACGAGGTTTCACTACAAAAGAAATGTAAATGAAACTCTTTCTAATTAATTTTCTATCAATTAGACCAGTTGCTTTCCTCTGCTGACCCAATAACCACTGGTCATTAACCTTGGGGGATAAAGGAGGCAGGCAGAGGAGGGAAAGATTTCCCTGTGTGGCAGGGAAGTGATGATCCAGACCATTTTAGCATGGCAAGAGGAAAATGTGAAAAAAAAAAAACAACAAAAACATGTAGAGAACCACAAAGCAATTCAAGTCAAACCACCATTTAAAACAGCATTTCAGTAATGGGGACTAAGGTGGAGGAGCACTGGAGGGACATTATGCCTTCAGCCATCAAAACTTTAAAGAAATTTAATGCTTTCTCAGACAGCCCAAACAAATGAATCACCTTGCAACAAGACAAATAAAAGCCTGCTTTAAAAAGAACTATTTTTCTTGTATCTTCTATGGTGGATTTGCCATATCAGTGACAGGCATAGGCCCACCTACAGTATTGAGATAATTGCTTTATGATATCCTTTGGTCTGGAAGTTTCTCCTAATGCCAACCTATTCTTCAAACCCAAATTTTTCCTCCCCTTTGAGCATTAAATCCACCAAGAGAAGGTGACGAGCATGGCTGAGACACAAGGAGTGTGTCAATGAATAAAAAGGCTGCACTAGGGATGTTTGCCAGTGACAGCATGGAGATAAATCTGAAGAGAAAGAGAGAAATTTTGAGAAGGAGAGATGAGCACAGCCACTGAAAAGCACCAAAATGAGCACACAAATAAGGCACAGGAGACATTCAATAAGTGAAGAGGTTTGCCAGAATAGAGAGAAAGAGGGCTTCTTCTCTGGCAGATCTCAAGCAAGATAGCTTGCCAAACAAACTGGAAGAGGAAGGAGGTGCAAAGAAAAAAAAAAAAAAGACACAGAGCAGTGAGCAGCACTTCCTCTCTATGTGAGATTTTTTTTTTTTCTGTGTATTCAAGTTTTTCAAAAGCAGTCACACCACCCAGCTTCTGGAAGATGAGAAGAAATGCACGTCCCTTCTCCTCAGCCACAGAAAAACCAGTTTTTAAACTCACATTATCCACTGCTGCCCTGCACCCACTGTCCCTGCAGTGCGGGGGCTCCCTGGGCAGAAACACCAAATGTGGGTAATTACTGGCAGGGAGGAAAGGAAACACTGAAGCAAGGTGCTCCACCCCTCCATCCTCTGTCCAGGTACCAAAATCCACCAGCACAAACCTCCTCATTCCTTCCAAGACCCTTTCTCAGCAGACCTCGGAGGCGTGTGTGGGAAAACACCGCGTTCCTCATTTTCCTGGCAGCTCTGATTGTCCTGGCTGAGGATGAGCAGCAAGGGAAGAAGGTGCTGAGCTGGCCCAGCACCCTCCTCCAGGAGCCAGCACCTCTGCAGTGGCCACCCCTGTGACCCCCTGGGATGGACTGCTGGGGGACAGGAGGTGGTTTGAGGGCAGGGGACCGGCCCTCCCACGAGCACAGGGGCTGGGAATGTTTCCGTGCTGGAGGCCAAATTGATTTTTCTAGCGCAGTTTCCACATTAATGCACAGCTCAGCGGGGTCCAGCATCACACCCAAAACATCTCGTGGCCACGACCCGAGGGAAGGAGGCCATGGGTTGTGCTGGCAGGGCCTGGGGCTCCTGCCCTGCAGGCGCCAGCAGGACGGGAGGTGGAGGAGCACCAGAGAGAGCTGAAAAAGGCAGCTCCTGGCACACACAGGGCAATCAAATACCTATTCAAACACAGCAGCACTTCATTCATATGCTGTCTTATGTTCTCCCATCTCGTGGTTGTGTAAATAAGCCATAGAGAGCATTAGCCATGGCATTCTTCATAACACAGCCCTAATTGCTAGAGGCTCCATCGAGCTCTGTAAACAGCATTTTGCACTGATTTCGAAAATTAGGAACTGAAGTTGCACTTATGGTAATTGCCAACTCATTTTGCTCGGTGCTGGAAAACTCATTGCACCTTTGCTTTTCTCTTTGTAGTTGCTGAAGTAGCTTTTCAAAGGTATCACTTACTGACCCACACATTATTTCTCTGTTAACAGAACTGAGGGGACTTAACCAAGCACTCAGACAAACAATTTTTTGCCTCCCCAGACTTTTGCCCTGCCAGAATTTGCTTCCCTACTTCTTCATTTGCTACCTTCAAAAAAATGGTATTCTTGTACCACTAAGAGAGTTCTCACAAAACCTGGTATTTTCTCCCCAATCTTTTTTTTCTTTTACAGGGGAAATGTCTGTATCTGTCTTAGAGACAACCCTGTAGAATTTCTGACTGGAGAACATGGGTAAAAGCTGAAAGATCACAAAAATCACAGAATCATTAATGTTGGAAAAGCCCTTCAAGATCAAGTCCAACTTTTGACCAAACACCACCACACCAATCAAACCACAGCACTAAATGCCAAATCCATGTTGTTTCTTGAACACTTCAGGATGACACCAGCAATATCCTGGGAAGCCCCTTCCATTGCTGGGCAACGCTTTCAGAAAGAAATTCCTCCTTAGAATGACGATCCTGAAGCAGGATTTAAATGTGAGACTGCAACTTGACTTGGAATTACATGGTTACAACACAGAGTTCAGTGCACACAGACACAGCAATTTCCCTCATCCATGTTTAGGAATACCAAAATTTCATTGCATTTGAGTACAGGAATGGATAATGGTGAAGGAAACCTAATCCATGTGGATCTGAGGTATTTTTCTCCTAAGATGTCCATCTGCTCAGGATCTGTTGTGGGCTGGTTCTCAGCCAAAGCTCAGTATTTTGATACAAAACGTGTGCCATGGGGCACACCTGGGCTGAGCCCACACTGCTATTTCTCAGTAACATTATGCCCCATCAATATGTCAATAAAACCAATTTTTTATTTTTAAATCTCCCAGCCAGGTATCTGGTATTCTCACCCTTATCTGATGGCTGCATATCAGCATCCCTGGGCTGCTCAGGCACTTCTGCCTCCTCAAGCATAATTACAACCACTTTGCCACCTAAAAACAAACTTTTCTGGGGGCTCTCACGAGGCTTCCAGGGTTGCACCAGCTTGGGAAGCATCAGGAGGTAACAAGATGGGCAGAGTATTAAAGAGTAGCAGCCCTAAACCTTCTCTAACACATTCAGCTCCTGCTGTCTGCCCTTCCCAAGGGGTGTGGGTGAGCACCAACCCTGCCCTGGGCTCTCCAAGAGGACTCAGGGAAAGCTGTGAGGAGCTGCTGTGCTCCTGAAAGGTTCACACAGCCCAGGGGACTCGAGCAGCCGCTGTGGCAGGGCTGGAATAATTTGCTCTCCTATGCCAGCTCCTCCTTCCTCCTGGTGCCCAACACAGGAGCTGGGAGAGCTGCTCTGTTTACAATGGATAAGTCCCTAAATCACCATTTAATCTGGGACAGCAGAGATAACATGGGCATCTCCAAAGTCCTGCACATAAATACCAAGCTGTAAGTGTGCCCTGAGCCTGCCAGCAGCTCCTGAGCCCCTGGAATACGTTTGCAGATCTTCAGCTACGAAATATTTGACCTTTAAGGAGGTCTTCAACTACTGGAGTAGATGCTCTTATCACATTGCACTGGGTACCCTGCCTAGTGCTACTACTCTTAAAAAGCCCTTCACACTCACTCCCCCCTGCACCCCCCAAAAAAAACCCCAAACATGTGGCAACTGTGACTGGCTCGTAGTTGCTGTCCTTGGATTTCATCAGAACACAGATGAGGCTGTTACCCTCCAGTAGCCAATGTCCACTCCTACCTGAGGACCACTTTGGTTCCTAAATAGGTCAATTTTGCACCCACCTGAACCTTGCTTGCAGACAGGTGACCAAACCCTGTTTTCACCCACTGTCCACCTCTCAGCCTTCTCCAGGTGCCACAAAAATCCTTCAACTTACTGCTGTGAAGGTCAGCCTGTGGGACAGCCCACTGGCAGTGATGTCCTGGGGAAACAAAACAACCCCAAACCCCTAAATGTATGTTAAAATTGAACAGATTAAAGCTCCAGCAGCATCCAGGACATGAACTGCATGTTGCACTCAGCATAGGGCGTTGACAGCCACAGCTGACTGACCACTGCCACAAGAAAAGCTCACTTTCCTCAAAGGACTACTCAGTTTCCCACTGATTTGGTGATGAAAAGTACAGAGGAGGAAAGGGGTGAAAACATCTTTAATGCCTGTTCATCTTCTCTGTGCCCACAAGGCTGAACCAAATGATAGCCCAGCAATGTCACTGCACACATCTTAGGCTACTTCTTCTCTCAGTCTTCTCTTGTGGTGTCCCTTCCTGACTCTTTCAATGATTTTATGTTTTTGCATGTATTTGGAGCCAACTCTTCATGTTTCATTGCTCACATGGACTCTGGCAATGGCTGAATTGTTTGGGTGTGACTCTTTCAAGAATCTTCCAGCTCTGTGCATTAAAGGAGTCAGTGCTTTAGCCCATTTGTTTAACCATTAGCCCATCCATTAACCCTTGCCTGGGATTTTATTACTTTTAATTTGCTCTGTCCTACACCTTGAAAATACCTTCTATGAGAAAAAGAAAAAATAGTGGGATGTCATTTGAGAGCAGCGCTCCATCCTAACAGAAAGCAGAGTGTGCTGCCTTCTGTGAGAGAGCAACCACTGCCCATCAGGAGCTCGGGGGCAGGACAGGAGGGAGGCAGAGGGCTCCAATGACAAATCCATTTTCGTGTCCCCCAGCTGCTGTGCATGCCCAGTGCCCCACTGCTCCCCAGGCAGGGGCAGCAGCAATTGCATTTTAACCCTTGAACAAGGTCCCTGGCAGCAGGAGCTGGCAGTAAAAACTCACATTACTGCCCTAGTGAGGCTGGGAGCTGCCACGGTGAGATGCCTCTTCCCATCTTCCAACCCTTCAGTGCTTGTATGGCTTCCCAAAATAAATGTGGATAAAGGCACCTCACCCTTCACCTCTACAACCCTTCCCTGCTCCCTTTATCCCACTGCAATGGGAGAGGCCAGCACTGCTCCTCCTGGGCACAGCAGCTGGCAGGACAGCTCTTCCCTCCTGTGGTGACAGGGGACAGCTCCTGTGGGGCTCAGGATGGTCCCTGTGCTCCCAGTCCAGACACAGAGCTGTGCTGTACCCCTCCCCATGTCCCTGTCACCACAGGGGCTCTGCCCAGCAGCTGCTCTCCCTCTCCTCCATTCTCAGCTTTGCATGGAGTTTCCAGCACCAACAAGGAAATGTCATGTTCCACCTCCCCCAAAATGTCCTGCTCTCTCCTCTTTTTGGAGGAATGCCTTTGTTTTCCTGCAATGAGGCTGCCCTGTGCCCTCCCCCTGCATTGCTGACTTGCTGGCACCTTGTCCCTGGCACCCTCCACAGGGCCCTTGGGCAGCAGCCCCACATTGAGCTCACCTGGGGGTGAGCTTCAGCTTCATTCTGTGCTTCAACTTGTGTGGGCACTACCTGCACCCCTCCTTCCTGCACTCTGCACCAGCACAATGGGAACAGGCAGCACTGCTTGGCTCTGACCTGTCCCCGAGGTAAATCCTCACATCCATCAGCCTTGCCTCCATGCACTCTCAGCTGCAGTGATTCCTCTGCCTGTTCCCACACTGGCTAAAGCAGCCATGGCAGATCACAGAATCTTATTTAGACTCAATCATAGACTTTAGAGCTCATCTTGTCCCACCACCCAGCCATGGGCAGGGACACCTCCCACCAGACCAGGCTCCTCAAGGCTTTTATCCAACCTGGCCTTGAGCACTGCCAGTGATGGGGCATTCACAGCTTCTCTGGGCAACCTGTGCCAGGGCCTCACCACCCTGACAGGGAAGAATTTCTCCCTAACATCTGAGCTGATTTCCTCTTTTTCAATTTGTAACCACTTCCCCGTTTCCTGTCACTACGGTTTCTGGCAGAGAAGTTCCTCTCCAGCTTCTCTGTAGCCCCTTCAGACACTGGGAGGTGTTCTGAGCTCCTCATACAACCTTCTCTTGTCCAGGATGAACAGCCCCAACTTTTCCTGTCTTCACAGGAGGTGTGCTCAGTCCTTCTTGTCAACTTCACAGCCCTTTTCTGAACCTGCTTCAACAGTTCCATGGCCTTCTTATGCACAAGTCCATCTTACATGAAGCTTTCCTACCACACTCATCTGCTGGCCCCATCATGGCTCTCTGCTCTGGCTCCACACAAAATGGTTCTGACCTAGGTAAGCTCTGAATCCCTTCCCATTCCTTCTCTTTATTAACCAATAAATGTATTTGTGGCCAGGAAATCACCAGCTGTGAAATCACCAGCCCTTGCCCACCTTTAACCCAAGAATCAGCTCAACTTAGCCAAGCTGTGCTCATTTAAGCAAATCAGCATCAATTTAATGCCACTTGGAAAGTCCTTCTTCCACATGGCAAGGCACAGATTCAGGGTACTTTGTCTTTAGGATCAACAAGTTCTTTACCACACAAATTCAGGAAGCTTTGGGATTTCCTGTCAGTACATACTTCTCACTTTCTAGTGATTTTTATCTAAATACTTCGTATATAGATACCAACATCACTACTTCTAAACTGTAACCACTGGTAGGACTTCTCCAAAAAAGCAAAGATAAACTGCTCCCAAGTTATGTATCCAGAAGAAAGCTTTAAAATAAAATGCTGTTGAATATATGTATGGAAGGACTTAATTAAGCTCAGAAACACACCACTATTTCCTCATTTAAGGATCCCTTTTTGTCAAGCTCCTCAAGGACAGTTCTCAGACCCATAGCTCAGCAGCAAATGCTGCTCTTCCTTTCTAATTCCTTCTATCTGTAATTCAACTTTATTCTATTTTTTTAAACACCTATTTCTATCTCTGCTTTTATCCATCTCCTAGCAATATCATTTTTCTCTCAGCCTGTAACTTAATGAAAATTCTTGCAACAAATGCCACATCATTTGGCCATCTTAAATCTGCCTACTACTACAATTAGTAGCTACAAGCAGATCAGAATCACTTGCAGTAGTGCTCAGCTGTGGAGCTCAAGGGCCCCAAGACCAAAAGTTCAGCTCCAGACTCCAGCCTCCCCCCACCCTGCCCAACTCCTAATGCTTGGAAACACCCAGATTACAAATGCTTCACTTGGCACCATGTGCTTTGTAACTGAAGAAGCAGAAAGTGCTTCTTAAGAAGTACAATTGACAAAATATTAACTTGTGCTTTTTTAATAAAGTTGAACAAAAGCAGCTTATAGATCCAAACTGTCCATCGCTTGGGAGCAGACTGTGATTAAGAAGTATGGAAACTGCAACATATTAAAGCCCTGCAGCAATTCCAATTCATGACAACCCTTCCCACAGCACAAGGAATGCTGCCTGATGCTCTACTGATTTGGTCTACTTGCTCATTGGCAAAATATGAATATTCTTCCTTGGTAATGCCATATCCTCTTTTCCAAAGGGGAGGAAAGGTGCAAAGCCCTTCTGGTTAGTGCACAGTAGCTCTTTCCCTAATTAGCAATGTTCTTTTACAGCACTGAGAAATGAGGACCTTTTGTTTACCATTAGTTGAGGTAAGTGTATCTTGCTTTTATTTGGGTTTAAGACTACTTTAAAGGAGTAGCTTTTCAGTTGCAGCATGGTTTGTCAAGATTACAATATTTATGACTGCATAAAATACATAAGTAAAAAAAAAAAGATTTGTAGAGTTTGTTATCAAGAGCTGAGACTTACACCTTTACAGAACTGCAAATACTGGCTTCCTAACTGCTAGTTGATAATTTTGCTGGCAAGAACATTTCGTTACGCTTTTCTTTAATCTCTACACCCTTTTGTCCAACTAGTCAGAACTAGCAAGAAATTCAGCTCTACCTGTGGTTAAACTGTTGTAACAGCGTTAGATAAACTGTGCTGATTCTTCATTGAAACACCCTTTGTTTGAAGCTACAACATAAGAGGCAATTCTTTTTGTTCAAAAGGAACTATCCGCATGCTCTGTGCCTGCAACACTTCACATTGATTACAAAAAATTTAACAATGCAACCACTAACATACCCCACTAATGAGAAATTATGAGAAACTGTTCGATGCAGAACCTTCCGCATCAGTCAACTCTGATCGATAAGAAAGCTATCAATTTTGAAATTTAGATTTAATGCATTTTCAAGAAGCTAATGAGAAAGGAGCAACTTAAAATAAATACCATCATTAAAACTGCAAACTGTTACAATGATATATTATAAACTTGTCCTAAATAAACCTAGTGCTTCAAAAATTTACCAGTGAATTCGTATTACAAAATATGTGAAAATACAATAGAATACCACAAAACAACGTCCTTTTTTGGGGTCAACAATGACGCCAAGATGATTCAGTCTTAACTTTTAAAATTGTTAATAGAACATATTGTAATATATAAGTTGCAATTTGGTTGAAATCTAGAGAACATCCCCACCAAAACTCAAATTTTCTTCACTCCTCCTCTAAAACTAGTGCCAAACTTCCTGTCAAAGTTGGTATTTTCTTCAAGAGCTTTAAAATTTAGCCATTACTTATTTTCTACTACTACATTTTGGCAGCAACTATTTATTGGTCTGTTATTGCAAAAAGTGCAATTTAACAATAAACCAGTCTGAAGGTCATTCTATGTCTTGAGGATACATACCATATATTTCTTTAAAAATAATCATACTTTTGTAAGCAATACTTTACAGTAGACACCTCAAATCTACCATAGATGTAAAACTTAAAACGAGAAAAATTTAGTCTCTAAATCTTTATACACATATTTATATTTGAGTTTCTATATATATTATATATATACACAAGCACAAGAGTATATATAAAATATATATAATCAGATTCAAAAAAGAACAAAAACTGGGCACTGTACATAAAATCTTTTTAAAACTCAAACAATAGAAAAACTTTAAACATTAAACAATTTTAATAAAAGTTTCTGTACAATGCTAAGCAGTTTTATTTACATATAGAAAATGTAATAGGAGTAGTGTTTGAAATTACAGAACTCCTTAAAATTTCAATGGCAGGTAATCTGGAAAAAATAACAGCATTCCATTCACAAATATTTTCAAGCAATAAATATGTATTTATAAATAGTGTAAATTTACATCAAGATTAGAAACAAAAATCACAAATCTGAAGTTTATTCCTTAGTCTATGTGCAACCCATTTATCTTTGTGACTTGGCTGTTAATTGTTTTAAATTTTATTTAGGAACCAAAAGTGTAACCGTCATGGTTTCAAAACAAGACAGAAAAACATAAAAGCAGTAAAAAATTTATATCACCTAACTCTTCACATTAAAAAAAAAAAAACGAAAAAAAAAAGTTGCCCAAAGAAAGACTTAAAATTTCTAACTACCTTACAAAGAAATGACCAGCTAAGCTAGTACTTTTTCCAAGGGAAATTCTGAAGGGGGAAAAATGGATTAAACCAACTCATCAGCCCAGAAACAGAGAAATACAAAAGAGGTGGTCTTCAAGTCAGTAGTCTGTATAATGTTGCCAGTTTTGTCAGATATATACAAAACATGGAATTATTTTTTTGAAGTACAGCTGGATGAGCTTTATTTGTTTTGAGTTCTGGAGTAGGAGGCAGTGCTCTCTCCTGTCCAGTTGGTTGACACTCCGCACTTGGAAGGTTGCATAGACACAGCTTTCAGCCAGCAGCCTTACGGGATAGCTACAAAAATCAGTGGTGCAGAACTGGGTCACTTCCTGAATATCAGAAAAGTTTTCATTTAATGTCCATGAAAAAATGTCAAGATGAGGAGGATGGCAATGGAGGAGCCTGAAAGAGAAAACATTAAATTACCTTTTCTACAAGGGTGCAAAACTCTGTGTTTAACTAAGACCTGCACAAACTGTAACCATGAGAGTTTAAAAGTCACACACACTATTCTTTTTACACTTCAGGACTCTTTTGAGAGAATAGTGGCATTTTTTTTTTCCACCTTACTCAAGGACAATATGTATTTTATGAACATTCTGCATTAGGATTTTGCCTGTACTACAGACTGGAGTATTGTGTGGGGATGTCTGTGTTAATAAGACGTGAGCAGCCACAAGTCCCACTGTGGCAGCAAAGAGCTCCATGTGGCCTCAGTATAGATATATCTTTATACAATCTAAAACAGGGATTCTCAACCTGTTTACCAATGGGGAGATGGTCCATTTGTGGCTCTCCAAAATCTCTGTGGGCTTCATTTTCCCTCCTCCCCTCTACCCGAGCAGTAACATACCCCCGTGAGGTTAAGGTATCTGTGGAAAGGGTGTCAGGTTCTCTGACATGGGGACCAAGTGCCTCAAGAATGAAGTGAGGTGTTTTGTTCCTTCTAGGAGACTAGATCCAGCAAATGACCTAACTGCTTCCCAGTATTGCATTTTGTGGCATTCCATCAAAGTACTGAGTCTCTGATGGCACTTCCCCTTCTTTTCCTGCTATCTGTGGAACTCCTAAAAACTCCTCACAGATGTTAAAGACACTTTAGATTATATTGGAGTACCCAGCTATGGAATTCAAACGCTGGCTCATCCCTGTGTTTGCTCCTGGTACTTTACCCCAGTCTCTGTGGCCTAATTCACCTTTGCCAGTGGAAATTATCTTCATCCTGTGATTCACAACAAACCTTAACTCTCCTCCTACATCTGACACATGTCACTTCTGGGCTATGACTCTTTCCAACTGAGTGTGTATCCCCTTTGAAAGAAATGAATGGCACAGCAACTTCCTAGAAGAACAATTTTCAATGTCCTTTAGGACCCCAGCCTTAGGTTTTGGTGGGGGAAGGAGCTACTTGCAGGTTGAGAACCCTTGTTATGTTACCTGTATAATGTATAAACACAGACAACAAAATACCCCTCCCTCCCTCTCATCTCCATACAGAAACATTCTTCCCCATTTCCACTCAACTGGATGAAGTATCTGAGAACAGGTGTTTATTTGTATGTTTTTCTATAACAGATCATCACTTTGAAATTGCAGCATTTCACAGACTATAATGACAGTGACCTTCTAGAAGCATGAACTGAAGTTTAACCAACCCAGGCTCTGTGGGACTAATGAAGAGAATTAATTTCAGAGGACAATGGTCCCAACACTCTCACCAGCCTCTACTGACAAATCTTGAGGCCTTAACTCAGAAGGTCACAACTTGGCATGCTACCAGTACATGAAATAACTAAACACACATTTTCTGCAGCACCTGGAAATGAATCAAAAGGCACAGCCCTTTCTGGGCTGTCATATTAAATCCAACATGAAATTCCCATAACACTTAGTCCAATGTTTGTCTCCTTCGACAGAAAGCCAAGGCTTATAAATACATCCAGCATCACTTTCATTGTGGTTACAAAAAAAGCCATCTTTGCCTGGAACAATGAAACCTGGGTGAAATGTTAGGACAGTTGTGCTGATGCAGTTCAAAGCAGGAGGCTGCCATATATAGCACAGAGCTATAATGGCAAAGAGGCTTTTTGCTTTAAATTGAAATGCAAAGGAGGCCCCAAGCCAAGAGACAGAACTGTTTGAGAGCATCCACTTGCTAAGCAGAAGGACAGTGCTGATTTGGGAGGGGATGGGTGGGGAAGGGGAAGGAAGGTCTGAGTGCATAGGATGCTCTGCTGCTATACTGACTTCATACCACAACCAATGTATTAGAGATGCTCTTGAACCTGGTGCTAGTTTCTCCAAGCTTCACTGTCCTGATTCTTCCCATCTCCATCTGATCCAGTTATGGTCTTCAGGTGATCTCTATTGGATTTTTAAAGCCACAACTTTATGAATTGTAACATCATACTTTTCCTGAAAACTCAGTGGTTATGTTCTGCAGTAAGTTACTGTAGTATTTCACACAATTCTGACTCTTCAGGTTTTGTTCTGCAAACATCACACACAACCCAAACCTCCATTTGAATCAGAAAGTCCGTGGTACTCGTACAACGGAGCACCAAGACAGTCTACCACTGCTTTACAAATAATGTATTTATGCACCCACTTATTAATTTGACTTACTAATGTAAATTGATCATAGACTTGCATCAAGTCCTCCATTTTGTACTGTTCTAGCACCACAAAGTTTTCCAGGTTCGTGCTTATCTTTCGTGCACAGTCTTGGCAATGTACAACATAGGTCTTTCGAGAATTGCTCTCACTAGTGACAAAAAGCAGATCAAAGACTTCCACCTATTAGACAGGAAACAGAAAGCCAAGCGTTACAATTTCATTTTTTAAAAAGTTAAAACCATGAAAACGACGTTTTCTTCAAGATTTACAAGCTTACCCTGTGCATGCAAGGAGAAAAAATTAGATTTGTTCAGGGGAAATCTATTCTCCTAAGGCTTGGGCAGAGAAGTGAAGCAGTGTAAAATCACTAATATTACACTTAGGATGTCTGCATGAACAGCACCACAGGAAAGCTTTGGGTCAATATTGACAAAGCAGGATTCATTTGCTGAATAGTAAGGTGAGGATTTCAAAAAAATATACTTATTTTTCCTTTTTACTGTCCGCTAAAGAAGTTTGTTATTTATTTCCTTACTACTGAGCCACATGCTTATCCTGCCCAAGAGGCTCCATCAGAGGATAACCAGAAACTCATTTTCAGGAGGTAGGAAAATGTTATTTTCTTTTAAGCTTCATGAAAACTATTATCCAATACTTTAAAGCAACTATTAGCAGTAAATCAAATGAAAAAAAAATCAGCAAAAAAGGTATATCCTGCAGAAAAAAAGGACTTAAGTTCTCTCTCTTGTGGGTGTGTGGGTGACTTCTGAAATGAAGACCAATATACCTTTAAAATGAAGTTCAGCAGACCAAATTTTATGCAGGAAGGGATAACAACATTTTATAGTAACTGAAAATTGAAAATCGACCTAGTGAAAAACAAAGTTGTGGTAGTACTGTGGGAGAGCCTTCAGCAAAATACAGCCCATGTCTAGAAAAACATCTGGATGAGCTCCTGGAAGGCAGTACTGCATCACACAGATGTGCTCACAGCACAGAGCAGATGCTGCAGCTTAGAAGCAAAACTTAAACATCACCAACAATAAAAGAGCAAAATTTAAACAAATATTACAAGAGTAGATGACCCAACACATTTTTACTGACCTCACAAATGCTACAGTAATGAGCTGGCTCATCCTTTGCTCGTCCATGCCAGACAATCTCCTTTCCTGCAGCAATCAGAGCTTCCCTCAGTGTCTGACACTGTTTGAGAGTTCTTAACAGGCAGTACCTGCAACCAAAAGCAGTTGTGTGTTCAGTTCAACGTTCAGCTGGATAGCAAAACTCAAGAAGGCTTCAGTTTCTTCCCTGTACTTGGAGTTTGCTCTTCCTCTGGGATTTCAGAATCACTGGACTCATGGCTTAGGGAGGTCAGCCCTTGGTTTATGGACCTCTTTCAGGACTGCCCCTTGCCCTGCAAACAGGCTGTACCTTTCATTTTTGAAATGCATGGATGCTCTTTTAAGCACAACAGAACAATGAGTTTTCAAAAGCAATCCGTGTATTTTATTTTGAACCGTAACTTTGTCAGCAAAATGTTAGCTTGAACTGCCAAGTTCAGCAAAGCTGTTTACATTTTGTGGGACTATAGCCTGATCCAAAAGACTCCTTTAACATCCTAAAACTCCTGTTAATTTCTTGGCACTATTAAACTTTATTATCCCAAATTTTCTCAAACCCCAAGAATCACTTTATACACAGTGGGTATAGAATCTATGAACATGTATCTTCTCCCATGCAGAAGGAAAAAGAACAGACAGGTTGGTATTAAAATAAAATTGACACAAAAAATAATTCTAGCACGTATTTTATGAATGACAAGAATAACTGTTCAAATGTCAAATTAAAACCTACAATTCCCTGTCATATCCATTGTAAAGGCAAAAAATAATTAAATAATTTTATGTCACAATTTTATACAGTTCTCTTCCTTACAAGAAAATGTAAGTTGTTTTCCAGCATTTTATGAGCTATGTATGTTTTTCAAAAAAAGCTGGCAAAGTAGGTCGCCAAATTTCTAAATTACAATGTTATTTACAATAATTTTAGCTCTCAGCTACCCTATTTATTTGAGCTGAAGCTTTTGCAGCCTTCAATTTTCTCCTCCACAGGGTGGTTATGTTACATGCTCATTAGAAGCAGAAGGAAGATTGAAAAAAAATAAGGGTAAAAACAAACACTGGACAGAAAACGAAGTGCTCAAGAGTTCTATCAAGTGTTTTCAACTTGAACCTTCTCCCATTAGAGCCTGAGACATGTAATACATACATTCTCTATTTTAAAAAAAGCCAGAACATTTCTTTCTGGAAAAGTCTCTGGGAATCCCAAATAGCAACTGCAAGCACACCTGCACACCTGCCACCATTGTTCTCCACTCCTGACTTTCAAAGAGTTTTCAAAGTGTTATTTTCAAAGCTACAGTTGTGAAAAAAAACCTGGCCAGAATGTAACCCACTTACAACACTGCTACAGTGTTTGCCAAATTCACAAACAAATCAGAAAACAATACCTTGGAGGTGAACTCGCCCTCTTTGGATAAAATACAGGTTTGAGTAATGGAACTTGAAAATGTAAATTTTAACTATTTCATGCATTTGTTAAATATGAGAGAAAGGGTACAAACTGTCACTGTGAATATGCAGCACAATTTCCTGAAATTTGGGAAGCCTGCAGCAAGCCAAAAAGGTTCCTAGCAAAGTGACAGTGTGCATGCAAGTTCAATGGGTCAGCTTTTAGTACAGCAGACCAGTTTTTATTCTGGTATAGTGAGAATTTAATTGGAAGAAAATGTAGACCAACCCCCTCTCAAACTCTTTGCAGGTATGGCATAAAGATCTAAGTAAATCATGTCCAGTCAAATTCAACTTCAACAGAAGAGAATTAAAAATGGACATAACCCTGATTTATTCTAGAAGGACATAACCCTGATTTATTCTAGAAACCCACTTGAATACTCAAATATTCAGTAAAACTTCTCAAAGGTGCAGAGACCAGCCCAGTGGCAATGCAGAACCGACCTCTTTGTGCCTCCCAGTAATACATCTTCCCTGATGCTGAAAAGTATTTTACCTAACTTCATGATTTTGTGCAAAGTAATTTCTCCAATGTCATGTTCTCTTACATTTCTGAAACTATTTCTGTAATAGAACTTAGTATTTCAGTTACTTTGGAATTAATTTTTTAGGCTTTTATTACTATGTTCATTCTACCTCTAAAATTCTTCTCTTCCTCAGATGCATTTGTAAAAGTCCTTCTGGCTCCCATTTAAGAGGTTTGCAGTTAATTTTTCTTTTCGTGAGGGCTGTCCTCCCTCAGCCAAGTTTTCAATAATTTTTCTGCTGTGTTCCTGCTCACACTTCTACTGTTAAAATCAAATCTTTAAAAAACATCTCATGAGACAGTTTCAGGTTTTGCTCTTTGCCTTTTACCTTGCAAGACAGCACTGAACTTCAGATTAACTAAAAATATAATGAGGCATCAGATTTCTTCCAAAAGCAAAGTTTCTTTCTATTACTTCTTCTCTTCTGCTACTCCATTTTTTTTCATCACTAGCCTGGCTCCCTATATCTATCTATATCTGTATCTATAAGATATGCTCAAATTTTAGTTTATTGACTCTGCAGTGGTTACTTTCACACAACCCACTAAGATATAGTTGTATTTATCTTTCAAACTGAATTAGAAGCTACTTTTTATCATTTTCCAAGAGCTAATCTTTTGTACTATGCTGATACCTAAGAAGTCACAGAGACACAAGTCAATACTACATTTAACACTTTATGTATATTTGATAGGCAATTTTTGACAGACTTGTGCTCAGCAAAAGATGGCAGCTGTGTCACTTATTATTTCCTGATAACAATGTAGCCAGCTATCCAAGATGAAATTCAACCAGCTCTATCAAAAATGACTATTTCCCCCAGCATTTTTATACATATATGCATACACTGCCATATACATAACTTACAAATGTCTCTGTTTTGTACATAGAAAATTCAGGTGCTGTGGACAACAGCAACAATCCCAGATGGTTTTTCCTACAGACAAGGAGACCACAGGAAAATTATGTAACTGCTTCCCTCTCAAGGAAATTAATGAATGTTTCTGCATTTCCAGTGTGTTAACAAAGCCAAGATCAGACACCAGGCTGTGCTGATACTGATTTCTAGGAACTGCTATTCCATAACTACAGGAGTGACCATAACAAAAAGTTATCTCAGGCTGCTGCTACTGGACATTGCAGACCAGAGCTAATCATCCCCTCTTTTTCTCCTCTGTAGCCACAGCAGGAACTTGAGTTTTGGCTAACAACTAACCTGGATGGGGGAGGCTTAATTCCAGTAAACTGGAAATGGTTTCAGTAGAGTGGAAAAAGCAAATGCACATGCACACCCAAAACTTCTATCTGCTCCTCAGCATTTCTGCTTATTTGTAATGTACAATAAAGTTTGAGTCTCTTGCTAGAAACAGCTGGGCTGTTGTCAGCCAGCAAGACAATAGCAAATTACCATTTTGTGCTCTGTGTTTCTTCCTAATGTTTTAAGCAATTCTTTTGAAGAAGGATGCTGTGCTCAGTCACGTTCTTCCTCCTTTTAAACCCAAAACCATGGCAAATGCAAAATTACAAGTGGCCAAAATGCCAAAATCCTATTTTTTCAAGAACATTCCAGAACAGCTTTGAGCTTTACAATAGATGTCTGCTGGCTTTATATGTATTTTATATAAATAAAGATAAAAGTGAAGCTTGTGGATTTGGTATTTTTAAATGGACTTTTTGGCTTTTTCCCTCCCACACTCTCCTACATTTCCCCCTGTTTCTCATTGCTAGCTACTCAGTTTCTCTTCTCTTTTTTATGACAGCTGGCATTAGGAATATGAGCACTAATTATTTAATTGAAGGGGCAGGACTGCCAGGACCACAGCAAATACTTTATTTACCGAAAGTATCAGCTCCTAGATTTTAGGAAAGTGTTCACACACAAATGCTACCCTATAATCAAGCTTTAGAGTGACTGCAAACCTCCCTGTTGTCAACTTCCAACATTCTCAGTTCTTCCAAATTTAACATTTCCCCAATGCCACCATTCTGCAACAGATGTTCAAGCCTAAATTAAATTTCTACTGTAAAAAGATGTTACACTCAGATGTCACCAAAAAATACCACTGGGGGGAAAAAAGACACTCTTCTTCTTTGCCCCTTTTTTTCACAAATTAACTCACCCATTTTTTAAAGCCCATTTCAAGGCAAATAATAAAAAGATTCAATGCTTGTTAATCCAGTATGCTGGTGAGACTAAGAAGGGCTCAGAAGTGCTTTGGTAGAGACTCAGGCAAAGCAGAGTGTGCTGCTACCAGAGGATTCTCATGATGAGTAATATGCTTTGGAATTCATTCCCCCACTTAAGACAAACCTATGTTATATGCTGAAATGTTCATTCATTTCCCAGCCTCAGTATGGTGCTGCAATATGATTTACATTTCTTGAAGTTGCACCCTTTGAAGAAAATCACTACAGATGCTTGAAGCCTGGAATATTCCTGCATTTTGGAATGTGCATATGAGAAATGTCACTAAACTCAGTTATCATTTTACACATCAATCAACTCATTGTTCAGAAGAGCAAAGGCAAGGAGGCTCTCAAGTTCCTACTTGCCTTTATCTAAAAGATTTATCCTGGACTTCCAAATGACAACATGAGAACACTAAGTGCAGGTTCTAGAAACGTAGAATTTAACTTTGCTGTAAAAATGTCTATATATTCCAATTCTAATATTTGGGTTGATGACCTGATTTTCCTATTTCTGATGATACAGACTCCAAACAGCTGCTGTGATCAAAGCCAACTTTCTGTAAACTGCTGAATTAAGTCTATGTCATATTTAACTAAAAGAAGTTATTTAGATGATTTTAAAACTATGCCACAATAACATCATATAAAACAAGAAAATTAGGGATACCTGTAAGTGTTGTGTTTGAAAAACAGAATCTAAAGAATTTTGGTTTGGTTCCCAGCAAAAGAAAAGTCTTGCAAAGAACTATTTATAAATCAACCACTGACTTATGTGCGAAGAGGAAAAGGGCACAGTAAATCTTCAAATAAACAAAAACTTACTTTATCATTTCGAAAAGCTTTGGATCTGAGACCTTGATATTGCGAGCCATATTCCATGAGAGGTGAACCATGGGCACTATGGACTTCACGCTCTGCAGCTTATTCCACTCGTACCGTTCCACTGCCAGCTTGTACTGACAGGCTGCACAAACACACAGCAGCAATCAGTCAGGTGAGGGAACAATCATCAGCCAACATCACTCTGTTTGTAATAATAATTTATATCTTTTACAGCTAAACTGCATTCACAATGAGCCATTCATTCCAACTGCATTTCCATTCTTTAAAATGTCTTAAAAAGTGTATTTATGATGCTGAAAGAACACACAATACCACAGCGGCAACAAATACCTGTGCAGACAAGTTACTGACAAGTGTTTGATTTCTTTGCTGAGCATGGAGCAGTATTTCAAAAATGGTGAATTAGTACATTTTAAAATATTCCAGATTAAAAAAAATGCAGGTTTGAAATGCCTGCATCTCCCTCTATTCGCTATTTATCATGATTCTACACTGCTATGGTATATAATCTCTTCTTGAGAGAAGTGAGTCAGACTTTTTCATTAAGCAACCTACTCACTCCACCCTTCTTTCAAAAATATTTTATAAAATTTACTGTGACTGAACATGAGAAGTCTCTCAATCACACAACCCTAGAGATACACTCTTTATTGCACCATATAAAGACACATTTTAAACTACTTAAGAAAGCAGAAGGTTTTTTGGAAGTACATTCTCTTCAAACACTTGACAGACTCTTGTTTTAGCTGCAGAATTTCCTTTCCTTAACACTCACAGATACAAATCCTTCCAAGACCATGGTTCAAAACTGAAGAATTCTAGAGCAGTAGATCTGAGAAGCCTAATGTTCCTTTATGAACTACATTTTACAGCTGTTTACATTTTACCAAAGAGCTATTAGGTACCCACTCTTACTAATATTGGAAGACTAGTTGTTAAATTTGTATGAAATCCATAGTGCAGTCTGCTGGGTAGAATAAATTTGGGAGAAAAAGTTAAGAAATGGCCTAAGAAGACAGTACATAAATAAACATACACATTTTACTTCTACAAGCCCATTCAAAGCATGAGTGCCAAGACTGCATTCTTGCTAGGTTCTCTTCCTCTTACAATGGAATTCTTTAAAGCTTCAACACATCATATTTTAAAAATTTGATACATGGGATTTTTTTTCATCTAGTAAAGAATGGAAAATCAGTAAGAACTGGCAGGTTCTGTGCCATGTGCAGCATAAAATTACCTGCACAGAGCTCAGCTCAGGCACTGCTCACACATACCTGTGAGAGGGCCAACGTTCCACGCAATGTTGTTGCACCAGCCAATAGCCTGAACCCAGTGAACAGTGCCAGCATTTATCCACACCAAATCCCCTGGTCTTTGAATAAATCTATAAACTGGGACATTGGCTTCATACAAATCTTCCAAGTTTGGCCACCAAGATCCCATTAGGAAATTCATATTGTTCCTGAAACAAAAGGAAAGATAAAGACTTCAGCATTTCCCAACGGACAAGTAAGGGGCAGATACTTCAATGCCTGATACTTGTGAAAAAATGACCATCACCATGAATGTTTTCTGCAGCTCATCAGTGACCCACAAACAGCAGCCAAATAGAAAGTGTCATCTGTAAAATTCCTGATCATAATTTCAAATTTCACATCTGCGATACCTTAGAACATCTTCCCATCCACCTGCCCATGTGAAGTCAGTTTATAGCTTCCAGTTAAGTTCTATTTTCCTTTTTGTTTCCCAGTATTTTATTGATGCTGAGGCAGACCAACCAGTGCTGCTTCCTCCATCACTGCCTGACCTCCTGTACAGACCACAGCAGCTCCCAAGGATGTTTTCTGTTCTGAACATGGACTCACACTGTGTGTGCATGTGCAGCTTGCCCACACAAAAAGCAAACTCTTGGCACCATTTTAACTGTGATCCATGGGTCTGTGCTACCAGCCAAGAAATGCTGACCCTCCTGAGAAGCATGGAAAAACACCTCCATATGGATTTCCTAACTATGAAGTCCTCCCCTGTGGTTATGCAAAATCCACATTGCCCTCCATCCTTATCTCAATATTACACTGCTTTTACACTGCACCATGAGAGATTATTTGCAATGCACATTTTTCAAAGATAATCAAGTGTCTTTGTAGAGGCACTGTAGACATTTTCTAAGGTTACCAAGCTCTCAGTTTCTCTCTCAGCCTCTGAAGGACAGTGACATGCAAGTAATGAGGCCTGTTGTGCCAGAGACATCGCTATTCCATCAGTGGAAATTACATTTTTGAGATGGCTTATCTTTTTAAGGGTGGATGAAATAAGTACAGCTGTCAGCAGACAGGCAGAAAATACAGAGACACTGAAATGAATTTGCAGAGCTCTAGAAAAGTTCTGGAGTCAAGAGCTTAATCCAGTCTCAACTGGATAAGAAAAACCTTCTCCCATACAATCAACCTGAGAGGCTCCTGTTTGAGTCCTGGCATAATTAGGGGACACAACTGATGCTCCCTCTTTTTTTGTGTGTGCATGTACAGACAAGTGTAGTTCTGTTTGTTTTTAAAACTACTCTCCACAAGGCATAGCAGAGAAATCCTAATTTTAGAGCTGGCTGAGTAGTTCCCCAATGCTCAGGGTACCTCAGCTTTTCCAGGGAATTACAAATATGTAAGTCTCAGCAAAGCCTGTCATGGCACCTCCTGGATCTCAGCAAATTAAGCTTTCACTCTAAATGCAACAAGAAAACATGCCAAAATACCACTGACTCTGTATTTGCTTCTGACAAGAGATTTCTGCTTTTGCTTTTGTCACAGGCAACCCAAGTTTCTGTATATTGTACAAATTGTGGTATTTTGTATGAACTGTAGATTTTGCATTTTGACCTACTTTTAAAATACTTTTCTGACTACATGGAAAACAGATAAAATAATGTCCCCTTAGAACACAACACCCTCAGATATTTCCCCCCTCAGGTCTGAGACATACACAAAAAATTTGATAAAAGTAAGAGAAAAAAACCATGTCCAGCTTACTTTTCACAGAAGTCATTCATGACACCCCAATAGCTTTCAGGGACAACAAACCATTCACAGTCACCTGGACCAATATTTATATTTACTGAGCAAAAGTTGTTGTTTTCTTGATGACCTAAAATTTAAGAGAAAAGTAAACACACTTTATGTAAGGCCTTTCTATCAAAACAATGCCAGGAAATGCAGATAAAATTACTAAAACAACTTACAGCATGGTTTAAGTATTTTTATATACTCTATATGACACATACACTATTTAGGTCCTTCACACAGTTAAGCTACCAGAGACATGAGAATTCTGCTTTTGTTAGTTTGTGGAATACAGAATTGGAACTACCAATCTTGGGGATCTGACCAATATTTCAGCAGTTCCTCCGTCCTGTAGAAATAAGTACTTCAAAAGCTCAGATTTTGTGGTTCAAGCTATCTCCTGACAGTCCTGGTCAGGTGCAAAACTTTGTGACTTCAGGTATTGAACAGGCAAGGAGTACAAAAATCTTTCTGAAAAAGATTTCAAAATTCATGTAGAAATGCCCAGTATTTTATCTTCTTTAGACAGCTGGAAAATGGAGCCATAATCCCTAATGGAATTTTCTGAAGATCTACTTCATTAAAAAACAGACCCTGAAATTTAGTTCAGATTCCTCAAGTTCCAGTCCAGGGCCCCAACACAGCACAGTTCATCATGGAGGGCTGAGTCCTATTCTCAGACAGTAAAAATCAAAAAATGTCAAAGTCTCCAATTTTTAGGATTGCACCAGACCCTCTTGGGAAGCCTCTCAAAACTTCCAAGGTATGTAAAATAAAAATACTGTCCATGTATATAAACCCAAATTAATTGTTCTCCTTAAAGAATCCACTCTAGCATGTGGTAGGTCAACAGGGCAATTCCCTAGCACTGCAGAAATCCAGAAATTTCCACTCTAAGTGCTTTGAATATGCATAGTTAAGTAAGAACTATAAAAATATTGAATATTTATATTTATTACGTTTAGACATGCTCTAAAATACAGGAAATCTGCAGTGCAGTTAAATCCAACACCCTACAGCAGAACCTGATTTTTTTCATGTGATTATGATGATTATACTCACCTGGTGTCCTGCTTCCTGGAACCTTCATGTAGAGCTGCACTGTGTTCATGCCCAGGATGGTATGACCAACATGGCTTAGAAGATTTCCTGCTGATACCACACGTACAAAAGCAGGAAGTTTTGTCAGTTCATGGAGTTGCAACTTCCACCTGCAGCAAAATAGCAAATTGACAAACTGTGAATCCCTGAAACTCTTCGAAGAGTCTGGGAAACAGAAACATTTCCAAAAAATTTGTTAGCATAGGTATCTGTGTTACTCTTTCAATTTTAAAATAATTCCAAATACAATCACAAATCTGACAGGCTAGTTGAGGGGAAACATAATTTTGTAGGCAAAGCTGAAACGACAGATCAGAAGATCCGGCATCTATCCAGGATCCTGCAAGAACTAGTTCAAGTATCAAAATCCAAGTCCCTGTAAGCCCCCTCAGGTTAGCTTTGCTTAGCTTCATTTCAAGTCTCTCTCCCAATGGCTTGTTCAAAGAAATAGCTTATTATCAACTAGTTTGCTTCTACAGATGAAATTTCCTTTATAGAAAAATGGCATCAATATCTAAAATTTTGTAGCAACTTCAAATCACATCCACAGATGCACAGGTTGATCTTCCAGTGACTCTGTCACAAAAGGTGTCATCATCTTAAATGGTGCTTACTCCCCAGACACCATCAACTTTTCTTCTTTTCTTATGACTGAAACAGACCAGAATTTTTGTACTGCTGCTGGTGGGAATGACAGCCTAGACATGCTGGATCTCTGATGGAAGAATGTATTAACCAGAGATTGAACTGAGTAATTATTACTGGACAATAAAAACATTGAGTATTTATAATATTTTCTAAGCTTCATCTGCCCACTGAAGGATACATAGTTTAAATAATACTCTATTTTGGTTTTGAGGCTCTTGAGAGGCATCATGGCTTACCCACAGGTAAGCATTGGTCTTGTCTTTCCTACATATTTTGAACACTGTTACTGGGTATAGAAGCAAGAGTTATGTAAAGGTGAGAACAGATGATGGTATGAATTAAATGAAAAAAACAATGAATAACAAAAATTTAGACAAAAAAGAAAAAACCCTTTAATCTTACAATTTCTATGCAGAAATTAAAAACTTGGTGTTGTCAAAATAATAAAGTAGTAAGCAAACAATTTAAAGCCTCACAATGAAACAAAGGGAATGGATTAGAAGGAGGACTAGAAAGAATGGTTTCTGATGGATGTTTCAACTAATTTCTGGTAAAACAAAAATCCTGGGAAGAGAAGTTTGAAAAGAAATTTTAGCGTGAGAAGGAATTGTAACAACAGTTTGAAGACAAAGGTAAGCATTGTATTGAGGAAACTGAAATTTATCAACAGACTGACTGATGTCTGAGAAAGCTACACTGGATTTCCAGAAGGATTATCATCATGTAGAATCCCACTGTGAGCAGGAGAAACTGTAATCAACTTACTTCTTGTCATCTGACAGGTCAATGTTGGTCCCAAACTTGATTGTTTTAAAAGGTCCTCTTCTCCTCCTCCCAGAGCTGCAAATAAAACAAATGTATCAGGCAAATGTGAAAAGGGAATGATGTAAAATAGCACATATAACCAACTACAGAATGAATAGAGTTATAACACACTTACTTATCAGAAGATGTGGATTCATTATCTGAGTGGTCCTTGTGGTGACTCTTCTTCTCATTTTCCTCCTATAAAATGTAATTTTGAAATGTTTTCAACATATATGTACATACACACACAAAAGAAAATATAAAATATATAGGTATAAAGTGCTAACACAGAGATAAATATATCTATTTCAAGTTACTGACACAAACTTTGAAATATCCATGTCTAAGATTTTATGTCAATATTTCTTCATTGTGAAGAAAATAAAAAAAAAGTCAGTCAAATGCACTGAAATAAATTTCTTCATGGCTGCAGATTCCATGACACTTAGGCCAGGGCAACAGAAAATGTCTACACTGTAAATATTTCTGCTGGCCTGCATTCAAGCTGGAAATGAGTATATTGGCTTGCTCCATTATGAGGGTGACCTGGAATCCATATTAAAGAATTCTGCTAACTTTTTCAAATTAAAACATCTACCTCCCTGCAAAGTCAAGCAGGTATTCGACAGGAAACTAGGATGACTAATATTTATAAAACCAATTTAATAAAATCCATTATATAAAATCTTTTGAATTTTTCATAGCCATATGCTATTTTAGCAGTAGCTGGGACCATGACTAGTGGAAAAAATCCAACCAATATTAGATGATGCAATTTGATCTTTTTAGCACTGTGCTTAAAATCCTATTCTAAAGACTTCTATTTTGGCAAGTATATGGGCATAGAAGGAAAAAGAAAGAGACAAAAAGGAAGAAGGAGCTGTCTGGATTCTATCCAAAGATCTCTGGCTTTGAATGGGATTGTTGTTAAATCTCAAAGTGCCCTGTGTACCTGAGAAAGTCTTATTCATCCTTTGAATGAAGGACAAAGAGAAACAAAAAGGAACCTAGTGATGATAGATTTATCAAATGCTGCAAGACATGTTAAAAAAGCAATGCAATAGCTGTTAGAGGAATAAAGAAAAAAGATCACTTAGGGCAAGCCAAGAGAACTGTGGCTACAGAAAGAAGAAATAAAGCTTTCATTTAAACACTGGAAAGTCACCTAAGGACAGGTCAGAGCAGTGTTAGGCAAAGGACACATGCACAGTGTCTTTCTAATTTCATGGGGAAAAATGAAAATCATCACTCTTAAGAACTATTTTATGTATTGCATTTTTACCACTAGCTTGTAACAGTAAGGAAAAAAAAGCCCAGAACACTCTATGGGACACATTGTGCTGCAAATCCAAAGCTGAGGCTTTCAGTGGTATGTGCTAAATTATATACAATTAAAAAACATATATATATAGATAAATAGATACAGATATATAGACAGCTATTATATTCCAGTGATGTAATATTCTCCAGCCCCTCTGGAATGACATACAGGAATACAACATTGGTACCACACCTCAAGGGGCACCAGAAACCTTCAGCCACCAGAATACTTCAGCCAATATCCTACTGAAATTTATTACCATGGCAGAGGAAGAAAAATCCCAGGTTCTAGAAGATTTCTGTGCCCCACACTTCCCATGGTATTTGTTTCTTTTCTTCATCTTGTACCAGCTCAAAGCCTTATGACTAGATTCCCTTCCATTCTCTTCAACTAGAAATTCATTTCTTTGTTTCTAATCCCTTCCTCTAATGCAAAAAAAATATATATTTAGAATTTCTCATTCCCTTCTTACTGAAATAATTCCTGTTTCTGTGTAAAGGCAGTGAAAACTGCAATAGTCAATTCCCCACACTGACCTTTTCCCTATTTTCTGACAAACAACTTGTCAAAATTATCTTCCTGTCTTAGTTCTACCTTAGTCCAATCTTTTTGCAACACCAGGTAACATAAGCCTCCAAGGAGAGCCCACAGCCAGTTTCAAGAATCTGCTCACAACTTCAGTATAAAGTGTTAAAAAAACCCAATAAAATCACATTTCACAGAATCCCAGAGTAAGAGAACTTTTAGGGTTGGAAGGGACCTCTGGAGATCACAGGGTCCAACCCCTCTGCCAAGGCAGGAAGGGGAAATATTATTTCTAATACTTCACTCTGTCACATAAGCCTAAAAACTTCTACACTAAATATGAACTGTTATGTTTGGAACCCAACAAAAGTGTAAACTTCTAATGAGCCACATCCAAATTAATTCAGGATAGTAGGAAGAACAAAGAAATATGATTTCAAAATGTGTGAAATTGGAAGCAATCCAAATTGTAAAAAAACCTCGAGTTCTAGGTATTTTAATGTGAATTTTGACATTATAATACAAAAGCCTAAACTAATCCACTTTTAAAGTACATAATTAACCATGAGTTTTACATTATTAAACTGAAGTTTACACTAATAATTTGGGAAGAACAATATACTATTTGACCCTCTATTCAAACCAGATTTTGAAAATTTACCTGTACTCTTCATGCTAATGGAAATTTGTCTTTTTCCTTGGCAGTTTCCACGTTTTCTAACAGCCATTATTAACTGGCTCCAGAGTAAATATGGAATTTTTGATTAACTCAAATAGTAGCAATTAACTTACCCTTAAAGATTCCTGGAATGAGGAGGCCTGGTACTGTGCATATTTTGCAATTGTTGTATGAGATCTACTGCTTTCACAACGCCAGATTTTCTTTGTTCCAGTGGGGTCCCAGTTTTCATCTGCTGGCTGCAGTAGCTGTGTCCTTACTTCTACTATGTGTTCATTATTTGCTTCTACCAATGTCTTAGTAGAGAAGAGTCCTAGATCTAATTAATAGCAATAAAATTAATAAATGAAGGTTAAAATAGAATAAAACAATTTCAGGAAAATGCCTAAAGTCATCAAAATGTTTCCTCTAAAATAGTTTTTACCCTTTTAAGTCTTCACAACACTGCCCACCTGAAAATTAATTATTAACAGCTAAAAAATTTTCCTCCACATATCCAGTAGAAAATTAGAAAAAACTTAGCAGCTATGGACTGTTTTACAAGAAACATTTTACATGCCTTGGCTAAACAAATATGCAAACAATGTTCAAACCTATTACCATGAAAGTATTTTTCAGAGCAGAGCTTAATGAATGTACTTCCATCATAAAACACATTTCCTACCAGCAGTGACAGTTTATCTACCTAGAGCCTTCAAAATATTGCACACAGTCAAATTATAGATCATTAGATCTAAACACAAAGACATGCATCCAGTTTTTTATAGGAAAATGTCTGGCTGTAAACTTACATATCCACAGCTCAGTTGCCCACTGTGCTCAACAAAATCTGCTGTATTTGTGGTGAGGTTTTTTTTTGAAAAGGCCAAGATTAGAAACAACAGCCAACTGAGATATGACAAATTACCCTAACGACTTGGAATATACAGGTAAAATAGTATTATAGAAATAAAATATGCACTTCTAAAGAATTGAGAGACTTCTCTTTAAAAAAACATTAATTCCTCCCCAAAGTTACAAAAAAAAAAAGTAAATTTACCTAATTTAAGCGCTCCAGCAAGGCCACGTATTACAGTAACAGGGTTGTTTGGGTTTGTACAAAATTGATGTAAAGGTGGAAAGAAAGCATCTCGTTTATTTTCCAACTGCAAAATTATAATGGAATATTAGATGTCAGTCAGATCAATCTAGATTCCTTATTTGTAGAACAAGAAAGAATAGTAAAACAAAAGAGAAATAACAGAAAGAAAACAGGAATTTTCTGCATTTCCCTGCACTCTGGGGAATGAACAGCTACACCATACAGTTCTTTCTATTGTAAATGCTGGGTTCACTCTTGAAATTAATTTGTTACTGTAATTTGTTTCTTGGCAAGAATTATTCCCAAGTTGCTTCAGCTTTACAACTCAGGTTTCCTGAACTTAATTTCTTTATCTGACAGTAGCCTTGTACATTCCCTAAATCTACAGAATTCTCTGAAGAGCAATACAGTTTCTTTTCAGAAGTAAAAAAGTGCTAATTTTACAGCTAATGTATACCAGAAATAGTATAATTAAAAGACTACTCTCATGGCATATCTCATGTTAACCAGGAAGGTTGATTTGATTCTCTTATGCTTCTCTGCACCTATAACCTCAATTTTATGCTATAGCCTCCCTCCTGATTTTTTTTTTAATTGCTATGAATCCTTTAGAATGCTGAAGGCATTTCTAGCAATAAACAAAACACAACAGAGAGTTCCCAAACAGTGGCACAACTGCACAGTCTGTGGCAGTGCGGTGACTTTACAGCTTTGTGAGCACTCAACAAAGCTGGGCTGGGCTTTTATTAAGGCAGATGAGTTCAGGTGCAACACTTGGAAACCATCTGGAAGCACGACTGCATCCAGCCAAACCCAGCTCTCAGCACACTCAGACCCAAGTGCCAGCCTCTTCTGGTCCCCAGATTAAGGTGAACAGAGCCAACTTGAGCTTTTCACACTGCCTGTATGGGCATACTGTATTTTACTTTTCTGCTATTAAGGAAGTGGATATCCTGTAATTTATTCTTCTATTACTAAGGAAGTTAGCTCAATAAAGCTACTATGAAACTTCATTTTCAGAACAAAAGTTGTAATGCTTGCATAAGAAAATACTACTCAACTAAACCCTGCCTTTTGCTGGTGACATTTTGTTCCTAACATCACCTCGACTTTTATTCATTTTTCTTCACTATGTCATGGAGCAGATTGTTATGGGAGTTTAGTTTAATTACTTGCTCATTTATACATAAGCTGTCACTTGCAAAAACTGTACAGACATTTCTGAAATACTGTGCATTGTATATAATGAACTGTTTTGCTTATTCCGCCAACATTTTGAGTATTAAAAATAAAAAATCTGAAGTACTGTTCCTTTTGATTACCGAAATTTTTAATTTACAGGTCCTTTGCGAGTCAAACTATGTCTCAAAATTTTCTTTATGGTTGTCATTTCTCCTGCGTGTATATATATAAACCAGTTTGGAGAGCACCGTAATTATAACTCAGTGATGAACAGTGCATCTTTAAAATTACATTATGTAATTCAGATAGCCAAACAATTGCAAAAGACAGGCAGCAATGTACTTCTGCCACTAGATTTACTTACATAAATACTAGGTGTAGGTGGATTCAGCTTGTCCTTTGGCAAGGGAGGGTACGGTGGAGGCGGTGGTCGTGGAGGTGGGCATTTATCCAATAGAATACTACTGTTAGATAAGCCATTTTTACCCAGATTCCTAAAAGGAAACAAGAGCTGTCTCTGTCAATACTTGACAAATAAAATAAATGCGTATCAGTGCAATCTCTTATGCAAAATAATGTTGTATAAGGAGAAACCATCATTTAAGATGCAAATAAAGCTCGTATGTTTTAATCAAGAGTTTTCCATGTATAATTTGATATTATTCAAACTTATTCTCACTTTGCTTGCTGAATTTGCAACATCACCACTATTAGTTAAAAATACAGCCATTTTCAACAAAAGCAAGCATGACACATTTTGATAAAATTGAACAGGAAAAGGTTTCCACTACACACGAAGAACTTTAGCAGGTGGATGATCATTCCACAGGAGCTGAGGTAGCAGAGCAGGTGTCAGAAGATGACCAAAAAACTGCTGAGTCACAAAACCCAACTACAGACACTGAACTGAACCACACCTACCCCTCCCTGCCTTACACATTTTGAAGCAGAAGGAGCCACTGCTGTATAATCCATTTTTGGGAGCAACAAGGGAGAGCCCCTACCCCCAGTGAACTCCTGTGTCAATGCCCCTGTGTGTGACTCCAGGGAGAACCTCTTTGCATTTGCAGCCTCTCCCTTGAGATTTCCAGGAGTGCAGGACCTGCTGGATGTGTAACTTTTCCTATAATGGATGACCTGAAAAGTCTCCATCCTGAGCTTAGCCTGTAGTCAATATCCAGTAACCATCAAGAGGAATGTACTGACAAAGATGTCTCTTATATTCTTGTTAAAAATTACTCAACTACTTCAAATTCTTCCCACTGAACACTATTCAAATCCTTCTTCCAACCTCCTTTGATTCACTGTTGTTACATCCCACAAACCAGGATGTTTCTAGTGTATAATTTAGTCATATATCTTCATAAAATTAACTGGTTACTGAAGAGTTGGTTGTTTTTTTTTTTAATAACAGTCTTCAGCAGAAAACACAAACTTTTATCAGATGAAACTCCCAGTGAAAAGAACTTCTTTCTGAAACTGAGCAACATGGTACAGGCAGATACTGAATCATGAGATCACTGCTTCAAATCAAGCTAGCAGAACCCACAGGATGGACTTGAGGCTCGAGATCAGATAGACTGACATGACAAACACTTCAAATAAAATGGGCAAACATCTCACACACCACAAAGCACACCGGTCACACTGGCTCATTCCTTGGGCTAGGTGAGTCCAGTGCCAGAATTTCATTTCCAAGAAAGTGAAAGAATGATGCAGAAGCTTTGATTAGTCATCATCCAACTTGGCAAAAAAATCACTGGCCAGAGCTTAATGTCTGATGGAGTTACTGCAAAGGCTTCACTGTCCCCACATACACCAAAAAAAGCCAACAAAAACAAACAAAAAAAGAACCCCAAAATCACATGGCAATATAAAATCATCAGCACTCAGAAATTTACTGACCACAGCTGCGTGGTCAGTAATCTCATGAATCTGAGATCCAGACTATCTATGCAAAGTGAAACTAGAATCTAAACAGCAGGTCTCAGACATTACTATAACCTCTGCATTACCAAACAGAGAAATAAAACCAAGAAAAACAAATGCATAGTACTAAAAACAGAGGAGAACTTCGACAAAATTCAGTTTGCATTGATAAACAGTTCTCAGGAAATTTCTAACTCAAGGAAAATGAGAAAACTTGAAGAAAAAGGGACATTGTTCAGAACTAATGGGACTTGTGCTGCTGAAGTCACAGCAAGGTAATCACAGTGAAAGCTCCAAAAAGCCAGAGCACGTGGGGGTTTCAGGGAAGGGTGACAATGGAGAGAGGAGAAACTTCTGTACACTTAGAGGAACTACAGGTCTGAAAAGGCAGAGGAAAAAGGGAAAGAAACAGCATGAAGGAAAAGATCAGATTAACAAAGATATCTCATAAACCCAGCACTTGAAGCTGGTATAACCAATTGCATGCTATAATTTCCTATTCAGCTACTAAAATTCTATGTGGAAATTTTAAGAGGAAAATGGATAAAGAATTGCAAAGCTGAGATAGCAAAACATACATAATTTAAGTGGCACAGGAAACAGATGGGCAGAATATTTAAAGTTGTCTTTAACAGACCAGCTTCATTCTATCGTATTTTTTTTCCTATCATCTTTTTTTTTAAACTATGAATCAGAATATCTTACTATTAATAACAAGGCAAGAGAGCTATTAAAGAATAATTCTGTAATTGTTAGTGTGCCAAACAGAGCAACAGAAATTATAAAAAACACTATAGAAATACTAAAAATATTTGCTACCATGGTGTGAGTATCCACTGCCAGTCTCTCCACATCTAGAAACATGGAACTACAGCCAGTGCAAGGAAAGTGAAAGACCTTTTTTGACCACAGCACCTGTGCTGAAAATCCCACACATCCCAGTTTCAAGAATGCAGTTTTTGTGAGAGGATTTCATAGTGGCTGAAAGGGGCAACAAATGCACTGCTCAAGATAAAACAAGACTGATTTATGCCCCCAAAAGAAACTGGACACCCAGTCATCTGTGATGAAGGAATGAAGAGCAGGACAAGCTTCATTCATTCAAACTGGCTTCCAGAGGAAACTGGCTTGTTGTGGACTGTGCATGGACAACCCCTGACAGTCAGAGTGGGAAGAGAAGGCAGGAGCAGCTCAGAGGGACACGGCCAGGGGTGCACAGGGACGGGACCTGCAGCCTGTCCTGAGCCACAGCTGCAGCACTCAGGCCACTGCAAATTGCTCCAGGGGTGAAAGCAACAACTCCTGGAAGTGCTTCACCCTGAGAACCAACTCAAACTGCCGTGAGAACTGCTCAGGAGAACATCACCCACCAAGGATGGAACTGGGGCCTTAACTTCACACAAATCCCTCAATTACGTTGGAAAAGATCTCTGGGGTCACTGAGTTCAATCCATGACCCATCACTGCCTTGTCACCCAGACCATGGCCCTGAGTGCCACGTCCAGCCTTTCCTTGAACACCTCCAGGAATGGTGACTCCCCCACCTCCTTGGGCAGCTCTCCAATGTCTAATCACCCTTTCTGTGAAGAAATTCCTCCAGATGTCCAACCTAAACCTCCCCTGGCACAGCTTAAGACCATATCCTCTTGTCCTGTCACTGGCTACTTGGGATTATTTCACGTAGTCATGGGATCTCTTGAATAAGCAATTATCATATTCATTAGAACACCCCTTTTAATTAAATTTTACTGTTTTCTAGGATACATTCCCACAGCTTTTAAGAGACAGTTTACAGCCTTCAGTGTTAGGTAAAAACTTCCCCTCTGGCTGTACCTAAACACACAGCTGACCAGAAGTCACAGTTTCAACAGTCACCCACAAAACACTTATCAGACAATTGCCAGGCACATTTTAAATACAGGATTGATTCTGCATCATCCCACCTGCCCTCCCCTGCCCCCCCCCCCAAAAAAAAAAGGTATCATGCAGGTTGAAGCTACCTGTGTTACACAGTGATACCAATTTTAACTCTATTTAAAAAAAATTCTACTTCGTAAGATATTAAAGTTCACATGATAAAACTTGTTTTCCCAGAACCAAGAATTATTATCAATAATTATCATTCTTTAAATTTATTAAATTAATCACCTCAATATTTTTATTGTTTCACTCAACCCTAATGTTAGGCTGAGAGAATTATGTCTATTTCTCAGGAAGTGTGCTCTTCATGTCCTCTGGAACTTTTCCTGTTTTCCAAGAACCATTAAAAAAACTCTATATGAATTATAAACAGTTCTCTGGCTCGCCCTTTTAGAGTTCACCGATGCATGTTATCTGGGCCTCTGACTTAAAAATGCCAAATTTAAGTATAACTGCTGTTTAACCTTCTCCTTGAAAAGGGAGTACATTCTATGATGTGAACATTTTATCTGCCTTTTTCCCAAGCACAGAACAAAAATATTTACTGAGCACCCTTGCCTTATTGAACATTCTAATACTTCGGTGCAGACATTTTTTTTTATTCTTTTTTGTTTTTGTCTAAAGGTTTTCCTCTTCCAAACATAATTTCTGTGTATTCTAGAACTCTTATCTTCGATATTTTTTAAAATATTTGCCGTTTTTGTTTCTGCTTGGGCGATTACAACTTTTTGGTGATAATGAAAAGTTCCTAAACAACTTCCAATTATCTATACATTTGGATTTTAGGTACAATTTACAGGTCAAAACAGAGTAAGTTACAAGCATTTGTGCTTAAGCAGTTATTTTTGTTGTGAAGTCAGTCTAAGTGAATTATTATTTGAGGTTTAGCTGTATGAGGATTAACAAGGTTTTACTGCTCAAGAGATTATAGTTATTCAGAAGAACAAAATTAATACCCTCTCTTCCGCCAATAAAAATCACATTTAAAATTAACACATGGAACTGTGGATTTATCTGATACTCTATCTCAATTCTATCAGAATTAATTAATCCACAAAGAGGAAGGAACAAGACATTTTGGAGAGGTGCCTGCAGAAGGAATTGGCTGAAGCACTGGGCTGGACAGCACCCACCTGGTGCAGCCCTGGTTCAAAGCAGAAACTCCCACCCTTCACAATTAGCACACACAATCAGTTGATTTCTTACTCTGAGTTATTACAAAACCACAGAAAAATGCCTGTCAATCCCCACCAGGCTGGGAAGGAGCTGGTCACACACAACACCCAGCCTTCCCTCCCCAAGCTCCTTCTGTAGCCAGGGGATAGAGAGGGGCTCTCAAAGGGAATATAAAGAAGTCAAATGAAGCTTACATTACACTTACATGCAAGTAATGCCAGATAATTACACAACCTGTTTATCATGCAATTCTCTACCCCAGCCTTTCACAACCAGGTATTAGTTGGCAATACTCCCAGAGACCTTTCATGAAACTACAGAAAATCCTACAATAGAACTGTGGATTTTCTCATTATGCAAATGTATTTCTAATTATTTTGCAATTCTGTTCTGATTTTGACCTCAATAGTACAGGTTGGCAGTGAATTTCATAGGTTAATTACATGTTATATAAGAAGTAATGTTCCTTTTTTTCTTTTCTTAATGACTTTTACATCTTCCCTCTCTATTTCATTTGCTAATCACCTTGCTCTGAGGCTGTAAGACAAACAGAATCACATCACTGACTTACGTAAGAAAAGCATTATAACAAGTGGCACCAAACTTTTTCATATGCTTGCCTTTCCCTCTGAATTGCAAATTTTCCCTTTTTTTTTTTACTCCCAGATAATTCTGCTTCCCGTTTGCAGAGTTCAGTATCTGCCTTTTGAGCAAAACAGAATCTCTTATTCTAAGCAGTGTTCAGCTTGTGAAATCACAGTATTTCAAATTTTATTCTTAAACCTTTTGCTATGGTGAAGATCACTTGCCAGATGTAATGTGCTTTTAGAGGAACTGAGCAATTCAATTCTGTCTTGAAGCCAAAAAAAGTCCTTTGTTTGTAAATAAAATTCCCAATTAAACAAAAATTGCTGTTGTTGTTTTTAAAAACAAAACACTAATTTAATCCAGGTCCTTCCTCCACAAAGTACTTCCCTTCAGATAGATTTAGGCTCTTTTCCTGTGGACCACTGAGCTCCCAAATTAGTGATTCACTAACTTCCCAGACCACGCTCAGGGAGCAGCACCTTCAGTAAGGACAGAACAAAATTTCTTCTGCCCAGGGCTCCAACAGAGCCCTCGGAGCAAGGAGAAGTCTGCCCACCTGAGCCTCTGCACTGCTCACTCCTCCTCAGCAAATGGATTTACTGCCCCTGTGTAAATACTGGCCATGTATCAAAACCTCTTCCAGACTCTTTAGCCCAGATCACCTTCACAGAATCAATGAATCATTAGGTTGGAAAAGATCTCTGGGATCACGGAGTCCAACCTGAGACCAAACACCACTTTGTTCACTTGACCATGGCACCACGGGCCAAATTCAGCTGTTCCTTGAACACCTCCAGGGAGGGTTCCCACCACCGCCCTGGTCTGCCCATTCCACTGTCTTAACAACTTTTCCATGTCAAAATTCCTCTGTTTGTTCCCTGTCCTGTATTTTTATCATTTTACAAGGCCCCTTGAGAGGCAGCTCATCTCTCCTGGCCTCCTGTCACTTTTCTCAATGGATTGCTCTACACTTTCCCTCTTTGAACACCAAGCAAAAAGAACTATTAAAAGGCCATATAAGCTCCTTTTGATACACATTACAGTCAAACCTACACCCCTCATTTGCGTTCCCCAATCATGCCAAATTTGTAAAGCTTTCAAGCTCAGAAATGCTTCAGAGTTGTCAAATGAGTCTTTCCATGTATCACCATAAAATGGCAAGGACAACATCCAGCTGACACGAAGTTACCCAAGCTGGGCTTTTCAAAACTGCCTGAGGACCTCTTACCTCTATAGAGTTTTGTTTGGACCTCTACCTGTTCTTTCAAGACTGTGATAAAATGTTAATAAACAATGTGGAAAAGAAAATAATAACCAAGATAGCTCTTCTTTTATGAGAAACAATACAAGTCAACTCAGGAACTTCTCTATGCTGCTGAAACTAAGGACCTGACCTCAGATCAGTTTTAGAAAGGACAACTGATAGACTCTCTTGACTGAGATGGATCCTGGGTTTTTATCCCTACTCAGGGATGTTAATTAGACGCACCAGTTGAAACACTGAGTGAGAAATCAGCTGGTTTCACTTCAGTAGAAATAAACACCTCGAGTGTTGAATCTCAAGTCTTGTGATAATGTTTCATTAATTCCCCTTTCAGAAAGATTGCTCACAGGGAAAAGATACTTACATTTCTAAGAGCACAGAAAAGAGCTTTTGATAACAGTCTTTTTAAGGAAACATGATACACAACCAGACCAAGAAGCACACTCTTTTTCTCCCCTATTAACAATTGGCTTTTCTAATAACAAAATCAGAGCAGTTATTCTTAGCATATTTTCTTTTTTTAATTACATGGTTTTCACTTATGCTCAAAATTACTTGGGGTTGTGTTGGTGTTTCATTGTTTTTTTGTTGCTGGTTATTTTTTTAAATTACCTTAACAGGAGATTTTCTTTAGGAATCTCAGGAAGGATAATTAATCTAATAGTGCACTCTTTTTTCTGTTAATTTGCTCAGAGGCCTAAAGAATTTTACTTTACTATGTAAACAGTTTACCAAACATAATGTATTTGTTTTATAGCCACCTTAAAATTTACTGTTGTAACCAGTTTTATTGGTAGGGAAGACTAACCAAATCACACTTCCCTGAATCACCTTCTCAATTCCTTTTCATCCCTAGACTCCAGCAGCAGTTTAACGAGATGAGCACATTTGCCACCCCACTGTTCTCCAGAACAGCATCCTAATGAGATTTGCATATCTGAGTCAACAGCTCAGCTCCTGCATTTCTCAATTCCTTGTGGCTTTTCAGGGACATTGTCTGGCCTTCAAGGGAAGCTCCTTGTACAAGTATCAATTGCTGTGCCAGCAGCCCATGTCTGACCCCTTCTCAGCCTCCTCAACAACCTCATTTCACCCCAGGAACAGAATGGAGCTCTGTTAAATATTTCCTCAACATTCGCACCAAGGAAGATGGATATAAAGAAACTTTTCAGCCTCTGCAATTATCTTGCCCTACTTAAGTGCTCACTTTAGTCTTTGGCAAAACAAAGCATTTACCAAGTCTGCTTCTACACAGCAGACAACCTATTCATACTAATAAAAGAAGAATCAAACTGAGTTTCTCTTTGGCCTGTGTTTTGCATTTTATAATACAAAGCATCTCCTTTCACCTAATGGCTTCACTTGAGCAGCTTTTATTAAGACAACACTTGCTTATGTAAGGCAAAATTACAGTCTCCCGGCATTTACTTTTGTCAAACTAATTCAGATTTTATTTTACTGTGATGTAAGACTTCTGAATGACTGTTCTACTAAATTGCTTTCACTATTAACACCACTGAATTTCCATACTTCTGATGCTCCTTTGTTCTTAAGCAACACACAAAACCCTTGGAACTTTAACAGGTCACTTTTTGGTGGTGAGCATTACCACTGTTGCTTCCTGATAAAATCCCTCCTGTGAGATGAGGAACTTCATTATCCTGCAGTTCACTCTCCCGCAGTAGGTCAATTGTAGTTACCTTGTGAATCAACTCTTGTGCATTACTTAATCCCAAACTGAGACTAATTCCAGGTCTTTTGTGCTCTAAACACAAATAAACCTGTAGGGTCTGAAATGTGCAAAAAATGGCTCTTTTAGACATGACTTTTTTTTTTAAACATGAAAGCATCTGAAGAAAAAAAAAACCTAACAAATAGACATCTGAGGACTTCAATGCAACTTACAATGAATATAAACACCCTGGTTTTGTAGTAAGCATTTAGTAATCAGAGCCAAATGCAGAACAATGAGGAAGAAAATAAAAATGATTAATCTAGTGCTTCAGCTATAAGAAAAATCCAGGTTACATCCACCTGTTCATACTCATAAAAAATGTTTATTTTCACCTGGAGAATACCATCAAGACAACAGAGTAACAGTTTCAAGTGACAATTCAAGTGAGATAGCAAGAAGAATATGCCAGCAGATAACAGAATGTAATTACCCATATTAGAGATGAAGCCAGAACAACTTTCTGAATGTATCAAAATTAAGTTGTTGTATACAACAACCGACACAAATGAATACTTTACAGCCCAATACCACGTAGCTCCAATATATAAAAACTAACAGAACAATTCCTCTCTCCCTGTGCATTAAGCTTATGCAACACAAGTGTCTGGGGTCTTGTCTGGTCTTTGTATCTGTTGTGTTTTAGAGGTAGTTTTTTTGTTTTGTTTTGTTTTTTGTTTTTAAGGAAAAAATAAATTATTTTCATGTTTCCTACTGTGGGTAGCTTATCTGCAATTTTAAAAATAATTCTAAAAATCAACACTTTTGGTCACAAATTCATATTTGAATCTCAAGATACCATTTGCAGCGACAGCACCCAAATATAATCAGTACTACAGGAAGTACTTTCAATTCTTTGTTTTTTGCATTCCCACACAGTGTGTTAAAATAAAGGTCAACATACAGTATTGAAGCTCACAGTATCTGATATATGAGCATATAAATATCTCCCATTTTACTACATGTATTTCTTTTGCCAATCAGCAGGCCTTTGAGTACATTATTTTTAAAATTCTCCCTCCCAGACATTTTTCTTTATGTCAGTCATGCACACAACAGCTGTAACAAGGATGTTCTGCCCAAAATTCTGCTCCAGAGATGTCATGTGTATGCCTGAATGTCTTAAAACAAAGCAAGGACTAATCAGCTACTCAGTAAAAGACTGGGAAATCCCTGTCATCAACTTTATGAACACAAACTGTCAGACATATTAGAATGGCAGGGAAAAAAAAACCCCACTATTAATATGCTTTATAGGGTTTATATACAAAGTTATAATTTTGATTATTATGAAATAACAGGAAAGCAGCTGTAGCACAGATGAGTTATTGTATTTCTCAGAATCTCCTGTTATTACTAGCAGACATATGCAGAACTTCCAGAAAGCATTGTTTGCCTAGAATAAATCCTGTCTCAAAACCTGTAAGCATAGTTCAGACTGATGCAGTAATTGACCTCAGAGCCGCTAAAAAAAGCAAGTCTCTCCGACTTTCCCTACGATGCAGCTTCTAAGTCCTCTGCCTTGCTGAATGAAGGTGCAGACAGGCTGAAGAGGGAGCTCTCAATCTCTATTTGTATGAAAGAAAGGGAAAGAAGCACATCTAACACCTTCTGAGCCGTCTGCAAACTACACGGGACAAAGTATTACCTTACCTCCCCTGAAAAATTATGATTACATGAGCCTGGTACTGACTGTAAGAAGCCAAGTGAAACATCTTTATGAGCCTTCCTTTATCTTGGAAATTAAATCTCATTAGGAATGCCACACCCCCATCAAAGAGCACAAACACAAGGACTTGCTGGTTTTACAGACTTTGTAGCTAAACTGATAAATGTTTTGCTACTGAACACTAACTGCAGATCTCTCAGACAACAGCACGTGAAACACATCAAAATGCAACACTTCACTAGAGTGAAACACTTCCCATTATTCTCTCAAAAACCCTAGAATCCAATTTTGGAGGCAAATCAGGTGAACTTTAAGAAAAAACTTAGTCTCTAACAGTTTTTATTATACCAATTTGCAATGCCCTCATCCTAACACCATACACTCAAGCTATTTTCATACTTCTACTAGAAAGAACACATACATGGTCCCAATTTAAAATAAAAAAAGCTGTTAAAGCTGTTAATTTTTATGAATGTAGTATATGTAGCAATGTCTCTTAGAAATGAACATTACAATAAGACTTAATATCTCAAAGATGACAAAATAGGCTTCCTAAAGATTTTTTTTCTCTCTTTTATGGAATTTATCTTGGTAACAGACAGTGACAGACTGCTATATCATGGATCAGTATTAGTCATCAAATCTCACAACATTAGGAACTACGAGCTCTCAGTCACAGTAACAGATGCAGGTTTTATTTGTAGAATGATATAAACATACTTTTATACTATTTTTTTAATATCAAAAAGAGTAATGTCAAAACCACCATATTTGCTATACAAAATATAGCAAACATACATCCTAAATAAAGTATTTTGGAGTAAAATATATTGAGGTGATAAAAATTCCAACAAGAATTCTAACACATAACATTTCAACTGAAGAACTGCAAACAGAGTTCAGGATGGAAAACAGAGTAGAGCCCAAAACATTCAATAACCACATGCTTATAATTAAAGGGACTTCTGTGAACTTTAAAGGCATCTTAGGTAACATTTTCAAACACAGTGGCAACTGTAAAGGACAGCTACAGAAATTAGTGTTCTAAATGGCCATTTCAATTTCTTAATTTGTTTGGATTTTGAACCAATTTTTTTTTAAGAAATCAGGCAAATCTCTCCAAAGACTACCAAGAAAACCTTGGAGGACTTTGAGGTATTTTACATAGAGAAGGCTGCGAGCAGCAAGCACTAAATGTGAATTTGCAAAGCTAATGACTCCCTGACAGGCTCCCTGCTAGCACATGCACCAGAGATGAACACTGACAGATTTAGCTGCAGCAGTTTAAGTCATTATTGCTCAGGGTTCAACATCCTCCTCTGCCACTGGTTATTGCAAGGGGAGTGAAATTTGCTCTATGTCTAACACCACTGTAGCCTACAGTGAAATATCTTTGCCACAACTCATTGCTCAGAAGTGTTATCTGAACTTCCACAACCCAGCCTTCCACACTCTGTGCCATTCAGCATTTCCA
>QUSF01000007.1:3896486-4073262 GCA_003676055.1 Chloebia gouldiae
TTTACACAAAGTATTCCAGTGTTATCTCAGCCTTTGTTGCAGTGTACGTGCAGTTAAGTATCTAGGTACGTAGGCCCACTGTCAATTCCTCAGTACTAAAGTAACATGCAATATTAATTAAACAAGAAGTGCAGCCAGTTTTGAGGAAGAAGACAACATTTTATCAGTTGTATAACCCATCTGGTAAAAATGAATGAAACCATTATGGCATTTTCCTACTGAACTCTGCATTACATCCACAAGGTTTGTCTTGGAAGAAAGACATTCAGGCTGGAATTAAAATAAAAATGCTCCACCTCCAAATTCTAACACACATACATAAAACACTCTAACTAACACACTTCAATCTCTATGGATTATTACTGGTATTGTAATATTTTTCTGCAAGTAACCCTGTGGTGCTGAGTGCTACATATTACTTTTTAAAGATCGAATGGAAACAAAATATGGTAATGATTACATCATGGTGACAACTTAATGTCAAAAATAACTACAACATTCAGCTTCCCATGAAATATGCACATTCCTCCGACACAAAAAACAAAATCACAACATTTCATATTAAACAAGCAACAAAAAGATGTACAATTATTCCCTTTTAATAAACTTTTCTACAAAGGTAGGCAGCTGAGCACTATGGAACTGCACTTTGATTTATTATAATTTCCTTTATCCTGAGAAGATAACTTAACACACAGATTTTCAACAGTATAAAGCAGCATGCAGGTTTAACCTATGTTTTATTTGAATCTATGCCATCAACTCTAGGGAAAACGTGCTTTTACAAATGAGAGCCTTCCACCAGTGAGGTGCCCAGGAAGGCTCCTGAGTGCACCCTAGGAGCAAAGTGAAGCTGTACCTGAGTGGAGTTGGATAGTTGGTTTTTCCACGGCTCCTCTGCGCTGCTGGTCAGGTTTGTGCGGTTATGAGGTAGAGAGAGTGCGTTTCGCTGCAGGTAAGGCACGTTTCCATTACTTCCACTTTCTGTTATGTGATTATTGCCTATCAAAAGAGTGTCTGTACTACCCAGCGTTCTTGCTGTGCTGCAGGGAACGGGGCCTGCTGCAAAGGGTCCATTAGCCAGAGGCTGCCCGGGGCAGGCGGGACGGATTCCACGCTGAGCGACGTTAGGCACTCTGGTCAGAGCAACCTGCGGCTGCTGGCCAGAGACAGAGTTTGTAGGCAGTGATGAATCAGCTGTTGGCCCGTTAGGAATTCCAGTAGATCGTACCTGTGCAACTCCTGTTTGTCTCATCTAATGGAACATGAACAAAGCACAACAACATTGGCTGCGGAACTGAGGAAGGAAGGGTCATACAAGGGTTGTGTACTTTACTGCACTGGTCAGTTCCAATTTTATACTCATTTTAAGATCTTCATGGTTGATTTTGAGAACTATCAAGCTCATAAAAATGCTGAGTAAATGTTAAGTAAAGCTATCAGCACACTTATTTTCTTTGCCCTTCAATCTGAGTTTTACTGCTGATGCTGGACAGAGAGGGAGAGAGAAGTGAACAATGACAGGATGAGAGTTACTGTTACTACAGTCAAGCATTTTCAAGCAAAAATACTTTTAGATCCATCCACTCACATTACTTTAAAAGCGTGGCTTGAAAACTTTTACATTAACCAGCTGCCCTATAATAAAACACAGCCAAACTCATTATGTTTCAACCACTAATCCACAACTATCCTTTATCCAAAAAAAAATTAACATAACACAGCAAAGGGCATGAGAACTCTGTACAGCAGAAATTCTTTAGAATTCTAGAAACACACAATAGTCTCCATTACTGACAGAAGTGTTGTAGATAAGAAAAATATTTTTGTTCTCACCTGCTGGTGTTGCTGCATCAAGACAAACTGACTCTCCAGCTGTTCCAGCATAAGTTTCTGTGCTGGATTTAGATTATTTCGGTTTGCACGCAGCTGTTCCAAGTGCTAAAAAAACAGCAGTGTGTTCATAATCATTAAAGTTGCATGGGTTTTTTAGATAACTTTCTTGCATAAAATACTAAAAAGTATCCATGAAGACAAGACTTAAAAAGCTGAAAATAATCAAGATTTCTATTACAGATTCAAACATCTTTCCATACACTCTCTTGCAAACAAACCTTATTACTAGTTACTAAAACTAAAGAGACTCTGTAAATTATTTGAGTGTATAATTATTACTGCCACACTAAAATTAAGTGTGCTGGTACCATAAAAGAAAACTACATTCAAGTATGACTATATGGAATTCTTATCATAATTATGTAAATTTTAACATCATTTTGTATTGTGCTATTCTTTTATTAGTTCAAAAGTGAATTAAACCTATAGGCACACACGAAAACTTCTCCTGAAACTATAAAAAAACCCAGAAAATGGTATGATTTAACTAGTAAGAGCAATAGCTTAAGTTATGATATTGATCTTGTTTGTAACTGATAAATTTGGTTATCTATTACCAGAAATCTGATCTCTTTAGTTATTTTAAAATACTCAGCACCCTTCATCATCCTACCAGTAAGATTGCTGCTGCTAAGTGGTATGACTTAAAAAGTAGATGAAGATGGTTCATGCCAAAATCCCTGGATTAACAGTACCTTCCATTCTGAATTCCCTCTGGAGAGGAGTGCAATAAATAAAAAAAAAATATATATACACACACATATATGCATGTATATGTAACATGCCATATCCATCCAGCCTCTGAGTTGCCAATTTTGAAAGGCCAACTTTGAAGATGCAATAAAGGCTTTTTTATTCACTCTCCTCTTGCATCATACATTTTTGGCTTTCCTTTTTATATGTGCTGGAAACTTGTCAAGCTATTGCCAGCACATCCAGTCTACTGTACTCAAGAGAGGCCTACTGAGGTTCTGCTTAGAGAAGGAAGTTGGATCTGAAAAAAGGTGAGACTGAAAAGGGGAAAAAGCAGTCAAATATAAAATAAGCAGAGGGAAACAATAAGAATGCTTGGAGAGAGAGAGAGAGAGAGGGAATGACTGTGGAAGAAGCAAAGGGGTGGGGAGGCAGGAGAAAGAGGGAGGGAAAATTATACAGTATAATAAAGCCAATATTGTTCAGACAGAGAAACAGTTAAAGAGCTATAATGGAATTGAGGGAACATTGCTCAGTTAATGAGAATGCTTTCTGCCTCTGCACTGTGCTCCCTCCTATTTCTCTTTGCATCCAAAGCATGTACAATGCATGGGTAAAATTTTCCAGCAGGGCCTGATTTTCAGTATATGGAATTCCTGCTGAAGCTCACTGCATGCCCTAATGAACTAAAGAGACAACAAAATTTCCTGACAAAAAAACACCCCAAATAAGATTTCCAAACTAAAATCTAGCATTTCATATAATTGTATTAGCTGACACATAATATAGAAAAGCAGCAGCAGATTTCATTTGAGTAATCATTTTGTAGAATGTGCTTATTTGTTTATGCAATTTGATACAAGAAGCAACCTCAGAGGAAGGGATGGTATTACAACAATACTTCTACACCTCTTTCAAGATCCCCCACACTACAGCAAGTCAAAACTCACTTTGCACACAAGTGTGACAATTTGCATATCTGTCTTTAAAACATCATAAGAAAAAAGAGTTACTGTACATACTTATTTTATAAATTATAGAAATCATACAAGGCAAGTGTTCAGCTTCTCCTAGAGATCATTTAGTTTCCTACTAAAACTTATCTCACATAGAGAGGCCACAAATATTTGAACTTGAACTATACCCTGGGAAGTATTTTACACTGAATTTCAAGAATGTGAAACCAGAACATGTCCCAAGTTTATTTTTCTTAAAAGGAAGAAATAAATAAACAAAATATTTAACAGAGCTTCTGAAGGTCTCCCTTACGTACCTGTAATTTCTGTGGTGTCAAGCACCAAGAATGAATTTGTTGCTGTACAGGAGGATGTGACACTGTATGGCCACTGCTCCAAACATCTGAAGTATTCTGAGAGAAAATTTTACATTAAAATCTGTGATTATCAAAGGGCCAACATAATTTCTCTTTTACTATCTAGATTTTAGCTTATTTATGAAAGAACTAGTAATTGTTTCAAGAACAATAATATAAAAAATATATAATAGTAAGAATGTACTAAAATAACCAAGTCTCATTCTACCATTCCCAACAGTATCAGAGTAATCTGAGAAAAAAATTAATGATATCTAATACCATAAGGAAAAACAAGCAAATCAAATTATGCAATTAACTTAAACGTATGCTACTTTCAAAACTGAATACTTTATCTACTGTAACACTATTACATGATGATGAAACACTTGAATTCTAAATATAAGCAAAGGCAATAGACAGGATGACATGATTGTCTCCCTCTCAATCATCAGGCTACAACTGTACTTCACTGACACAACTATAACTGCAGTATAGTGCCACCAATGTGCACTGCCCTTATGCACCTCCTGCCTAAAGCTGGAATCTGATTAAACACACCACTGAAAAATGTTTTTTAAAATTTCTAAAGACATTCCCCACCTTGATGCCAAAGGATTAAAATTTACAGCACAAATTCTGTGCATGCTGCATCATTTCAATGCATATTTTCCATATGATTTTGGTAGGGGGCTCTAGTTCATCAGAATATATACCTTTGTTGGACTAGATGTTCTTTTCCTCTTGGCAGGACTGGTCAGGTCATCTACTTGGCTAGAAGGAATCATGTGTAGTGGCAAGGATTGCTGTGAAATTGGTGTTTGAGTGAGGCCTAGTACAGGTTCAGTATTTGGATGATGAGGTTTACAAGCCTAAGAATCACAGAAGGAAGACAAAAATATGGTTCTATATATTCTTAATGCTTTCCTTTCAATTTTATAATTTTAGCAGCCCACATACATTAAAAGGGCCGAGTAGATATTCTGAAGTTGATCTGAATAACTGAAAAATCAGTTTCCATATGGTCATCAATGGAGGAATGTGTACCTTTCACGGGATTATTAAACCACTGCAGCATTTCTATTTAAGATGATATCTTTTAAAATCATGAAAATCCACAAAGGTTCTAAATTGGTACCCCCATATTTCTCCCACATTATAGGGAGCTCCTTGATCTAATATCCCTCTGCAAAGAAATCAAAGGCTTCTTTTAATAAAAGCCAATCCTGTGCTCAATAAAATAAGCTTGACCACTACCGATTGTAAAGAACCCTTAAAGCTGGGCACCTGCAGAACATAACCCAACTTCTCACCTGCTGTGCTGTGTTCATGGCACCCTGCCTGGAGGTAAGCTCTGCGGGGATTGGTAGGCTCCATGCCTCCTCAATACTAGGAAGTAATTTAGTTTTATTCTGTAGACTACCTTGTGGAAGGTTACACAACTGAGCCTAGGAAAAATTATGTAAAAAGCAAATTTAACACAAGCCTACTTTAGTAAGAGCAAGTCCATGAAATCTTCCTAAATGCTGTAGCTAATTATGTCTTAAAGAGAGGACAGATTTAAAATTTTGGGGTTTAGAAAGGTGCTAGGTATAAAGAGGGTAACCAGAATATAAACCTTTGTGAGAATCAGAATATAGATGAGCTCTGGATTCAGAGGTCTCATAATTCCTTTTTTCTGAAATTGCAAACAAGAGTGAAAGAGAGTGTGTTGTGTATTCTCACTATATGTTATGAGAACTTAAAAATGTAGACAAATACAAAGAAAAAAGCAAAATGATGTAAAACAGTATGTTTTGACTAAATGTGCAAAATAGGGTTTATAAGGAATTAAGTTCCACTTAAAAAATGAAGAAATAAAATATTACAGGCTATGATATGCTTACAGTAAACATGAAAACAGGTTAAACACACCACAAACAACTGCAAGTTAAACTCATGTGTGACTTCTCCCCTCCCCTCTGCTGTGTGTTTGAAGAGTATTTCCCCTGCTTAAAACATTAGTTTTACCTGTAAATACTTTATCCGTGCTGCAAGTGCAGAGGTATTACTACAATTTTTGCTCCTAGTTGCATTTAAGTAGCATTTAATGGCATCCTGAGGCTGGTTGCAGGACTCATAGAGTGTGCCTAGGTCCATCCAGGCTGCAGCATGGCCATGGTCCAATTGTACAGCACAGATATAGGCCTGTAAAGCATCCATAGGCTGATTTTGCTGTTGGTACAGCACACTGAATAGAAAGATTAGTGAAGTTGAGAATTAATAACAAAGTCAATACACAAGGTACTCAAATACACACATCCCTCCCCAACCCCTTCATAAATCTTGATGTTATATAAAACTTTAACAATGTATGTAACATTTTCAGTATTTTAAAACATTGAGAGAGCAAATATTAATTCATTATTTAAACTTCAAATCAGACAAGTCTGTCAACATGGGTGTATAAATAAAAAAGTCTTTACAGTCTCTCTGAGTTCACAGAAAGTTGATATTCTTTATTTATATATATTAGCATGGAATTATATCATTGTATTACCCTGTATCATTCTTACCCTATTGAACACCATGTATCTGCACTTGCTTCTGATTTATCAATAGATTGCCTATAAGATATAAAGGCATCCTGAACTTTCCCAATACTTGAATAGCACCTGGGAGAAGAAAAGAAAGAACTCTGGTAGTATTTATAGAAGGTAATCATTGAGCATGGCTTACCAAGTCTGATCTGATAAATGTTAAGTCATGCAAATACACACTCAACATTTGCTGTTTCTGAATGCCAGCCACAAGCAGAGTCAAACATCTTGACATGTATTACTAATTATTTATTCAAGCACCCCAAATCTACTTAAACCCTGGATTACTACCTTTGTAAGGAAAACGGTCATCCCACATTTGGTAGATTTGAGTTTCTTTCACTGGTGACACCTTATCAGTCAATAAAAACAGTGTTTATCTACAGATAGCATTACAGTGAAACAATGAAGTTACCTATTTCATCAAACAAATGGTTATAAAACTTAATGTTCTACAAAACAGAATTACTGAGAGATACTGACCAACTCAACCAGGATGGTCCCTGACTGCCTGGGAGGCTTTTTATGAGTGTTTCTTGCATCTCAATCATCTTTAAGTAATGAACAAACCAGGTATTTGTACTGCATATACAGAGCACCAAATTTTGTAAAAGGTTGTGTGATTCTGTATTTTTTTATATTTTTAGTTTAATTTCTATATTTCTTACTTTTATACCACAGGGAATGATAGCTACACTTCTAAAATTAAAAGCTCCAAATAAAGCCAAGATCAAATATCCATCTATATAAATATTTACTAGTTTAATCAACAATAACTGTGTCATGTATTGTTTGTAACAACTTTCCCTGTTGGAATAATAACTGAAAATTTTGAAAACACATAAATAACTATAGAAAATTTACTCTAGTGAATAATAAAAACCAAGCAGAACAGTATAGGCAAAGGTTTGTCAAACATGGTACACTCTTGCAAGTATTTTTGAGGCACACTTGGAAATGAATACAATAAAATGTAAGATTATTTTGCCTAAAATCATCCATTAAGTCTGAATACAATGTTTTAGGAGATTGTTTTAATGACAATCTAACCAATGTCCAACAGACATGTTTCACTCTGCCTGGGTATCACACACACATGAAGTCTCTCACTAGGGTAGCACTGACATTAGGCCCTCACAAAACTTTGGCAGATGGAGTTTTTCCAGTGGGAGAGAAGGGAGGTGGTGATGTATTTTGAAAGATAGCTTTAACCAACTTGCTATCTGGTTTGGACAATCAGCAGAGGAAGGAACAGCACAAGGGATTACATGAGGAGGGAAAAAAGAGTGAATGCACAACCCCATAACCCTGTCCTCCTTCTGCCAGAGTATGGACAGGAGAAATGGGGCACAGAAACATTTTTGGTCTAGTCCTCCCTGTAAAGCAAAACAAATGCTCCCAGTAAATTTTTCATTCCATTTCCTGAATTCTCCCCCTTGCTGTAGGTCCTGGGCTTCACCCTGACCACCAGCAGAGCACAGCAGCTGCACATGTGGATGAACTCCAGCTGCACCATGCCTGAGAACTCAACTTGCTCAAGGCATCTGGAACGGGACTACTGAAGGAAAAACAGGATTTTAGCCCAGTGGAAGATAAGCTGCACAAGATAATTCCTGGCTCATTTTCCCTTTTCCCTCCACATTTGCCCTCTGTGTGTGCCTCTGCCCCACACACTCAGGGCTGGCTGGAGATCCCTGTCTTACAGGAACAGCTGGAGAAGAATTTATTAGCATGACAAAATCAAAAATGGGTTCCAGCTGTATGTGACCAGAATCCCCAAGAATGTCAGCTGGAAGACACTGAGGTTAGGATATTCATTTTATTTTTGCCTCATTCTTTTTAAATATATTCCTCAGCAGAGCTGATGTGTTCACATATGGACTTGAATTGCCCTCAAAGCTTTCTCCAAAACCTGAGTATTTCAGTAATTACTGCTGGCTTAAGTGAAGTACTCAATTTTCTTAAAAAGGAGACCAGAAAAACTCATCAAATTTGTATGATTTACATCTGGGAATGATATTTTTCAAGTAAAAAATACTATCAAAGGCTACAAATTTAACTGAACACTTAAATACACATTAGAATGGATCAGTCTGAGCCATACAGTACTGTGTATGCTTTTTAAAAATGGATGTGTGCCTAGAAAAATATTTGTATTTCAGTGCAAAAACTGAGATTAGGAGGGAGATTTTGAAAAAATAAAGAGAAATAATTATGAAAAAGATATGACGAAAAGTAACAACATTTAGAGAGGATTTACAAAAAAGAGTGAGAGAAACAGATAAAACCAGGCTGGATATATTCATTACTGTAAATGTGTAGACTAAATAACTACAAAAAAGAAGAGCCACTTGAGTAACATACTTCATTTCAACTTCTAATCTTCATTCATGTTAGCAACTTGTCTTTTCATACACTTCCCAGAAAACTTAAGACTTCAGTAGATGTATACATACTTTCCCTTCCCTTTTCCTCTGACAAGATTAAGGAAAAAAACCATGTAAGATACAATAATGAGTATCCTCAAAGAAATTTACCAATATAGTTACAGTGTCTATAAAGTCTGTTCTCACCTTCCAAGGAAATACCAGGATTGACCAGAATTTGGATCTGCTTCTAGAGATTTCTGGAGATACTGTATAGCATAGCTTTCCTTGGTTGCCTTGTCTCCAAGCTGATCCACGGTGTGATGCATCCAGCCTACAAAAACAATTCACAAATGGGAGAAGTGAAATTTCCCAAGACCATTTAATACTCTGGCACAGCAGGACTTTGTAGCATTGATGTCTCTTTAAAAATAAGTATATCGAGCAACAAAACCACTTATATATACATGACAAAGTTGTAAAAACTTTTAAAGTTCCATACTAAAATTGCAGGACAAAAAAGACTCAAAATTACTTTCACGGAGTTTTAAAGCACTTTTTTGGGTTTAAATAATTTTCTAAGAGATTAGGAGTACAATTATGAACTGCTCAATCTTCTACTATAAAAGTGAATATTAATGCCTTTCCTCCTCTGAACACAGATACCTTCCCTGACATTGTGAAAAATGTCACCATTCTCCCTGTCACACAAAATTATTTTTGTTATGCATACAAATATATATCAGTATCTAACGTGTAATGTATACATATTACGTTGTTTACTCTTTTTCTTCTAAATCCTTGTATTTGCCCATATCTACATTTGGACTAAGAATTTTTGCATCTCAACTTGAATCTTTCTTACATTGTCATTTCCTCCTCATTACTACAATGTATTTTACATTCACCTTGACAAATGCCATCACCTCTCATCTACATAACAAATTAATCTAACCACACATCATATTCTTTCAAATGCCTTTTCTTCTTTCATTACATTAGACAAATTATTCATCCCCACTTTAAAGGCCTCCCACAACCCATCCTCCCCAATAATATTTTACATGCTTATTAAAATGCACCTCTGCTCTAGCACTGATGCAAGGCTTGGTTACCACTTCAAACAAAGCACCTTCATCACCTTCTCCAGCTGTTCCTCATCTGCCTCCATGCTCAGATGGAATTCCTTCAAGCAGCCACAAAACCATCTCACTGCTCTTCATACAATGAGTACAAACAAGGAAATCTTTTGTGGCCAGTTGCTGGCTTGCTGAAATGCTTCATACCACAATGCTCAGCAATGTCTTGCTGTTTGCTCAATAGCCATGTATTTGTCTTAACAAGCCACTGCTTTTCAGAAGACATTTGTAAAATGTTAGATGTGACAGAAGACTGTCCCTGTCACAGCCATAAACAGCCCCTTGTGGGACACTATGACAGATTTAATAAATTACCAGAAGTTTGTATAATGGTCAGTGACAGAGTTGAGCACATACCTGCACTGCCTGTCCACTTAAAACCTCTGAGAGCTAAACATTCAGCACCCTAAATTTGTGCTTTTTGATAAAGTCTAACTACATGACAGACAAGACTGAGAAGGAACTGATGGGTATTTGCAGGCTCACCTTGCTCTCTGTAATTACACTTTCCTTTACGGTTTTTATTCTACCTGTTTGATACAGCTTATTTTTTTATTGCATGGGCTCATGCTTTTTAACAGACACCACATTTCTTCAAATGGAATGCAAACTTCCAAACTTGAACAAAGGCAGCTGAAAACAAAATCACAGCCACTGAAAAACATTTGCCTGAGGTGGTCTCAGAAATATCACTTGAAAATTGTGGTTACAAGCAGAAGTTCGACTATTTCATGGACTGTAAAAAATATCAGGTAAGGAGTCAAGTGGTTACAGTGCTGCAGAAAGCACTTTATCTTGACTGAAAATCGATCAAGAAAAAAATCCACCAATCAGGGAAAAAAAAAAGAAAAAAAACCGTTGTTTTTGCACTCACGTTAAACAACTCTGCATCATTAAATTAATAAACAAGCTATAGTTTTGATTCAAATCCCAGGCCTCTGAAGTTCTTCAGCATACAGGCAATACTCATGCTTTAAGAAAAAAGGCTTCTCTGAGGTTGGTTATTGGAATCACCTGAGTTTCTGTATGTTAAGGATATATGCACCAGGTGCTGGTCCAGATAAAGCCTGAGATAAAGATAATAGTTCAGGGATTATGAACAATGGTTAGAAAAAGTCATTAAAGAATTTCCTCTATCTTTAGAAATGTGTAGAATGAAGTGTTGTGTAGAAATTTTCTGTTTCATCAGAACCTTGCTGGATTGAAAGACTACATTTTGTATCTTTGTGAGATCTTTACTGAGGTTCACTGATAAAAAAGAATGAGTCTACTTCTAGAAGACAATCCCTATCTGGCTTCTCTGCTGAAACAAGGGCTGCTTCCCAATTTTGTCTTCCTGCACAGGGAGTTGAAAAAGGCAGAAAGCAAGAAAGGGAGAGCAAACAAAAGTGTTCAACTGGAATAGCACAGGCAGGGGAAACTGGATCTGTTCTTGAGCATAAAATGAAGAATGTTCATGAAGAAGGTGATGGAAAACTCCTAAGATGTGCAGTCTCCCATTTGCAAGACCTAGCTCCAATTCCCAACCAGCATAACTGACCACTTTTCCACTGCTGGGACATTTTTAATACGACAAACCAAACCACAGACCTTGTCCATCCTTCACAAATATCCCATGCTCTTTTGCAGATCTTTGCAATCTCATTTGGAACAGATTTAGAAAAAATCCCTCTGATGTGCTAGCCTAGCTCATGAATCTTTTTTACATGCTTATCAATAATTCTCACATTGAACTCGTGGCAATCACTTTTTCTTTAGTAAATGTGAGTGTCTCTTAAGACATTAAATTCTTCCCCATTTCAGCACCTCAGATGCCTCATCCAATTACAGAGACACCATCTAGCAATGCCCCCAGACAAAAATAATTGGGAGTGCACTTGGGAACTCTAAGCAGATGTTTATGTTGCTCTTAACACTCTTCCTTATCCAACAGCTGAACACAACTGGAGACAGAATATTGGGACAGATTTGATCTTCAGTCTCATTAATTTAATGTCATTTTGGGCAAAGTGGTGAAGAGAATTGTTGTCTGGAAAGCCAGTGGAACAGCAAAGAGAAGGAAGATCTTACTGTGATGACTACCTCAACTAGTCAGCACTCATCACCTCCACTGGTTATGTGTTTATCTGGGAATCACAGAGCTCTCCTCCATAATCACAGCTTTGGAAACCAGCAACAGGAGCAAAGATTCTAGTAATTCTTAATTCTCTCACAAGACATCTGAACTTGCCTAAATTCCAGTCTGGCTCAATAAACATTAACTAGCGAAGGAAAATAAACAAAAGCTATTTTCAAACTGATTTTTTCTGTCAAAGTGAAAAAAAAAAAAAAAACCCAAGCAAAACCAGAGTTCAATATACAAATACAAATATGTTTTGACTGGGTTTTGCAAGTAGCATTCTGGCAGATGGCAGGTATTTTCTATTATTTTTTCTAAGCAGCAGTGCACCACCCGGACTGTGCTTCCTGAGGAGGTGTTTTTATTACCAGCTGCTAAAGACTAAATCTGTGATAAACACCAGACTGAAAAATACCACTGCTAACAGAGAAGAGCAAAGGAAAAGGCATTATGCCTTCAATGTTCCAGTTAAGACCACTCTATCCCTTACTCCACATAGAAGCTACCCACACAACCAAACTGGGTGACCTATGCTGATTGAATAAAGAGAGTTAATCCAGTTTTCAGACAGCAGACAGTTCTCAAAGTCACTGCTCTTACTGCTAGCACAGAGACCTGTGGCAGGATTTTATGAATACAACCATGTGCCTTTGCTTCTATTGTGGCAACATACATCAAACAGAGATGAAAAAGAGCTGGTCAGCTCTTTGGAGAAGTCTGTCTTCCACTGAACAGATGTACAGCCTTTCTGGATGAAACTGCTGACAATCTATACTCGGTGACATAATATCAAGATAAAAAAATAAAAATTCAAAGGGCTTACTGGGATGTAAGCAACACTGTCCTGTGACAGCAAAAAGAGCAACACCCAGAGTCCTGCAGCAAACTCCTCCAGCAGTTTCACTTGTGATTTCACAGAGATGACTCAAAATTAGCCCACTGATTTTGACATTCTGTCACAGAGCACAAATTATCCCACTCCAAATCCATACACAACCTGCATCACAGAAAAAGAAAGCACTGTGGCCATAACTTAATGCCAGTTGCAAATTTGAGTTAAATGACCACTATGTGAAGAGGGGAGAAAAAAATAAAAATGGGCATAAGCAGGCTAAATTAATACTTAGAATAATAAATTAGATGAAGAACATGGAGAAGGTGAATGAAGAAGTTCTGTACTGGGTTGAACAATTTTAACAAAATATTCAGGAAAAACTTTTATATGGTATAGAGGACAAAAGCATTTTATTCTATCCAATTTTTAGAAATTCTTGGCTAAAAATTGTTTATTAGCTTTCTATAAACATGGAATACGAAAATTTAAAAAAAAATCCTTTTCACTTTTTATGTGGTCTTTTTAATAGAACCTGATGATAAACCCTTTTGTTACAGAAGCTGGTTTGCATTACAGAGTATAATTATAGCAAAAGTAAAGGTAAATTTTTCCGTTGCCATGTTCTTCTAGTCTGACACAGAGTATTTAGGTTTTTTCAAGGGATGTTAACAGAGGCAGAACAGAGAACACAGAATTCCAACTGCTGCCCTCTTTTTCTGAAAAACCACCCTCTCACTACCCAAAATCTAACACACAAGAGCTTTTTAATTTTGTAAATTTAATCAAAATATTTTCCTCCTCTCTTATTTACTTGATTATCTACTGCTATATGTTCTGTTTGGGTGAAAATCTCAGATACCATGTGCAGTGTGTCTAAGACTCCCTTTGGAAATGGAGCCTTAAAAAACACTGCTGAAGGCAAAGATGGCAAAAACGAAACCCAGAAGAAAACAAAAGTTAATTTTACATACCTAACTGCTGTAAGACAGTTGCTTTTACTTGTGCAGGAAGGTTTTCGATCTGCAAAAGCTGTTCATAAGCTTCCTTTGCAGAGTGATACTTTCTCTGCAAAAGGAAAAAAGTAAATGGATTAATCATAGAGCTTACAACAGATCACCAATAGCAACGATTTCACAGCACTGACAGCACACAAACACATTGACAAAAAATTATAGTTTTTTTTTGCATACAGTGCATATGAAAGCTTTAATGAGTGACGTATATATATGGTAAGAGAATAACTTCCATAAATATAGTATTTAATAGAACCTGTCTACTTAAAATAATGGAGATAAATTTGCAAATTATTAAATTTGTCAACTCCTCATACATGCATTATGTTTTCTACACTACAATACTGAATATTCTACTTTTAAGGGGAATATTTGAATGTCAATCTTTCATTTGAGAAAACCCTACACAAGTTCCTTCCAGGAAATTTGTAACAAAAACCAAGATCATCAGTAATTGGAGGCTGGTATAATTTTGCCTCTTTCCTTCCTTTGGTATATTTGAACTGCCTCTTTCAAGATATTTGTTATCCTGGTAAGAGTCCCACCACATGTAGAATTAAAAGGTTTATGCCTAGATAATGAAGGTACATCTTATTATCTGCTGTATAGTTTAGGTGTGCCTACAGTCTAGAAACACTCAGTTTTCAATTCCCTATACAAACAGGTGTTGGTACAGAAAACACATTTTCAGGTTAGGATTGGGGGGTCTTCATTGACTTCTGTGAACTGTATGAGCTGGTTTGTGAATATTAAAGGTTAAGACTTCTCAATAATTGATGAATTATTTGGTAATAATGTCAGCATTTATCTTTGCATTCCCTAACAACAGTTGCTTAAAAGTGAATGTATTTTAAATATTCCACTGTTCTGCGTCTCCTCTTCCACAAATATGCTTTTAGGTAATTCAACATTAGACTTCATTCTGGCAAAGAGATGAAGAGTGCATTAAAACTAAATGCAAATGACTGTGGCTTAATTACATTTGTTTTAAGCAAGGAGTACACAGTAATTAGCATTGGTGTTTTGAAGGGACAATTGGGAAGAAAACTAAACAATTAAATACCTAGCAGAATTTAAAAATGTTATCAAGTTCTTGAAATCTCAAAATCACAAAAGACAAATTGGTGATTTAAAAAACTTATTCTAGTCAGGAAGAAAAATTAAAGCAGCCATTACATACTTTCAAATGGAACAAGGGGAAGTTGGTAGGAAAGATTTTTAATTGGTGTTCATGAAATGCAGACAACTGGTAAGAAAACAAATAATATAAATAAATAAAATATCCATGTCCAGCAAAAGAAAAACAATCAGGAAAAGATTTTAAATTTAGCATTGGGAACAAAATTTGTAGTTTATGACTATGAATGTTGAGCAAATGAACGGAAGTTCACTGTAGAGCATGACAGCAGAGGCAGCAATCCAGATGTCAAATTAGGTAAATATTAGTGCCTAATATTCACACTTTGAAAAATATGTTTACAGGCTCAGGAGGTTTCAGAAAGGACTTTTAAAATAGGGCATGTTTTCCACACCTAGAGTATTTTTTACTTTTGTAATTTGTTGTAGCATTTACCCCTTAGAAATCTGATTGCCTATATGCCTTAAAATACTAACAAAATCTGTCCCAATGTTTACATTTGGTTTTACTTCATCGAATCAGAATGGTTTGGGATGGAAAATATCTAAAATATCATCTAATTCCAATGGCCTGCCATGGGCAGGGACACCTTTCACTAGATGAGGTGGCTCAGAGCTCTGACCTGGCCTTGGACACTTCCAGGGACAGAGCACCCACAACCTGCCCAGGGCCTCGCCACCCTCACAGGGAAGCCCTTCATGCCTCTATGCCAATTCCAAAGTCCTTGATGTTTGGCTGCATCATGAATGGTCTTAGAAATGGAAAAGGGGAGGAGAACCCAGTCCAGCACCTTTCTTTAGACATCATACAAGCCATCTCACTTCCACAGGTGAAATACTAGAAACCAGCATTAACCACTGCTGATTCTCATCAGCACCAGGCTTGTCTCTTGTCCAGAGCCTGGCAATCCATCATTTAAAGTGCAGTACTGTGGTACTTAATTAAGAAGTGAATTAACTTTTTCATTCATATTAAGAGAGTATATCATTTGCAAGTATGTGGAGGGGATCAAAAAACTGTTTCACTGGGTCCTGTAAAAAAACCTGAGCAACCAGCCTGTCTCCAAAACCTCTCTAATTGTGTCAGAAGTAAGAAGCCAAGACTCTTTTGGTTGTCAGTTTGTCAAATTCCAAAAAACAAGATACCTCTCCCCACCAGAACTGTGAGACAAACCAAACCTAAGAGCACAACGCACCGAAACCTTTTTGCTCTGACTTGCATTAAAACAAAATTCCTGCTGCCTGTAATTGTCAGCCAGAAAGCACAGCTTAAGCACAGCTACCACTGGCCACACACTTACACAGGACACCTGGCATGGTGACCTGGGGTGTTTAACTTCCTTGTCATCTGCTGGAGTAAAGCAGAACTGATGTGCTGAATGGAATCTGGATGGTAGCCAAGTGAAAACCACAGCAATCCATGAACTTGCTTAATGGTGCTTTGGGATGGCAGATTTCTGTCCTGTCATACAACTTTGCACCAAAAGCACTCAAATATATTCTGTTTATCAGATTCATATCTATTATTTATACAGAAATACTTCAGGCCATTTTTCACTGTGCCATCAAAAGACAGCACTTACTTTCTAACTGACTGAAAATACAGTTTGTCTGTCATCCATTTCATTTACAACAGGTTTTGTTTTCATGTCCCATCCCTTCCTCAGCCATCTGATACCTATAAATGTGGTAAAAGGGTACAACATCTACATTATGTAACCAGTGTCAGTCAAATCTCAAATATACCATAGCTGTCTCAGTAGCCACTTGGTTTCAATTTACTGATATTCTGGAAGCTCAGGAAGTGTTCTGTTAATTTCCCAAAAGATTCACCTGAAAAGCTCTGTGGTAGGATTTGACCCAGAATTAGTAACACAGCTTTATTTGCTGCTGACCACAGATCCCTAATGCCACATGCATCAATTTAATACGAAAATTTAAATACTTTTAAAATTGCACTTAAATTTGAAAATTTCATGTCAAATATACCACATATACTGAAAAGTTACATGGGCAACTGGTTGGGATTGATTCTGGGTGCGTACATGAGAAACAGTATGAATATATAGATATACACATAAATGAATTGAGAAACTTCATATTTTTAAATCTACATATTTTTTTAATATAAATCCAATCTCATACAAGAATTTTCCTGAAAGTTGTATTTTGGGATTTTTTTTTCATTCAAATTGGGAGATTAGTAAATATATGTTTATTAAGATGGCTATCCCATTTTATAGCATGACACTCTACACACAAAATATTTTTAATTTAGCCACAGAAAGTCAAGTTCCTTGAGTGATTCAAAACTTTAGTCTAACTTTACTAAAGCATTTCTAATCTGAATTCCATAGACTGATTCCATCACATAGTTTGAAACGCAACCACACTTTATGAAAATGAGCTTAAAAGCTTACCTGGATTTCATATAAGTGGGCAATGTGAAACTGAACTGTAAGAGTGGGAAAATCAAAATTATTAGTTTTAATGAACAAGAGCAATTGCAATGTTTTGAAATGAGAGATAAACAATGTTTCAGATTTACCAATGCTAACCAAGACAAATTACATTTTGAAGATAATAAAAGAGTATTTTTTTACATTGATATTCTACACTTAATATACCAGACATTACAGAAAATTAATATCCTACCAAAGCACGAAAACTGCAAACAGATAGTGAGAAAAGCAGTCCATGGATTTTGTGTTCTGAAACAGAGCCCATTAACCTCTTAGTAAACTTAGCAATAAAATTTCTTGTAGCTGAGGTAAGAGAACACAGGTAGTATTTTCTGTACACAACTAAGCTAGAAATAAACATTTTCATTCAGCTGCCAAGAAATAAGACTAGCTGGGTTACAGAACATTATGTTGCACACTGCCAGTTTTATATGGAAGCTTAAATTTAGGTGTTTTTTCTTCCTTTTATGAATTGTCGTTCCCTTGTTAAACTGAACCAGAAGTTTAATTACAGGTGATAGTGTTAATTACAGGTGATAGTTTGATTGTTACTGTGAAGAATTTTCAATTCCTCATATAAATTGTCCAGAATGCCATAATACTACCAGCAGCCTGTGCAGGCAAGAAGATTGCTGGCTGGAGAAAGAAAAATGGGTGGTTCAAGAGTACAAGCAGAGAGAAAATTACACTCACACTGCTCAAATCATCACAGAAAAGAGTTGAGAACTGCTAACCTGGACATTCCATAGACTGGTAGATAGCTAAAGCTAATTGAGATTAATGTAGTCCTCATTCTGCTTTGATGAGGAAAGAAAAGTTCCTTCGAGACAGACTTTTGCTCCATGTTCGTGAGGATTACAAGTAAGAAAATACCTGTGTTTGAGCCAAGCTCAATTTACTTCAATTACACAGATTTCTCTCCCTTGAAGCTACAGAATAGTGTGACATCAAATTACCATACATACAGGTAATATGGAGTTCAGGGTTTCACTCTGGGTCATCAGGGAGGGAAAATATCTCCCTTTGTGCACTGCTTTGTCCTCTGCTATAAAGAAGGAAGCCAAGTGCACTTGGGAAACCAGGTCAGAATGAAATGCATCATCTAAAATTTTAATAAACTTTTTGTGTTCTTGCTAAAGGGCACATAACACACCCATTATGTTCACTGCATCATCAAACTTCACCGTGTACTGATGAAAGAAAAGCCCTGCATTTCTTTCAGGAGTTCATTATTTAAAAAACCTCTCTCTCATTTTTTCCCCTCCTAACAAAACCCCTTCAGTGTGAAGCTTCAAAATGAAGTGATGCCTTGGAGAGGAAAGGAGAATTGAAGGTGTCACGTTAGAGACAGCCCAAATAGGAAGAAGAGATGCTCAGTACTCTGCTGGGAACACACTCAGTGTAATGCTGCTACTCACCCAGCCCTTAGAAATGCAAGGGGGAGGATTAAATGGAGTATTTAGTGAGGGCACCCAACACCCTGGGGCAGGGGGTTCAGTTCTCCTTCCAGAGCAGCACAGGGGGACCTGGCCAAGCACCTTTCAGCCCTCTTCACTCTCCTCCTTTGGGTCTGTCAGGCACTGAAGCCTTTACATGGGGCCACCCCTCTACACAAATCTGGGGGCAGAGGGGACTGGAGGGCAAGGGTTAGGAAAACCTTACAGAAATCCAGAGGTTTAGTGAAAACCAACAAAGTTAGTGAGAAAGAATATGAGCAAACACAAAATACAATAGAGAATCACATGTCTAATAGAACAGTAATGAAAGCCTATTGACTCTGGGAGACTTCTGCAAATTTTTACAAAATTATCTGAGTCTGTTACTGATAAGTGACAAAGCTTTGAAGACAGCCTTGAAGCACAGCTGGCTCCTTGATACAGCCAGTGGTTTCAGCCATGTGAACAAACTCCCTTGCACTACCTTGCTGATACAATATCCACAATTCCATCAAGTTTTTACAGAAATGTTTTTAAATATTATATCCAATGCCTCTGAAGTGAGATTTGGGAGGTAACTTAAGCTCAACATGAACAACAACTTAAGCTCAAGCATGAAGATACCTTAAAAACTGAAGGAAAAATTTCCTTCACAACTCTCTGCCTTTTAATTCTTACAGACTCCAAAACATGGAAAAACACATGTTTATTCTTGCATACAATTCCACAGACTATGGATAAATACCTGCAGGACACTCTGTTACAACCTATGATAGATCACACTGCACTAAATATTAACATGTTCAAATATAGACTAATACATAGTTGATATAAAAAAATCACTAATACAGGGGTTTTTTCCTTATTTCTACAATAAGATTGATGCTGAATTTTGGATCTGTAAATTTAAATGGCATGACAATAATCACTGAAAAGTTACAGATTATTAAGATGATGAAAAGTTTAAAATAATTGGTATAAAATGTTTGCCACAGCACAAGCTCCAGGTTTATAAATATATAAAAAGCAGTCAAAGAGTAAGTTTCCTCTAGAATTCAAGCTTTTGGAGTGATGAATAAGCTAAGTCTCAATTTTTACTTATTCCATTTTCTAAAACAATCCACAATTCCACTGGAACATCTGTCTCCACTGAGAGAGGCAGGCAGGTTTTGTAGTCTCCCTCTCTCAGTACCAATTCTTTTGATTTGGAAGACCTGGCTCATTAAGAATTCATACAGTTGCAAGCATAACACTTTAAAAAAGATCCACAACAAAATAAATACTTATTGGTTACTTACTTTCAGCGTTAGACAAAGTGCAGGGATTGCAGTCAATCAAAGCTAACTGAAAATGCTGGAAAGAAAAAAGAATTATTTGCTTTTCAAACAAAGTAATACTAGTACTTGGGCAAACTACTAAGAGTAAATAAATTTTCTACTTGAAAATCAATACTGCATTTTACCATGTGTCTTAAAAAAAACAGTTTTCAATTTCTGTTCAACTGCTTACTAGAGGAAAGTAATTTTTTTTATTGCAAATACTTCAATGCTTCTAGGAATGTATGATAGCAACAGATCTTCATAAAACATGGGGTTGCATCTGAAATAATGAAGGCATCAAATGAATGGTCAAAATTGGAAGATTAACTTTTTATATACACAACTGGACTGCAGACACACCAGCTCACTGCCTCATGAAGATAAATACTTAAGCACTCAATCTATCTAGAAAAACAGAACACTCTCCCTACAAACTGAGTTATTTTAAGTTTCTAAAAAAATTGAACTCTTGTCAAAAAGAATTTAATATGAATACCTCTACATCAGAATATGAGTTCATAAGAAGGCCATAAGTTCTCACATCCTCTCTTCCAGATGTTGAGAAAACTTCAGTTAAACGTTAAAGCTTGTATAATTTTAATCACTTTTCTTTAAGGAATACAAAAAATATTTTAAAACATTCTAGGTTCTGAGGTAAGTTTTTTCACTCATCTATAAAGAAGGTCACAAAATCAGAGCACTGAAGTTTGTCTGCAAATGTCATGTTAATTCAATTATCAGTATTTAGTTTGAGACACAAGTGTATAAAGATGAATGGAACAGGCACAAAAACTCCAGTGCCTGAGCTTTTCCATAAACTTTTGAGAAAATCCCCACATGGGGTGAAATTTAATTGACTTATTAGTTCAACAGAGAATAAGGCCTAGAAATACATAAGCCTAAGAGTCACCTATGAAATATTACTGTTAATAAATACAATTATTTACAAAATACAAAATATGTCAGGTGAGTTCTAATACTCAAAACATGACTGAAGATTTAGAACACTTTACTTAGCATAAAAATGATACTTTAGATCAAACTATTCAGGATGCCAAACTAGGTAGGTGGCACTGGGAGCCTTCTGCAGTAGCTGGGAAGAAAAAAACTCTGTATCAGTGAATAGATGCAACACCCTTTCAGTATTGTACTCAGAGCTATTAGGTGCTACTTAACTTTCTTCATGGTCATAAGGAGTCCTTGAGTACAGCATGTCTATAAAAAACACATCTCTAAGATGTTTAAGATTTTATCAGACCACCACATTTCCAAAAAGCCCTAATTTTAACAGGGACAAAAAATTAGAAAACTAATGTATTATCCAATGCAAGAAATAAGAAGAATGCTGACACTTCCATAAGCTCTGACATACATGGATGCAGCTTCCTCCTCACCCACTTCATCAATGTAGTTTGAAATATATAACAGCATTTTAAAAATGACCCAAACTCAAGTTGAATTAACAACACAAATTGATGATTTATAATGAACATTTTAGTAATATCCCCCCAGAAGAGAACACAAAAACTAATGGATTTGCACCATAAAATAGCCTTTTAACCTTAGTGCAAGCATTAAATAATAGCTTACAAATATTAATTATTAGCTTATTTCTCTGCTGTTCTGTTCCTTTCCCTACTGCTCAGCAGGCAGACAACTTACAGTCTCCCCTCACTTACATTGCAATGCAGGTTGAGTGCCTCAGAGACATCCTTTAGTCTGTTACCATAGTGATTCTACTAAGCAGACAACTTTAAAAAAAAAAACAACTAAATAAAAATAAAATGCTCTATCTTAAATTGCATTTTGCCTGCCAAAAGGAAAAAAAAAAGGCTCTGGCCTGTACAACTGAGTTACTGATCTAAAAGGTACAAAATCCTTCCTGTGCAGATGTGTCATCTTGCACCATCACTTACAATTACTACAGAAAGATAAAGCAGAATGGAACAGATTTGCTCTCATCTAGTAATGCCATTATAAAAAAATAAGCAAATCTAAAGTAAAAAGATTGACAACTCTTCTGTAGCAGCTCTTCTGAAGGGTTACTGCAGTGAGACTCACTGAAAGAAAGCACGCAACCAAGTAAGAATAGCTAACCATTTTAATATATAAGTAAGCCAATAGTATCAAATACTAGACAGTAAAAAAAAAAAAAAAGCAGAAATATTCTCAACAATGCCTCCTAAAAATTAAATATTCACTGCTACAGTAGCCAACTTTTGAAATTCAAAAATCCACGTTATGAAAATTTTCTTAGAGTGGTAAATTTCTATTTGCACTGTTCACTAATCTACAAACAGTAAAGAAATTGATAAACCAAAGCCAGTAACTACAGAAAAACACAGCATTTGCACTAGACAGTTATCACAATTAAAAGCAATACACAGAATCCTCTGAAGCTTCCAAACCAAGAACCTCTGAAATGCACACAAACACAAGCAAACCTACACCTCTTGCCAGATAAATAATACATAGCACCCCATTAAGTACCCCAAATCAGACCAAAAAAATCCCCCATGCACACATTCTAACCCATCAACCTCATCAGCCAAATGCAGATCCACTAATCACAATTACCAGCACCAAAAAAATTAAGAAATAGTAATAATTTCCAACTTCCATTTCTGCAACCAACAGCAGCGGCTGGCAAACATCTGCACCCCTCTCAAATATTGCAGCACTGAGCTGGCTACTGCTGTGTGGAATAGTTGTTATGCAGGAGAGGCCGCTGCAGCTCAGAGACGACACACAATACCTCAAGGCAGACAGCAGTCTATAGAAATTCAAATCCCCAGTAAGAGGATTTACCTAGAAGGCAGTGTTCTGAATGTTAAAAACTAACAGGCTCTTCTCAAGGGCTGCGGCTCAAGGCACAATCACTGAATCGTTTAGGTTAGGAGAGACTTTTAAGATCAGCCAAGCCCTAAATCACCTTGATTTGTAGCCATCTGTAATTGCAGAGTTATCTACAGCCCATTCCATCTCCTCTGGAGTCCTTGACTCGCTTTTGATTGTGGAAACAATTCCGAAGATAACCTTTCCAAGGATGAGAGGTACAGTGGATTCCAAATAAAGAGAACTGATGAAAGCACTAGGTCTGGTAGTAAAGTAACAGTAATCTGATGCTGATTTAGGTAACTTAACATGCTTTCTGTCATAGAATTAACATCGATTCTTTCAAATGTAACAGGCGAGCACCCAAGGTTTTGTTGTTTCTTTAATCAATAAATGACAAAAGCAAAGCCAACCCTTTTCTTTTCAGTGCAAGATTTTCAGTACTGTCTCTGTTTACATGCAAACCTGAGACCTCTGTAGTGATTCTACTCCCTCCTCCTCTCCAGGGTGACATCAGCAAGTTTAATAGCTCTCGGCTCTGCATATATTCAGCAAGCAAGGCAAGCCATCATCTGAAACCTGACAATCCTCACCGACTTACCATGAAGGAAAGCTCCATAATGACTCAGTAAGATTCTGTCAGGAGATGGCTTTTTCTGCCTGTGTGACCTAGGTGCGATGCCCGTGTTGCTCAGAGCAGCTTTTGTTCAGATAAGTAGGGCACGGAGAGCCTTGTGTAACCAGCCAGGGAAGGGTGCCAAGCCTCCATTTGCCAGGCATCTCTGGGACCAGGGGAGAGGGTCAGGAGAGGACACGCTCCATGTGCTGCCACAGCAGCTCATCCTGCTGCTCTCCACTGCTTTCTGAGCTCAAAACAAATTCAGCTTGCAAGAGAAAGGTTTGTGTAGTGTAAACACTCAGGTACTTTTGTCCAACATTAGAAAAAAAAAAAAAAAAAAAAAAAACTTACAGATGGGAGGAAAAAAAAGCCCTGCTGGAGGACAGAAGGAACAAAAGCCACAGATACATATACACTGAACAGCAGCAGCGTGCTCTGAAAAATCTCTTGTTCTGACAAGCCCTAAGAGAAAAATTATTTTCAAACAAAGATCATACAAGCTGTATTTTTGCAAGCCGTAAAAGGGCTGCATCTGAATTTACTGACCAATATCTTAAACAGTGATTTTCACAAAGCTATCTCAACACTCCCATTTGCCTCTACCTTTTATGCATTATTTCTGCAAGATCAGAATTCAGGCTGTGCTAACAGCCTGAAAGGCTGCCAGCAGCAAGAGAACGTCACAGGGGAACGGGAGGAGCGGGAGTCTGCCGCAGCACCAGCGCGGCCACGGAGCTCATCCGCCCCGAGCCGGGGTCGTTCCAGGACTCAGCCTCCAGCCCCCACAGCTGCCCAGGCTGCACAGACAGCACAGCTCAGTCCTTGCTGGTGACCTGTGGCTACCCTGTGAGTATTGCTGTGTGCCCTGAATCCCAGCCTTGCACTTACAGCTACAGCTGATAAAAGTGCATCTGTCCGGACGAAGATGCCTCTTAAAGAGAAGGTGTTTGAATGAAGCTCACCGGAATAAATGAATATCCTGAGTTGGAGAGGACCCACAGGGATCACTAAGTCCAACTCCTGGCCCAGCACAGGACCATCCACAAATGTTACATTATGTACCTGAGAGCACTGACCAAACCCTTACTGAGCTCTGCCAGGCTGGTGCTGTGACCGCTGCCCTGGGAGCCTGTTCCAGTGCCCGACCAGTTCCCTCTGGGGGAAGAACCTTTTCCTAACATCCAACCTAAACCTGCCGTGACACAGCTCCAGGCCATTCCCTTGGGATGTGTCACTGTCACCACAGAGCAGAGATCAGTGCCTGCCCCTCCTCTGCCCCATGAGGAAGCTGTGACTGCACTGAGGTCTCCCCTCAGTCTCCTCCAGGCTGAACAGACCAAGTGCCCTCAGCTTCATACGGCTTCTCCTCAAGGTCCTTCACCATCTTTATTGGTCCTCAAGGTCCTTCACCATCTTTATTGCCTTTGGCCACTCGCCAATAACTTCACATCTTTTTTCGTTGTGGTGCCCAAAACTGCCCTCAGCACTCAAGATGAGGCTGCCCCAGCCCAGAGCAGAGCAGGACAATCTGAGCCCTTGCCTGGCTGGCCATGCTGTGCCTGATGCCCCTCAGGACAGGGATGTCCCTCCTAGCTGCCAGGGCACTGCTGGTTCATGTTCACCTGGCCATTGACTAGGACACCCAGGCCCCTTTTCACAGCACTCCTCTCCACCATATCTCAGTCTGTCCATACACCCAGGGCTGCCCCATCCAGCCAATAAGGATATCTAAGGATATTGGTTGTCCCACCAACACCCTTAGATCGAATGCTCAATTTATGTACCACCCATTCCTCTTCCCATAGTGTGTTCTTCCCCACCTCCCAAATGATAAAAGATGTGACACAGCAAGGTAATTCAGTTTTAGCACTTGCTCCTCTTTGTAATCATGGCGTTTCTAACATACACCTGTAATTCTCTTTTACAGGAATTAAAACCCGAGTGAAATTAGGTAAGAGAGAATAAAAGAGAACAGTCTGTAGGCCAGACATTACAGCATCATTATCCACTGTCAAGACCAGTCACACTAATAACTCTCCTGCAGTTTCATTACAGTGCCATGCTGCATTAAAAAACTTCCATGGATTTACTTCTTGGATGTGGTCTTTCCACCACTGACATATGCAAACTACAGAGACTAAGAGAGAAATTTCAATCCCAAATGCTGATTTCCAACCACTTACATTTTTACTGAATTGATCTTTTGATTCATTTCATTTTGCTTTCCACAAAATGCTTTTTTATGTGAAGCACTTGAAATCTTGGATATACAACTTGCAAAAGTCAAAGCCCTTCACCTTGCTTTTTACCTGAAAAAGCAGCTGTTCCCCGTAGAATTAAAGACATAAAACTAGACATAAGAAACTAAAATGTCTCATAACCACATGTATTTTGACTAGTTATTTTTAATAATTAAAATACATAAGGTTTCAATGTACAATGCTTAAACTTAAAAATTACTAATCTAAGCCCATATAAGAAAGATAACTAGGTGGTAAAAAAGCACATGAAGGCTCAAAATCACAAATTTTCACTCTCCTAAATACTTGTTTACTTAATACTCATTCATGAAACATGAATGATACATCTATAACAGTTAAGTGTTGGCATATAGTAACTGCACTAGCTAAAAATATCTTTTATAAGTCTATATATACAGGAGAAATATTTGAATAAGTAGTAGAAAAGTGTCTGACTATAAATAAATATTTCAAGCTGTTCATCGGTACATCATTATTTAATTTCTTTATATTTCATGCATATTCATACAATTCATGCACATTTTAATTATTCTGCAGCCTTTTTCTTATCCTAATATAAGCAGCATGTCTTAACATTACTAACAAATGAGAATCTTTAGAAGAATAATTAAAAAATTAAAATTATATTTGAATTGATGATTTATGGGCAAGATGAAAGCGTAAGCCTGAAGCAAACTACTGGAATAACTGTTTTGTGTATAGAGAAGGAGGAAAAATTTCTGTATGTGAAAGACAGAATCAGTATTTCTACTAAAAGGCAGATAATTGAAAACATGAGAAATTGAGTTCTCATTCTTCGAAAGGTTTTGTTACTGGGTACAGCCTGTACCTGTAATAAAATCAAATAAAATTCCCAAAGCAAAACAATGCTTTGTTTGCTATAAACCAACCTACTTGTGTCCAGCATTCCTACTGACCACCCATTAAAAAAAAACTCACCCCACAAACCAAACAAAACCCACACAATTTCCCTACCACAAACCTCTAAACAAAAGCAAACAAAGCTCCCCCTCATAAAACCAAACCCTCAGAAAATCTGCCCCCTGGCCCCCACTGTTTCCTCAATGTTATCAATCTAATAAATATAAAAAACAAAGGTTTCTTTTCTCCCTTAAGTATGAATTCTGCATTCAAAGGGCTTTCAGGATCCCCATTAAAAATACAAGACTTCAACACCACCAAGCAGGATGAGCACCAGAAGGTTTCCCATAGCTGGCACCTGGTGCTCAGCTCTCAGATCTCAAAAGGCTCTGGAGCAGTATGTCATACAGGAATGTCCTCCAAAATTCTCTTTGATATCTTTCATTCCCACATATTTTCTAGAAATAGTTTAAGATTCAACAGTACTTAAGAACTGAGACACACATCTGAAACAAGATGATTGCATGCACCTATGAAAAAAGGAGGCCAAATAAAAAAATATATACAATAGGAAAATGACCATGACAGCAAGTGGCACATCAGAAATAATGTGGCATGAACTCAGAAGTATGAATATTTTTTCCAACTACATTTACCCAATGAATAAAAAGATACATTATATCCCTAGAGATCTTGCTTTATTCTCTTTTCAGATTATCACAGTGCCACCACAGCTACTACCATGGAACACAGAATTCCTTGTGTCATTTGTTAGAAGCGATGAACAGGAAAGGGGCAGCAGGACACAGTAAATGAGAAAAGCTGGACTGTGAGGTAAACTTCAGTAGCATGGTGTTGTTACAGTCATCAATCCATTAAAAAGAAATCCATCCCCCAGGTCACTGCCAGTTAATTTTGGAATTAATTATACTCTTCTGATGGAAGGGGCAAATTCAGCTTTCATGTCTCACCTCTGGAGGTAACACTGCCCAATCTGTCTGGTTTATACAAGGACTGTTTTCTTTTCAAGAAGGGACATTTTTTTTTTTCCCTTAACATAAGCCTGAAGGCCAAGTAATTTTCAACAGCATTGGTGTTGCAGGAGTTTATGGCAATGGGGTAACAGAGAAAGTCAAGGATTCTCATAGTAGTTTGCAAATCTTAACTGCAGAACAGGCAAAACCAGTAATTGATTTTGAAAAAACACTGGGAGTTGATTTTATGCTTGTTAAACAGCATTCTAGCAATTATCTTGATCATCAACATCTTAAAATAGTAAAAATTAATTTTCTGCTTAAATTGCTTACATAAAATACAGATGATTTATGTTAATGCTTTAAAATTGTGAAAAACATGGAATATATGACCTTCAGACTCCCATCTTCCCCCTTTGCCTGAAGACTCTCACTGACAATGCCTCTCACTGACAATGACTCATCTGTTGGCAATGGCTTATTCTTAGCAATTACAGACTTAACATGAATGTTTAAATACCATCAAAAACATTATGATATTTCAAAGTACTTTAATGCAACGTTGGTACAATCTGTGAAATCCAGAGCAGCCACAAGCGAATACCAGATAAAAAAGCTACTTCCACTTTCTGCCTCCGTGTGAATGGGGAGCTCAAACCGGGTAAAGAGCCCCAGGAAAAAGGTCTGTGCTCAAGGCAAGGCACAGGCAGGCTGGATCCCAACACCCTTAATTACTCTCTAAAATCCTGGATCTTTTTTAAAAGGTCCACAAAACCAAAAAAGGCACAACAGAACAACTCCGTCTTTTCATTGCTTTGGGTTTCTTATCTTTGTTTTGTTCGAAGATGAGATACTCTGTGTCTCAGAGAATGAGACAGACGTTGTGTGAAAACATCCCTTCACACCTTCCTCACATCCTTTCCCCATTTTACTCTTTCCATGGCTGAGCATAACCAGTGCACCAGCACATCATTTAATTCTCTTCACTAAGGAAGAATTTTCTGTTTTGCCTCTTATATTCTCGTCACTCAGAGCTCTGGTTTAAGGTTTTTTTTAAAATCACAGTCAGACTGGCTTTTAAAGAAGCTACAACCCTGTTCTACAGAGTTTTCTCCTCAACCGACACATTGTGATGTTTGAACTGGTAAGTTTTGATCAGTAACACTTTGTTTCCAAACAAAGTAGGTAAGTCCTTGGACTGTACCTCAAATCCACAGCTGAGCTGAACTGGAAACAGCTCAAAGTGCTCAAGTCTAAGTTCCACTGGGTCTTTTCTTTTGTTCCTCACTGTTATTCTTTACTAAGTATTGCAACCTCCATAGCAAAGAAGAAAACCAGAAACTCTGCTTCAGGTGTCTCAGTTGGTAATTCCAGAGCAGTTTCTCATTACATTTAGAATAAGAAGGGGATAAGACAGCTCTGTCCCCTCCTTCCCATTCCATCAACCTTGCACTGGATGTACCAACCAGGCAATCTCAAGCTGAGCTGGCTCAGACTTCTGATCCACCTAAGTCTGCAAATGGGGAAAAGCAAAAAAATGAAAAATCACTCAATTCAATGTGGCTGAGAGTGCTGAACAAGGCAATCAGGACTGCAAGGTAGAACATGAGACAAACTTTTAGGAACAAGCTGCAGTGATACTGCTTTAAGAAAAACATGAAACCATCTTCAATGCAAACACCCATGTTCATTTCTCCATCCTTTGAAGACCATCCCTCTGCCCCAGGGTAACCTGCTTTTGTTGTGGCCATTTATTTCCTTAAGCAACTTAACCATATGCCACATAAAAGCAATGGAATTATGATAATTTTGCATTTAAAAAGATTAATTTCTTTCTGTTTTCAAAATACTACGTCGGTGTTATTCCCATTTGTAGCTGGTGTTTTGAAAACTTAAAAGTTTGGTATACTCAAAATCCTCATGGGTAAGTGACTGATTTGTTTTGCAAAGTTGTGAACATCAAACACAAGAAATTATTTAGACTGAGTTATCATAATATTTATTTCTCATAATATTATTTAAATACCTGATTCACTGACAGAACTGCAAATTTAATGGCACAGCAGGAAAAGGTTATCTATTTCTTGATCAATTTATATGAAAAATTAAAATAATAGAATCAACTAGGTTGGAAAAGAACTTTTGAGATCATTGAGTTTCTTCTACTACTTGATTAGAAGATGACCACCTCCTTGTAAATTTAATCTTATTTCCTCCCAGCTTCTTTAAAAATAAAACCAAAATGTACTTCAGCACTTCTTTTATTCCATATATTTCATGACATACCAAATCCGTGCCAAAGTATAAGAAAATAGGATCACTCCAGTTCACACATAATCCCTTTCTCAACAGTGATCTACCTCTCCTCTCTTTCACCATTCATTGCATGGAATCTTTTCTACTCCCCTGCACAATTTCCAACTCCACCAATATCTGCAGGTGAAACCTCGGGCTCTGGATGAAAAGGGAAGCCCTACGGAGAGAACTGCTTCCCTCCATCACAGATACTGAAAGGGAAAATTGAGAGTAACACTCTACTCTTTCAAGTCTTGGACAATGTGATTCTGACAACCCAAGAAAACAATCTGCCAAGAAAAAAAAAAGTGGTAAGATTCTTGAAAACAAAATACTTATTGTTTTCAATAATTTTTAGGAAATATTAATATGCAGAAATGTGTTTACAAATTACACTTAATTACAAAATTCTCAGCCCTGCAGGTGTATTTCTCACCACATGCAAGTCTGTTAAAAGAACTCTTCCTTTTTCCAAGACACGTAACAGCTAAATTTAGAGGCCAGGAAGGAAAGGACATGTGGGTAAAGTAGAAAATGGGAAGAGGAAAAGCATGGGCAAACGTGCTGAATGGAGGGAGATAAAATGTCAGATTACAATCAGAGACCAGAAAAGAATGTAAATAGTAAGGAATTTGAAGAAATACAGATGAAACAAAGCACTGTTACCATAAACCATTTTCAATTGATTAGCCAGAAACTGTGGCCTTATAACCTGACTCTCAAGCCAGGAAATAAAAGAATAATTAACTGCTAGAAAAGTAACAATTATATTAAAAAATACATCATTTTGCATAAAAACTTTCTAGTTTACTAATTCCAACTAATTCCAAGAACTTCCAGTTTACAACAGAGAAGTGGGGGAGGGTGGGGGGAGAAATATAAAAATAAAAATCAAATAGTCCAAGTTGCTATTTTTTTCCCCCTTAGCTTTCAGTACAACCTCAGTCTCCCCTAAGGTTCACTATTTTAAGAAGAGGCCTACAGCAAATTTTTCATCTGGAGTGTAGCACCTCACACACCTCAAACTTATCCTTCTGTTTAGCCTAAGACATTTCACATTAAAGCACTTCAATATCTGTAGCAGGTGCTCTGTGGCTGCTCTGTGCTTATGCATTCCTTACTGCTTTAAGATGCAACACACGACTTGTGAGAAATGTTCAATCAATCAGAGAGGACTTAAACCTACCTTTAAACTAGACTCATAGTCTGTGTTCACTTTGAACATAAGCCCAAGTCGCAAATGAATTTCCTTGGCTCGACAAAAGCTGGGATCAACATAAAGCGCCTCCTGAAATGCTTTAATTGCCCTGAAAGAAAAACATAGATTAAAAAAATGATGTTTTGTTGAAGTATTACTCTACAATCAATGTTTTTTGTAAGGTTAACAAAGTGGATCAGAAAGTACTGTTACAGAAGAAAATATCAAAATAATGGTTTACATGTAACGTTTTTGGTGCATGGCTTTTGATTCTTCAAGGATTGGGTAATTTTGAACTCCAGATATCCTCATGTATTTGAAAGTCTGATCTTTTCTATTAATTTAGAGAAACTAATTTGCTGCATGAAATACACTAACACATCCGATATTTCAGATAGGATGACTCACAAATTAGTTACAAAATTAGTGCAAGTTCACTTACAACAGGCAGGTTGCTTTTGATTCCAGCAGAGCAGACCCCCAAGCAGCAGCAAAGGAGAGATCACACACATCTCCCATTGCACCTACCTGCTCTCCTTTTCCCACTTTCTCCTCCCTTTCCTACCACCAGTGCCACACAAGGACTCAATACCAGTTGCTCCATCACTTCCAAATGCAGCCATAAAAGCCTGACAGCTCCTTACACAGTAACTTCCTTTCATATTCCCATGACATGTGAAGATGGCTCTGATTCTATTTCCTTACCTTCAAATCCTCTGTCACTTGTGCCTGTTCATAATGGCACTGTACCAGATAAAACAGAAATGCCATCTAGAAATGCCATCTAACAACTCCATCTTGGAGCTGAAGCAAAGTGACTCTGAACAGGACTGCTTTGCCTCTCAGGCCACTGCATAAAACTAGGACAGCTGAAATGCAACTAAAAGATAACAGAATTAAAGTCACAGAGGAATTAAGATAGAAGCTAAGTCTCATTGTTGCCTGAAATGCAATAACAGGTTGAAATAAAATCCCTTCCTGTACACCACTGGTCAGACAACAAGAGAAATCAGAACCAGCCTCACTCAGGGTAGATTTGAGCCCCAGGCCAGAGAACCCAATCCCATCTGCTGCCCCTGGAACCCTAAAGGTGGGTGCCAAGGTGTCAGGACAGTCTATGTGGAGAACTGGACCTGCTGTGGAGCAGCACAGGGACATGGGACAGGGATTAACTACAGTGCTTAAAATCACTCTCTTTAGGCACGTTGATTTAATTCCTACTCTCAAAGTACAGTATTATTTATAAGGACAAAAGGTTGGTTAGCAGATACAATGCAAAATTCAAACAAATATTTTTCACAGGCTTTTTTACTCACAACATACATAAATTAACATTTTTTAATCCTTCAGCAAAAACACTTCTACTCTAAAATTCTTACAGGTTTTTTTTCTGATCGATGCCAAAGCAAACCAAAGGCACAGAACTTCCTCTAGACAATGTATGTACCTGAAGCATTATCTGACTTCTTTAAATAGAACTTCGAAGAAGATAGGCTTAAAAAAAGTATAAAAATTTTATTGTGGAACTGAAGCTTCCTCTACTGCAATCCTTCAGGAAGGCTCTCCTTACCCAGTACCCTACTTTTCTGCCAGCACACAGAAAATGAGCAAGTGAAGTGCTGAAGGGACAAACCTGCACAGAGCTAAGCTCTCTCACATCTCATCTAAATTAACTTGAAATCCTATGGTGGTGGTGAATCACAAAACTCGTATTTACACTGAATTCATAACACAGATCCTTGTCTCATGTAGATGATGAAGATGAGTACACTCATCTTCATCTTCTACAAAGACAGTGATTAAACTTAAAAGCCAAAGATTGGCCTCATCACTAAGTATCAGCACATATTTTAAGCTAGGCTTTTGCTATGCCAGAAGATAGATGCTATTATTGTATATTTGCACTTCTTGTCTTAACTCTAATATGGGCACTAGGTATGTTATCCACTGGTATTTAAAATCTATTACCTGTGTCTTGCTCAAAGACAATATCCTAAGTCCCAAAAAGGATGAAAACCACTGTCTACGATTCCAACCAAAGAGAAGACAAAAACTGGGAATGAAGACATAGCAGTTCTATAGCACATCACACAGTGTGACCACACTGATATCCTGTAAACTTCATGTTCCTCATTTAGCCATCCTTGCTTGATCAGAAAATAGTATTTCGGTATTTCCCTTGTCATGTCCTCACTGAAAAGATCATCAAAAAGAGGATTTCTAAAAAAGCTTAAGAGAATCTGAGTGCAACAAAAATATTTCTGTAGTCTCTTGCTTACTGAACAGGAAATATTAATCATTGACATTGTTAAGCAATGGCATAAAACAAAGCCACAAGTATAATTTAAAACTTTCCAGGACAGTTTTCAAATTTAGTTTGAATGTATACTGTCCTTCATTCAAAAAACCAAGAATGTTGCCTACCCCAGTCTTTCAGAGGAGCACAGCACTTAAAAACCTGTAAATTATCATCAGTAGACAACATGAAAGACTGTGTCACATTTAGCTCAGAAACTGCTGGTCATAGGGACCAAGCTTTGAGGAAGGTTTATCTCTGTGCAGACTAAATTAACTAAAAATCAAGTTTTACCTTTTACTTAATGTTAACTTCATATTGGTTTTACAATTTGTAGTTTTCTCCAGGATGACATGCATGAATAATAAAAAATAGAAACTACTTCCACCACTGTGAAAAAGGGCATCATCAAAATTTCCTCAATGAAGTGATCTGAAAGTGCATTTTCAACATTTTTTACCACTGGTAGGTACTCATGTCTAATTCAATAACTACAACTTTATTTAAATACTCAGTAGAATTTTTATAGAATAAAATACTCAAGCTCTGAAAAGACATTTACTTATCAACTCTTACAGACAGACAAGCAATTTTACATCACAGCCAAATTAATATTGATGTAATTTTGCCTGCAGGAAACACTGAAACAAAACGTGCTCACAATTACAGGACACATCAAGAACATGGACCACGGCATAAACCTCTGCCTGTTTTCCACTGCCATGCCCAGAGCTCCAGACTCTCAAAGAGCACCACCTCTGCAGCAGCACTGACACCCATTCCACTGCTGGGCCTTCCAGACACAGCAGTCACCTGATTCTTGTACAGATCTTCATTTACTCTCAAACATCTCTAATCCCATTTCTGTTCTCTGTCCAAGCCTACACCCAGAAAGATGTGGCTCTGGAGGATCCAAGTAACCCATATGTTTTCCCTCAAAGCTCTTGTGTGGCTTGACCAAAACCAGAAGTGCAGATATAACCCAACAGCTGGATGAGTCCAGCAGTTTCCTTCGGGGGTGATGGTACAGAGCCTTCCTCAAGTCACTTGGGAGTCTCCTCCACTAATTGACTGCCCTTCATGCACAGACAGAACTTCTCATCTCACTCCTTCAGCAGACTAAACATGCATCAGTCCAAAGGAAAAATTACCAAATGAAAGGTTTGAGAGCTAGGAGCTCTCAAACTGCAGAAATGAATTAAGAGTCATCTGAATTCAGCAAGGGAGGACTTTCCTTTCGTTTTCTGATGATAATGACACCTGCATGGTGAGATAATGCTGGTTAAGTCTACTAGAATTTATTGAAATTAAATAAGGATATTCTCCGAGGATGAGGACATTTCTCTTAACAGGCAGGAAAGTCTATTCTAACACTTAACAAAATGGGAAAGCAGGACTGGAAAACAGACACTACAGAGAATGAAAAGCACCTCTGGACTTTCATTTTACCCAGCTACAGCAATTAAAGAAAAATAGAAATTACATCTCCAAATCAAGACTGTCAGAATCAATACTGCAGCTATTGTCCCACCCACTAATCTATACAACAATGCCTTTGACTATGAAAGTGAAAACCAGGTGAATAATAAATAGATGATTATATTAAACATTTAGTGAACTCTCATAAGACTTTTATTGGATGTTTTTCCTTGAATAGACTGTGAATAAAATCGGCTTTGTACTAGGCAAAAGAATATAATAAAATAACATCAATTTAACTATTCAGAAGTTATCACTTTTGTATGTTTCAAAAAAAACCCATGAAAATCAGAGTGAGCATACAAAATAAAAGAACTTAACATTACTCTAATGTCACTTGATGCAGTTGGAGTGAAACTTTCTTTTTTTTGTTCTTACCCTCTTCCAATTTTCTGACCACCTATTCTAAGCCTCACATAATTTCACAGCCTTACTAATGAAAGGGATGTGAGGCTATCATGGACAAATTTCTATTTGAACTTCATAATCATAGTCTGAACATAAACAAAGTGTTTATGAAACACTTCTACAGACTTTAACTAGAACTCTACTGTCCAGAGAACTGCAAGAACTGAATGGCAAAATATTTTGAGCAGCAAAGTCTTTAAACAATTCTCTAGAAAAGCAGCTGGGAGTAGTTTCTTTCCATAGCATTAGCAGAGTTTTCACCAATCCAAGAGTAGTCTTCTATGAAATCACAGCAGGATAAGATAATGAAAGGAAATTAACTGCCCACTTCATTACTGGTTAATTGCTACGAGTATATGTATTCTACACATCCATTCCCATTTGATATACCTGAAAAATACATATCTATAGACCAGCCACCTGAACCCTGAGAAATAAAAGCAGTATCTACAGACTGTGTTTAAATTCTTAGAGGTCTCCACTTGGCAGTGTGCATTCCTACACACCCCACTATATACTTGACTTTCTGTGTGGAGGAACCCAGTCAGAAGCAGATGCTGGTTTTAGATATCTTTATATCTTGATATTGAACAGATGATGACAGTGCTTCTGCTTTAGGAAGGATCATGGAGTAGGGGGGTCAGGAAGTTCCACTCACTAATGATTGTTTTTTCACAGCAGTCTTAGCCATGATGGAGGTGAGGAAAAGGTCTGGATCATTTCTTGCAGGTCTTTGGCTTTTTTCAGGGTCAGTGCTGTAGGACTGAGTTTTCCATGACACTCAACTTCTACAGCTGGTGAGGAATCCCAGAACTGAGGAGCTTCAGGGCAAAGAGCCCAAATGGGGCAGTAAGGGTGACTGATCAGTCTCCTGACAGGTGTTCCTGAGGCATGTGGAGCCTTTCTCAGTTGTCCAGCAAATTGGACTGAAAACACTGCAGGCTGGCCTTGGAGCACCAGTTAGTACACTGGGATCCACAGGGTGTGAAATTCAATTTCAGGCCACAACGTCAGAGCCTGGGCTCCATCTTTTCCTCTTGATGGAAGTCAGTGGAATCAGTAGATGATAAACCAGCCAGGCTCAGAACTTTCAATGAACTGGAGAAAAAATTTGGTATCCAAGCCACTACACCTGGGTGCAGGTATTTCACAAGCTATTAAGGTATTAAGGTATTAAGGTATTAAGGATAGTCTTGGACTAACTGCTGAAAGTCTTTAATAATGTTCAATCTGTAAGACAACTATGGAGGGCATGAAATTATTAGTTATGTGACTATCTCATTCTACTGGTTTTCTACTGTAACTGAGAAACAGGGAAACAACAGTAAAAACAAACCAACCACTGACTGCTTGATGATAAATGGTGTAAAAGAAAGGAGTACCAAAATTTCACATCCTTCAGCCCCATTTTACTGTAGTTGATTCAATTTATGGAGATGATACCTTATGGCACATTTTACTATAATAATTGTGAAATAGGTTTGGTCTGATCACGCTATTGTGAGGTTCATGTATACGTTGAGGACTTTGAATTCTTACATGAACAGTTAAACAAAATCACCAACATAAAATGATGTAACAGCTAAGATTTGTACTTAGATAATGCTGCAATGCTGCTCTAGTATATAAAAATATGTACAATATTGAATTACAGTGAACTGCATTAAGAGTCTTGGAGCCAATCCAACAAATCCTTTTATAAAAGCTGGAAAACTTTAAAAATAATATCAAATATATGGACAATAATTCTAAAGCTGATCTTATTCCCACTTGCTTTTTTTATTATCCCTGTTTATATGAGACATGAAAAAAAAAACCCTCAAGTACTTTTCATCCCTTCCTTTTAGGAGGACTATGTACTTGCCTCTTGTTAAAATCTCTGAATATCTGAAGCAGTGGTGTTTAAAAAAAAAACAGTACATGGATGAATCAGAATAAATAAACCACCTTAAACAGTCTTGAATACTTGAACAGTCTTCCTCTGCCTGCTAGAAATATCGAGATCCATGTCCTCTAGGAGGATAAACAGATGGAATAAATGCAGCAGGAAGACAGATTAGCATTTCACTCTGGAAGAGGACTCTCCTGCCAATCTGTGAGAGGTCTGTGGAGGATTAAGGTCTTCAAAGAACACCTACTGTAAATGACTTGCCATCATCTCAAAGTCTGTTGTGATTTTGTCACACCTGAACACCAACAGCCCTGTATCCCTCTGCTTTTGGCCCCAGAAAATTACAGAGAAGGGTGAAGAAAGGCACTCAAAGGGATTAAAAATCTGAACTGCACACAAAAGTGTAAGATTTTACCTTCATTGGATTTTCTTTCTTTAAAAATTCTACCCAACACTTTCATCATACACAATGTCTTTAGCACCACACTATACATAACTTTGTTGCATGAATGAAATGAAAAATACAATTCTAATCAACCCTAATAGGAGATCTATGTGCAGTTTTTTAAGTTAGGATGTCAGCTTACACTCATGCTGTCAACAAGTGAAGAAAAATCTAAATTAATTCAAAGCTCTAATTTATAAATACTAAATAGCATGATGACAAAAGTCTATGTTGAACAGGTGGCTTTTCAAAAAATTAATTACTTTTAATCTAACTCTTTGTCTTATTTATCTTCCAGTTTATCTACCATTTTCACAGTGCAAACTGTAACAAGATACAGCTTGTAAGAAATGGTGCACAAAATGCTTTTGAATGCTAAATGATGAAGACAAGACTATGTAACAACTAGAATGTTCTGAAACTTGGTAAAATTCAACCAAGTCTCATCACAATCTTAAAACAGTGGATTCTCAGGCTTTCTGAAAACTTTTCTATTCTTCTCTTGTTAATTAGAATGCAACAGAATTGCATGCCCTGTACAATACAACAAAGGAACAACATTCATTTCACCACTATCAATAAAGAAAGCAGTAAGCTGCAAGATAAAATAATCCATGTTTTGAGCTAATAATTTAACCCACTTATTTGAATTTGAAGAATAAAAGTTTATGCATATTATCCCGAGAAAAGCATAAATCTTTTGCCTTAGAGATACACAGAAACGATTTAAGGAGAGGTGGGGGAGAAATCCTGCTCCATTGTTCCCAACCATCAGTCAGTGGTCACTCACTGCATCCAGAACTGCAATCAGGCTTAGCTGAGTAACACAATGGAACTTTTAGTGATCAATCAAGTACTGAACTCACACTTACTGTACTAACAGCCTCCATACAGAGTGTGAAACAGCACTGACCTAAACACTGCACCTCTCTGACTTTTTCACCATGAATTAACTCTATCTCCACAGGATTAAACACCAATAAAAGTCTGAGGACCTTTGAACACAACCTCAGTGACTCAGTCCATTCCATTCACCACTCTCATCACTGATAAAGTAAAACCAAAACCCCAACTGAAACCCAATCCTCCGCCCATCCTCAACAAAGCCCCACTCAGTCCTCAAAGACCTGACAGAAATTACAACTCTTTTAACCCTGAGTTTTTTCAACAGATTGAAACACTGATTCCATCTGAGCCTATTGCTTCTCATATCCAAACCCCTCACCTAATGCAGCTCTGCCAAAACTTCTGCCTACCAAGCAAAATGAAAACAAGCCTCATTTACCACCTCTCTTCCAAGCAGGATTTTTATAAGAGGCTTTCCAACAAACCCAGGCCACAGATTATCAATAATAACAATTCCCAAAACCCTGTCAAGTCATTCTGCTCCATCCCCACTGGTGAATCATGTTACAGGGAGTGCAAATTCTTCTCCTGAAGTGCTTTCCTTCTCATGGAACTGTTCTGGTTGCCTCAAGTATGTAACAGTAATACAGATACTGACCCAGGACAGTAACACCTGCAAATACCTTATCTGTAACAAAATCAAAATTAAACTATTTTACACTCACACTGAACTGAGGGTGAAATAATCACACACGGATGGGACACCACACAAAATACTGACAGTCAGCTTATTCCAACTTACCATTGAAAGGCATTGTAATGGAAGTAGACCAAACCAAGGCCATATAAAAAGGCAGCATTCTGTAAAGGAAAGAAACAGTGTTTAAAACCCAGGTAAGAGCGAGCTTCCAATATTTTATCCATCCTTTGATATTTTATTTCCATTATATGACAAATCTATTTAAAATTCACCTCAAACAGGAAGATCCAAAAAGAAGAAACAAAAAGATAGGTAGTCACAAAAAAAAAAAAAGAAAAGGCAAAGCAGTGGTTCTCCATGGTCACAAAAAAGTGGCTGTTTTGGTGCAAGAGTAACCACAATATTCAAGTACTTTTACTGCTCTGTTCTACTTGTACAACACTAGGGAAGGAAATGATGGAGTAGAAACCTTTGGCAATTTAATATAATAAAAAAAAATAGTTTATGACTAAGCACCATTTCATAGTCACAATGACTTATACTCACATAAAAGAAAACAAAGATACATACTTTAATTTCAGTGTCTAATGTAGAACACTAATTAAACAAATCTGAAAGTATGCTTAAGGATATTTTACTTTTCTGAATACAAAAGAATACAGACCATCAATTTCAAACCTAGAAAAATAATATTTTCTCATCATTAATCCAATTTCTATTTCCTATCCCCCCATTTGCAAAAGGTAAAAACCAAACTGAAACAACAAAAACCATTCCCCTTTTGGAAATTCATTTTCCTTCCATTTTCTTTTCATATAAACTATGATTTGCTTCTAAACTGAAATTACTAACAATATTTAATGAATGTTTAACTATCCCATTCCACAAATAATTATTACATATTTCCTAAATTAGGAAAAATAAAGAGAAGTCTTTTTCTTTTGCAAAGCTATGCCACAGCATGGTTGTTTTTTATTAAGCAGAACAATTCCATTATTTACAGGAAACATTGTACATGCTGCCTAAGACACATTTTTAGGCTTTTCTCATATATAATTCTGATTCTGAGAAACCAGGTATGCATCCCAAAGCTCTGACACGTGGACAAGAGCTGGAATTTCAATTGTTGAAGACTGCACTTCAAGATAATCTCTCTGCCACTTATATGCAGTTCTTTAAAAAGTCAAATTTCTAAAGAGTTCCACAAAAGGAATACTAATTATGGCTTAAATCCAATCCAAATATGAAAGTTATAATCAAGCTTTTCCTACAAAATAACTGGTAACCAGAAGACAATTCAAAGAGCAGCATTCATCAGTAACAGGATCCAATATGACAATTTCATTATCCCTCATTTGCATCGTCTAAATGCAAATTAAAACCAGGGGAAATTTCAAAGATCCTCTCATGAATGCAGCTGGATCACAGCTTCAGCAACGGACAGCTTCCAGGAAAATGCTGTGGGATGAGCAGATACTACAGAGAGCAGAGCACTGGAAGATGTTAAGAGGAGGAGTGGAGAGGGAAGTGCATAAACAATAGAAGAGAACACTTTAATACCACCATAAACCCACATTCCTGTTTAACTGAATAAAAGCACAACATGGACATCATAAAGACCGAATATCTCCAATTCCATACTCTGTGTCTTTTACACGTTCTGGCAACAGGAAGATCAGGAAGAAGGCAGGCTCAAAAGCTGAGCACACATAATGCCCTGATCAAAAAGTCATTTTAAATGAAGAACTAAGAGAGATTTTCATGTGTGCAACATGGAAGCCTACAAAATACAGCCTCCAGGAGCCTTCACTATCTTCAGGCTAGCTTGTTTTTCAGACAGAATTTAACAGGACTGTCCAGTGTCCCCTGTGATAGTTCAAATCTCAATAACATTTAGATCATTGTAGTGACTGAGAACAACAGTGATCACAAAAAACCTTCATTGCCACACTGCAAAATTCAAACAAAAATGTGCCACACAACTAAGAACTCTTCAAGTCACAAAGAATTTGACTTACTCTTATGAAACCTATTAGAATTCAGAGTCCAAGAAAGTTACAGATTCAGAAAAATCTCCCAGATATTTTGATGCCAGGGTTAACAATAAGCAACTTTCAAAGCACAACAGAACCAAGATGCAGGTGCTTTGTCAAAATGTAATTTATGCATCAAGTTCACATAAAGCTTTCAGATGGTCTTCACAGCACTACAAATAAACCATCACCGTTCTGTCCTTTACTCTGTGCCTGGTTTTCCCACTTTTCTTTCATTCTCCTTAGGCCTTAAGTCTTTTAAGACTGACCTTAAAAATATCTTAGGCTTCCACTCTCTTCTCAATAAAAAAACAGAGCAAGATTTAATATTTGTACCTGCAATACTTCACTTCAAATGTAAAGATGCAAATTCTGAAATGTCAGTATGGATCATAAATTTATCTGTTCTGAAATACAATAGTTCTAACCATATCTATCACCATATATCAACTGTTTGCTGATAATATTAATATCTAATAAGCTAAGATTAAAGAGCATCTTTTAAACTGCATTTGAACTTCCTAACAACCCTAAAAATTTATGAAGATCTCATGCTAGCAAAATGCATTCTTTGGCTACCAACTTCTAATTTAATTTTTATGTTATCAGATATTTCTTTTCATTAGACTTTTGAGTGAAAAAAAGATACAAAACCACACAGACTGTGCCTCAAATCTGAAGTTGAATGCTTGAGTTTGTTTCATTCTACAGCCATGCTACAAACACAGATAAATCAGAAATGCTACTTCCAAGCTGACATAATTTACATTTTCTATGAACTATCAAAAACTGTTAAAATGTTTCATACCAACCACTAGATGGCTCAAATACCTCTTTCCATTTTCCACGCTTATGCAATTTAAGGAAATTGTCAAGTTGATATTGCGCAGTCTGCTACTTACATGTACTATCTAATGCTGAGCAACATTTCAATTTTATTTTCTAAAAGACTGTGGTATACACATTTTGTTAACAGGTAACTCAGAAGGCAAAAACATATTTGTATGCATCTTTTTATATATCTGGTGTGAATAAGCACATTGAAGACTTTTTGGTCTTGTTTGTTTTAAGCGATCAAGGGGAAAAAAAATCACCAATGAGAAAGACTCCACCCATATCACAGGCCTTTTACTGAAAAAATAACTGGTTTACAGGCTCTTTGAAGCAGGAGATGGAAACAGATCCCCAGTGTTCCAAGAGTTCTGTTCTCGAGGCATTTTAGGCACACAAAGCCTTTTTCTCTACCTTTCAAGGGTGCAGCCAGCAGGTCCCACAGAGATACATCAGCCCAGCCCAGCAGTGACACTCATCTACAAACACAGGGGCACAAAAATGCACCTGTCCTGGCCAGCAAGTGGCCACCCCACATTCAGATCACAAACAGCCATCTTGGACTCTCTCTACCAATGTGTGGCTGCCACATCTGGGTGCAGATGTTTTCCACTAGTACTGCACTGATCTGCCACACACAGCTGAGACCCTGTTACAGACTCCAAACTGGTGTTTATAAACACAGGAATTCACTTAGAAGTTATGCTTCCTAATGAAAATCTGTTCAAAAGGCACATCTAGAGAGTCAGAGAGTAGAAAAAAAAACATTAAAATCTCAATGCAGTCTCCGGGCAGCATCCAGCCAGGTCTTTTCCATTTAAATATGAAAAGAAACAGTTTTTGCCATAGTTCCCAGCACTGCTGATTCATAAACATTCCCTAGCACTGCCTCTCTCATTTGTGCTGACACAATCATCTTCAGAATACTACAGCCAACTGGATGCCAGAGTGATCTGAATTATTAGTATCTAGGTAAAAAGGATTTTTTAACTGGATCAGTTTCCCAGGCAAGTTCATTTGTGGATCCCCATTAACAACAGCATCAGCACAAGTAAAAGATTGGTACACAAATAAAAGCTCTTTAAGCCTACACTGCTCCCACCAAAATGTCTGTCAAACCTAGAGTGACTTCTCAAACATCACTGAAGCTGCCAAAGTCACGTGTAAATATTTCACTTCAGAGAAAGCAACATGCATGGGTCAGTACAAGGTGGATAAAAACATGAGATCACATCACAGCCTTCCTTGTGCAGGTCCTTAACCAGTGACACACACAGGCAAACACACCAGTTCTTCCATCCATATATAAAAATGCCTCCCAGGTGGGTGCCGAGAGGATGGTGCCAAACTCTTTTCAATGGTGCCCAGCAAAAGGACAAGGAGCAATGGGCATAAACTAAAACAAGTTTCACCCCTACACAAGGAGGAACTTCTTCCCATGGAGGTGGCAGAGCTCAGGAACAGCTGCCCAGGGAGGGTTTGGAGTCTCCCTCTCTGGAGGCATTCCAGGCACGTTCCTGTGTCACTGCTCTGGGTGACCCTGCCTTGGCAGGGGGCTGGATTGGGTCATCTCCAGAGGTCACTCCAACCCTGACAATTCTCTAATTCTTTGTGACTCTATGGAGAAGAGTCAGATGTAGATAAATAAACCTTTCATTTAATTAGAAAGTTGGTATTTAGGCAGAAATCAGAGTGTATCCCACCATACTATATAATAACCAAAACAGGAGGAAAGAAGTTCCCGTGCAGTTGGTTAGTGAAAGAAAAACTATGGAAAAAAGATGACATTCAGCACCCTCATGAGAGATCAGTGCCTGCTTTTCACTTGCTTACTACTGACAGGAATCAAAACGTCTTTGATGACATATTTAGATTGCCTCCAGCAGGGTCTGACTGCCCAGGAGCCACTGGAACCCTGAGCCCAGCACAAATCACACGAGGCTGCACCAGACCCATGTGGGCAGGCAGCCACTGCTCCTCAGAAAACCTAACCAGGAAAACAAGGTTTTACAGTTTATGTCACATCCTGTGGTCACAGGGTCTCTCGTCCACCTGTTCAAAGCAAAAGAACAGTTTTTGTGCTTAAACGTGTGAATGTGTTTATTTCTTTATTGAAATTAAAAAAAAAAAAAAAAAAGAAAGGAAGATGAAGTTTTGACACCATGGTGCTTAATTCTTCCTCCTGACACTACTCAATACATAGTAACAGCTCCCTAGAGAGTTTGTACCAAATAAAAAATTCCACTTAGGCCCCTGTGTATAACCAGCTCCAGGCCTTTGGGAGCTGACAGGCTCTAGCACAGAGATTATCTGTGCTTAGGAGAAAGGGAGGGCTCAAATAAAATCTGTTTAGATTTGTATAAACATGAAAAAGAGAGCTACCTATCTACATGTGCTGTAAGTTCCAATCACCTGCAAAAATACTAAGATCCTTGTGTGCATGGCAGATTATGGTCATTAGTTTTGTGTTCTTCTAGGTCTTCAAGAAGTTTTACAGTATCTGAAAAATCATCACATTTATACAGGATTTTAAAATATGGCTATCTCTAACATGCTTGCATGACTCTGCTTCTGGAGCAATAATCAAAATATTCCAAAATTTGTGTGTGTCTGCATCTCAATAGCCATGTGAAAGCAATTAAAATATAAAAGTCATTATTCCTATAACAAATATATTCTGTCATATGTAATATTTTGGTAAATAGCTACAAAGTAAATCCTCATTTTCTTGAGGAAGATCTTTTCTGAGAGTAAATATTGCCAAAATACACCTACTACTTCCAGAAGAAATCTTTCTTAATTCATAAAAACTACTTTTTTTTCATATGACAGAAAAATTCTTACTAGAAATTAAGCAGAAATAAAACCAAATAAAAATTAAATAAAAATTCCACACCAAACTGTGAAAGTTTTTCCCCCTTTGTAAGTAGTATCTATCTCTGAAATCACTATGCTATCTTGGCCATCCTACTCATCTCCTCTTTAGGGAAGACAGTACATTTATCCTTTGCAATATCTCAGCAGTGCTGCATTTCTACATTCCCTTCATCTCCCCTCTGAATGAAAACTACTCTGTCAACTTGTTGGAAACATGGCAACCCCACCAAAACACTTCTGTCCCCACATTTTTACTCATGGACTAAAACACACATGGCAAGACCTGTGTGAAGAAGCTCAAGTAGGAGCCCTGTTATCCTCCAAGTGGCTTTCCAGCACTATCTGTAAACAAGAGGCTCTTGACATGCAGGGATGGACAGGCACATCAAGACAAGACTACTGGAAAATTACTGAAACCCACATACAGTAATTAATTCAACAGACATTCATTATTTCAAACCCTCCTGAATAATACACTTTGTTATAACTACTTTATAGGGAGTACTGTACTATGAAAATGAGAAGCTGACAAAACAACATTAAGTAACTCAAATCCCCTTCACTGATGATGGAATCTATGTAGTTTTGCAAGCCAAGTATTTCTTTATCCATAAATAAACTAGGTCCCTTGGCAAAAGGGACTTCTGATCAACTAGTGTACCTCCAAGTTGTCACACAAACAGCCAAGCAAGTGTCTAAATTGTGATAATTGCTATGGGCATCTGACTTAAGCGCCTTAAAATATTTCACTTGATGCAAACATCTTCATTTGTCACTTGGTACAAATATTCTCAATAATTTAAGTATTTAAACAGGAAACAGAATTTTTCCGACATGAATCAAGTGAGCAGAGGTATTGTGCAACACACAGAGGATTAAACTCACCTTGACAGACATTTTATACAGATTCATCTAACCAAATTTAATACACTCCCTACAGATTCCCTGAATGCTGTTAACAATCACAAGCTTCTAACTTACCTTGTATGATACATGACTTTACAAAAAAACACCCCCCTAACTCTAAACAGAAAACCATGCTTGACAGCAGATGCTTTATAACTAACTTACCCAATGCTTGCACAAAAAGAGACAATCTCTCTGGAGATCACCTAGTCCAACCCTCTTTTCAAGGAAGGCACAACTAGAGCATTCCTAGGATGATGTCCAATTGGGTTTTGACTGCCTCCAAGGACACTGGCCCCACAAACCCTCTAGACAACCTTCTCCACTGTCTAATCACCTTCATAATTAGAGAAATAAATACATTTTCACGTGTTTAGTAGGAATTTTGTGTTTTCAGTTTGTGCCTGCTGCTTTTCCTTTTTTGACTAGGCACCACCAGGAAGATTCTGGCTCTGTTTATTTGTAAAACTGATAAGACACTCCTGAGCTGACAACTCAGCTCTCTCAGCCTCCAGTCTCTGCATGAGAGACGTTTCATGCCCTTACACAGCCTCATGGCCCTTTGCTGGACTTGCTCTACCATGTCCCCACTCTGTTCTTCTTGAGAGCCCAGCACCAGACCCAGAACTCCACAAGCAGCTCACCAAGGCTCAGCAAAGAGGAAAGAGCATCCCTCAGCTTGGTGGCCATGGTCTCCCTTATGCAGGCCAGGATGCCACTGGCTGCCTTTGCTGGCTCGTGGTCACCTCACGTCCCAGGACCCCCAGGGCCTTTCCTGCAAAGCTGCTCTCCATCCTCCAAGCCCGTGCTGGTGCACTGGGTTATTTCTCCAGAGATAAAAGACTCTGTTAAACACCAGGAGGCTCCTGGGGGCTGTTCAGCTCCCTCTGAACAGCAACACAACCGTGTCATCTCTTCCCAGTTTGGTTCTGCCTGTAACCCTGCTGAAGGTGCACCCTACCCTGTAACACAGGTCACTCACCCAAGGTGCTGACGAGCACAGGTCCCACTCTCAACCCACGGGGTACACCAGTAATGGCTGGCCTCCAGCTCAACTTTGTGACATGGCCTGGTTTTGGCTGGAATAGAGCTCATTTTCTTCTTAGTAGCTGGTGCAGCACTGTGCTTTGGATTTAGGATGGGAATCATGTAAACACACAAACATTTCAGTTGTTACTGAGTGGTGCTCGCTATAAGTTGAGACACTTCCATGACTCAGGGAGGTAGAAGGCTTGGGACAGCTCATCCAAACTGGGCACAGGGACATCCCATCCCATACAAAGTCACATCCAGTACACAGACACAGAGGAGCTGGCCAGGAGGGGCCAATCACTGCTCAGACTGCTCAGTGTGTGGGAAGCAATTGTACTGTTCAGTGCTTCTTTTTCTTCGGTTTGTCCTTTCTCTCTCTCCTTTTTGTTAAAATCATTATTATTGTTAATATTACCATTAGTATTATTATGTTTTAATTTGTTTCACTTTTAATAAACTGGTTTTATCTCAGCCCATGTTTTACCCTTTGTTTTTTCCCTGATTCTTCTTCCCTTCCCACCAGGAGGAAAGGAGGTAGTGAGCAAGTGGCTGTGTGGTACTGAAGTTGCCATCTGGGGTTCGACCATGACAGATGCTGATCACAATCCTCTGAGCCTGGGTGAGCCAGTTTTCAATCTACCACACTGACCACTTATCTAGTCTGTATTTCATCAGTTTGTCTGTGAGCACATTATAGGGGACAGTGTGGAAAGCCTTACTAAAATAAACACAAACAATATCTCATGGCTCTCATCCCCTCCACCACCATTGTGTTGCTAACAGCTATCAGGTTCATCAAGCATTATTTCTCCTTCATAAATTCATGGTGATACTTCCAGTGACTTGCCTGCCCTGAATGTGCTGGAAACAGTTTCCAGGATCATTTGCTCTATCACCTTCACAAGGATGGAGGTGAAGCAGATTGGCCTGTAGTTTCCAGGACCTTCCTTCCTGTCATTCTTAAGGGCAGGAGTGAAATTTGCTTTATTCCAGGCCTCAGGAACCTTCCCCATCAACATGACCGTAACAGGATAATTCAGAGTGGTCTGACAGTGACAGAGATGAGCTCCCTCAGCACTCACTAAAATACCCCAGCAGGTCCCATGGACTTGTAGGTATTTTTTTGTTTCAATTTTCCCAAACTTGATCCTCTTTTGAGAGCAAATCTTTCTGTGTCCAGACCTCCCAGCTGGTCTCAGGGGCGTTGAAGGTGAGTCCTACCAGTAAAGCCCAAGGTGCTAATATGAAGTCCCTCCATATTTCCCATATCCTTTGTCATTTGCTTTATTTAGCAGCAGACCTGCATTGTCTTTCATCTTCCTTTTGCTGCTGATACACTTGCAGAAGCTCTCTTTGCAGAACCCTTCACGTCCGTCACCAAATTCAACTCCATGTGGGCTTTGGCTTTCCTTATGCAATCCCTGGATGCTTGGATGATTCTCTCTGTATTCCTGCAGAGTCATCAATCCTTACTTCTGCCTCCTGTATGCTTCCTTTTTATGCCTGAGTTTTGTCAGGAGCATCTTGTTCATCCATGCAGGATTCCCTTCCTTTTTACCCAACTTCTCTGAAGTCAGGATGAACTTGGAGAAAGTTATTATCAAAAAACAAATGCGGACCAATGAAGAGAGATTCCCTCCATCACGTTGTCCTGTAGGCATTTCTTTATTTTGCCAATACCCTTGAGGTGGGGCCCAAATACTGATGAGCACAAGCAAATTAAACACTGAGCAGGTCTTCTCATCCTCTGCTTTTCTTTGGCGAGTAATGCTCTTACTTCATACTAACTAAAGGATTTAGCTTCCCTCTTTCCCATCTAGATATACTGACCTCATAAAAACTATTAGATCTCCTCACAAATATTTTCAAAGTACAGAAACTAATGCTGGCTCATGTGGACACACAAACCTTATGGAAACATCTTTTTTTGGACTATGGCATCTGGACAGTTCATTGAAATGTTTTATTCTCTTTCATATGGCAAGTGATCATCACCATTTACATCACTCTTCAAAACATTTTATCAAGTAGAACTACTAGCATGGAATTTTGTGTCCTTGATTCACCATTTTTCCAACCCGTTCCAGCAAAGATAGGAATCCCACTGAGTTGACAAGTAGCCCCATTATTTCCCTGTCAGTTTCTCACTGCTGGAAAATCACTAGTGTTGGAAAAAAGCCTTACTATCATTAATTACACAGCTGTTCTACCTCAGGCACGCCACAGAAAATGGGAGTGGACAAGCTGAATATACTAAGGCATGAATGACTATAAAGAAATTCAAATACACACAAACAGACCAGGAAAAACCAAAGGAAAATAATCACAAAAATTAAATTACAAAACTGTCTATGGTTGTTCCCCTTGAATCTTAAGCCACACTATGCTGGGCAGTAACAAAAGCCCAGCTGAATCTGGAACTCTGCTTAATGGAAAAATTCAAAGGTTAATTTTTAACCAAGTCCCCTAAGAATGCTGTTGCTGCTTTTATGTTGTTCTTTCCAGCTGAGTAACTCTTGAACCTGTTAGCTGCCTTCAAATGAGTTTTAGAGAAAGCAAGACTTCTCAAAGATGAAAAACTGGAGGAATGTCACTGAAAATGCCTGTCGGGTAGGAAAAAGAACCCCCAAGACAAGGCCTACTTTCAGAAAGCACATAGAGCTTAATTATTCTCACCTCTTTGGGAAAAGACACTTGGCCCAGTAGCACAGCTTTAAATCAAGCATGTGCTTTTCCTGCTCAGAGATGCTGTAGGAAACAAGATGTCATTCAGGATGCTTCACTAGGAAAACTAGAGGAATTTCAGAGTGTGTGCTTACGTGGGAGAGGGAAGGACAGGAGGTGTGAAAGGACAACAGACACCAGCTCATCATTGCCCAGGCTTCATTAGCTCCACCATAAAAACAGTTTGTTCTGTAAACTGCAAACTGAACAAAATCCCACATTTGGAACAAAATTCCAAGTATCAGCTTTAGAAAAAAACCTCACTAGCTGTTTTGAATCTTGAATTTATTTGTCAATAATCAGTTACACCTGAAAAATGGAAGTGTTATCTGATAGCATATTTTGGGGTATATATGTTATGTGTTCTTACATATGTATCAAAATTTTTAAAAATAATGCATCAATTTTTAAGGATTTGTTTTAAGAACTGAAATGCAAGATCATTGATTAATGGTTGCTCGTTAGGGATCAATCAATTATTACTGAAAATGACTGTCCAATTAAGACTGTAGTTGGTTAAGTAGTGATGGCTAATTGGTGTTCTAATTGGTGATTTGCTGTTTTATTTGTTAGAATGTACAAATACTTAAAATGGGCTACAAGAGCCAAGGCAGCAGGCCCACATGACAGGCAGCTGGGGGAGCAGACTGGATGGCCAGCAGCCAAGAGCAGAGCAAAGCAGCTGGGCAGCCCACCAACCATTCCCACAGAGCATTTCAATTCCATCAAATCATCATTTTTTAACAGAAAACTGTACCTCAGTAAATTTTCAGCCCACTCTGTGAATATATAGACTAGTGAGTTTAAGAGCTGTCAGTTTCTAAAGGCAAAACAAAGCAAGAAAAAATACAAATAAGCCAAATTACAGGACATTTCTTTTGCCCTCCCTATCTCTGCTTATTCTGCACTGTAGCTTTCCTCCTGAGCTCTGATCCAGAGCTCAAGTTGCTTTTCATCCTCACTAATCCCTCTTCTTCTTATCATTGCATCACTGCTGCTGTACCTGACTTTACTTAATGACTTCTGTCAACAGTTTAATTTCTGAAAAATTAACTCTGACAAACTGCAAATGGAAACACCACGACTGTCCTGGACTGGGAACTGAAACATTTTTAAATCCACTAGTGTTTCTTCCCTTCTGACTACTACCTCACCATACTAGGTAAGAAACCTCTCAAAGTTGGTAGCTTTAAAATCTTTTCCTCCGGAGCAGTTTATTCCTAAACTCAGCTGAGAGTCTGAGGGAGGAGAGACAAGAGGACAAGAAGAGGGCAAATTAACCAACACCATCAAATGGGGTTTTTCTCCTCCTCTGTTAATTCAATGCCCTTTTGCAAATCTCAGAGAGCTCTTATTTAAAGACACCTTGCTGAGTTCCACAAATTAATTTTACATTATAATTGCTGCTCCTTGGTGTGACTGGACACCTCCTTAGGCTTGCAAGAGTCAGCAGAATCTCCTCTGCAAACAGCTCTTGGATAATGCTTTCATCATTTGTCTGAAATTTCATTTTCTGTTGTGCTGTAGAGAGGAGGATGACTGGATTCTAGAAAAATGTCACACTGAACTATACTTATCCTTTATATAAGACCATCCTTTCAGTACAGGCTTCTATACTACTCTTTATTAAACCAAATGCTGTTTGGGCTTTTAACTTTTTCTTCATACTCTACTTTTCCTGATATTAAGGCAGCTCCCTCAAGACCATGAGCTGTGAGATGGTGGATACAAATACTTTCAAAATACTACTGTTTAAAAATATCAACATTTGAAACATATGAAACTGAACTTGCTATCATGATTCTCCAAAATCTTTTTCTGTGCTTTAAATCTGTACCATTTAACATTCCAAATTTATCTTCTGTTTTACAGTATAAATATTCACTTTCACTTCCAACCAATAAAATCATTATTACTTTTCACTATTATTAACTTTCCCAAGATGTTTCATCTTTAACATGTGTTTTTCACAGAAGTGCATTCACCTTCCTAACGGTTCCACAGACTGTCAATTACACAGAAGTTTTTGTATCACTTCCCTAAATACCTCCCATACAAAACCACCACATCGGCCTCACATTTACAATTTTTCCATAACACCAATTTACATTTTTTTCTTAGATCAAAAATGTGGGTGTTTTCTTTTCTGAACATGTGTTAATTCTACAGTGTAATCTGAATCTACTTTCTTTTTTAGAGTAAGTTCTTATTAAAAAAAAATACAGTTTTCTTACACTTTCTTCTAATGTCCAGTTGTCCATTACCAAGCAATTTCAGGACCATTTCTCAATTGAAGATATCAAGGATGAAGTAAGTCACACCTACAGAAAGACACTTCCAGGCCATGAAGACAATGATGTGAGCAGCTTCATAAACCTGGGATCATCACCTTGTGGTCACTTAGCAGATCTCAAAACAGGAAGGTATAATCATCCAGCCTGGAAATTATCAATCTCTTTACAGTACTTTACTTAACCAAAGAAGACATTTGTGTCTCAAATCTACTGGAGAACAAGTGCTAACAAAGGAAGATTACGGGAATTAAGGATACCCGAGTTTTTTTCATTTCTACTAGAAAGAATTCCCAACATAAAATACAAAAAATTTACTCCTTGGGAGATAAACCACAGCCATAGAATGCCTGTTCTGGTAGACAGGGAACACAGCAGGCAAGGAGTCTAAAAAGGTCTCTTCATGATCAACATCAGGGCAAAGAAGAAAATATAAATTCATTTTCTGGAAGGTCCAATTTGTGCTCGATGTCTTGCAGAAGCATTTAGGATAAGAGGTTTTGTGCTACTTCTCCCTTTTGAACGTGTTTTCAATATTACATTTGATCCTGTTCTTAAACTCAATCACATCCACTTTAGGATGCACTTTAGGCAGTTCAGGCCATATTTGTTTAAGGTGGTAATTACTTATCTAATTCCACTTCTCAGTTTCTCTTAATAATACACCGTGTCTCTCAAGCACTTTTAAACCTGTTTAGTGTCTCCCTTATGTGTCTGGTGTCCAACAAATACTTTTCAGGCCCAAAATTCAGATTCTTTTTGGTAAACAAAGAGAAATCTCAGGCTAATAATATGTTTAATCCTAATCCTGTTTTATCTACCTGCATTTAAGTGAAGTGGGAGTTAATCTATCAAGGATTTTGCCTTAACCTGGCTTTATGAGATCTGTGACTTTCTTAGACACAGCCATCCCACCCTTCATTCTGTATTTCCACCAAAGTGCCTCAGGAGAGAAAAATCAATGCTTCTGGACTTAGCTGGGTTTGATAGTCCAGACCAATGAACTGGTTTTCATCTCACATTTGACTGACACAACACACAGTGAATTTTTTTGCCACTCAGGACAGAATAATCCCTTGCAGACATGGCAGATTATTTGGGACATTCATCCCAATGATTACAAAACTGCTGACCACCTTCTTTTCCCTGCCAGAACAATGAGTCACAACGGGACAAATCAGTGCTTCAAGACACTGCTCCAATACCTCAGTGACTCCCTGGGTTCCAGACACATAATAAAGCCCTGGCACTTGCTCCTGAGCTTCAATCACCCAAACATCTCAAAACACATACATCTCCCAGTTTGTATGTACAGGCTGTAAGACTAAGGATACACAACCAGAATTCCAGGGGAAGATAAAAAAATCAAGGTTCAGGAGGTTAGTTAACAGGGAACATAGATAGATGCCACCGGAATTAGGAGCTACATGTCTAGCAAAACATGAATTAGGAAAGCCACTGAATGGATGCATGTAAAAAAATTCTAATATCAGCTGTGTTCCTTCAAAGCCATTTTTATTTTGTATTGTTTTTCAAATCAGTACTTAATATTTATTCTCAGTTTAAGACAAGTTGCCTTCCTGTGACAGCACCCATCTGGGTTTGTCTCGACCTCACAAGTGACATTCATCATCTGTTTGCTTCATTTCGATCTTTAATGAAAGCCCAGGTCAGGAAAAATCACCCAGGTCTTCTCTCTATAAAACACAGCATTACAGCCATGGTGATCAAGGAGGGACTCCCAAGGAATCTGTCTGACAACAATGCACAGGGAAGAAAGTTTAGGAGAGAAAAAGGCTTGCATTCCTTTGAATCTCACTCATCCTGAATGAAATTAAGTGCCTTCAAGACAAGCTTTTCTTACATTATTCAGACAGACAGAGGGCTCTGTTTGTCCAGATTTTGAGATCAAAACCAGAATTGAGACAGGATTATAATGCTCCGTTATGAACTAGATGGATGATTTAATTTATATTACTGTATTTTTATGGATTTCAGGCAGAGAGATCATTTACATAAATTCTTGATTCTCGTACAGCTTCAGAACAATTCTGCTCCAGAAAACATCCAATGACTGAATTTAATTAGAAAATCCTGTGCAAAAGGTAAAGACTATGTCAGCAAATGGAAACACAACTACCTTCAGGTGATCCTGGAGAGAAGGAACAGTCTATCATACAATTCAGAAGTAACACTGAACTTCTAAAATGTTGCTGTTACAGTTACATGTAAGAGCAACTTCCCTTTTCTATCATTATTTCAAGCCTCCCCCCGGCAAGAATACCATCATAACCTCCAGTGATTTGTGGAGATTTTCATAGGTTTCTAAAGCCAAACAAAATGTCATTGTATTTAATTGCTTTTAGTGGATTTTTCTTCCCTGAAATTGTTCATCTGCTTTTTGAAACAATTAAAACCGTGTCTGCAGCATTCTGCAGAACTACTGCAACTTTCCATACCACCAGTGATACAAAACCTTCTGAAAGATGCAGCAGGCACCAATTTCCTGCAGCAGCTGACAACAGAACAGAAAACACAGAAAATGCCAGCAGGCCTTGTGTAAAGACATTCCCCCTTCTCTGCCACTCCTATGGGTTTTCCATCCCTTAGCTTTAACAAAAATATTTCAAAATTATAATCAGCCTATCATCTTCTTTCATTTCTAAACTGCAGATATGGCTGAAACCCATTTCCTTTCCCACAGTGTTTACCAGGACTGGAATCGGATTTTCCAGCTTGTTTTCAGAAAAAGTTCATAAAATTCTGATTACATCATTAAGATACCTGGAAACAGATCTGTGCCTGACCCCAATAATCAAGAGTCCAACAGGTAAATAAATGAAATGGAGCCCAATATTCTTTGGGAGGGAGGAGAGAAAAACAAGACCTGAAGTATTTTTAGAAAACATGTTAAACAGCATCAGTGTAGTTATGATGTCTGCTAATACAGCTTTATTGCTGTTTTTTTATTCTGAAGAGTTCTAGATCAATGCTTCAATAAGAAAACTACTAAGTAAAACTTAATCCAAAAAAAAAAAAAGAAAAAAAAAGATTGAATGAGGAATAAAGGAAAAATAGCTACATTCATTTCAGAGCACGATCATGCTCAAACACTGATCTAAAACCATTTTGAATTATCTGCCTTTTTTTCAAAGCGTGAACTTATTTGCCTCACACAGGCTACTCACAGAATCTTTAAGGAGACCCCAAGCTCTTTACCTCCCAATCCTCCCACCTGCTGCCTTCTCCATCTATTTGCACTAGATCCACTCACACTTCCACCACTCCCCTCCCACCCACACCCATCACTCGGAAGAAGCTGAATCTGCATCCTTCAGAAAAGGAGGAAAGGATGCAAGCTCAAAACTTCCATTAGGTGTATGCTTGAAAGAATATTTAAAAAAACAACTGAGATGCCAGTTCCAGAGAGAGCAAGTTCAAAAACACAGAATTTGCAAAATAAAGCAATTCTTTGTTTCTAAAACTCAGCAAACATTTCTTCTTTTTAAAGAATAGACCTTAAAATGTAAAAAAACCCTTTCTGAAGAAAAGCCACTCATTAATGAGACACTGTATCACACTACAGTTGAACAGGAATCTACAAAATAGAAATTTGAAAACCAGGGTGATGGGTTTTGTTTTAACCTTTTCTATGCAAGGAATGAGCAATCATACAGAGTACCAAGTTACTGACTGTGGCTTCTGCAAACAACAGGCTTTTGAAAAAGCATCACAAGCATTTCCAAAATAATTGTTTTTATTTAGAAAAAGAAACATTCAGTCACTGAAGGTTATCAACACTCAAGTATTATTCCTGCCTGCTGGAGATGCATCCCCTGTTGGAGTTAGAATGTTCTACTCAACTAAGAACGCCTCTCGCCGAGCCTTCCCAGTTGATGAGTTTCTCCACTGCCACACTTCAGCACATCTAATATTTCAGCATCCTGAATCCTCATCCAAGGGGCTGAAGAAGGGAAGCATGCTATTAATCTAAATACTAGCACATGAATGATGACAGTTCTCATTCTGCACATAGGAAACTTCGGCAGCAGGAGAATTCAACGTGAATAAAAAGCTTTTCTGAAGAGCCTTTTCCATCAATCCTGATGATACTTGTGCTATTTTCACCCAGAGTGTTTGGGCTTCTAACCAGAGATCACACATAGAGACGGACAAGAGGAGCATTCCTGCTGAATTTCCAGGGTGAAGTCCCCATTAGAAAACGTAATGAATACTGTCTGCAAACAAATGCCATTTCCAGGGAGAGGGCAGAATGTTCCCTCTGAGATTCTGTCTTGCCTCCTCCTCCTCCTGACCCCAGCAAATTTTTCCCCAAAGCACATTATTTCTTCTTTAACATTGTCAGTATATTAGATTTTTCAAACTTCTGAGTTCTTATAAATCCATTGATTAAAAGGGATGAGTAGCTTAATGAATGAATGCATACTAAAAAAAAAAAAAATCAGAACTGCAGACATTGAAATAATATCTTTTTTCTAATATTTCTCAGCACAGAGCAACACAAGTGCTCCCTAAAAACATCTAAAGCTTGTTGGGACCCAAATAGGTGCGTGGGATTTACATGCAGAGGGGGATTCCTTTGTTTTGTGTGATGGCAGTTTCAATAGAAAGAGGCATTTAAAAAAGCTAATTAATCAAATTTATCATGAGGTCAAAGACAACATGCCAAAATTTATTAAATTTGCCAGTCATATCCTTTTTAAGATTTTACACCTCATCTTGATACCTTTCAAGGAGAGGGAAGACACCCTCGTCATAATTTCATTATAACATAATGAATTTAATTTCATAATTAATCTAGTAACAGTTCATTATTAGATCCTTGTACAGTTTTCCTGTACACAAAACTGGACATGCTGCATTATTTGTCTGTATTAACAACTATCATATTTTGATGGGACTACCTAAGAATTCTCTGTATTTTAGTTGCCAGAGGGACAGAATTTCAGACACACGTATACCCAAAACCCCCCAAAATAAACAAAACTTTAATCTGTGTCATGTATCTGTGTAATGGATCTTAAGATTCATTACTCTTTAAGAAATACCTGGATGAACATATGTTCTTTTCTAAACAAGAAATCAGTTATGCTTTCCTCTAATTAAACAGCATGAAATAACACATTTCCTTCTCAATTTTTCTTTCTGGAATTAATTTAACAACTTGTTTTATTAAAAAAAAAATATATACATAGTTCTTTCAACTTGTCTGCTTTACTGACTTTCATAGAATAACATTTATTTTTAGTATGTAACAATAAAACATCTTTTTCTTAAACCCAAGTACAGTTATTAATTTGCTATATTTTTGGTGCATTTACAGTATTTAACCAAGTGTTTATTGGCAACACAATCTCATACCTTTCCAGCATTCCTGCATTTCCCTTTATTTATTAATTAATTTCTCTGAAGTATTTTGAATGCATGTACCTTCTACCATTAAGAGACAGAATACCAGTCTTGACAAACACAGTTTTGATTTAAAAATCCCATTTTTTTTTCACATCACAGATTAATCACAGTAACTGATCACAGCTATGGGATGGCTGACATAACCCCATTTACAGTGTTACTAAAGCTACCAAGCATTTCAACAGAGGAAAGAGATTATAAGGTACACAATTCACAAATCTAGCACTTCATTTAGCAGTCCTCATACTCCAAATTTCTCTTGGGTCTTGTTCTTTAAACAACTTCTCTATCTTTTCCAATATCTTCTAAAATGCAATTTCCTTCCACCATGAAATACTAAAGGGACAAGCTCATGATCTAAATGTATTAATAATTTTTAAAAACCTGTTACTAAGATGGTGCTGTATCTGCAGCATTTCATTTTTCCCACTTTTTGTTTTGCCAGCATATCTCAGGATCAAAGTGAAGTTTTCACCAGAACTGCTCTCTTCCACAGCACCCCCAAAACCTACTGATCATGGAAAATATGCTCTCTTTAGTTTCCCTCAGTATTTCAGTAAAAGACTTTGTGCATTTGCTACATCCTTTATTACTGTAAACCCCTTTATTTTGTGGCAGCAAATTGTTAAATTATCACCATCTGCAGTAACAGCTACATAGATAAAAAAATCTTTGTTGTTTAATTACTGAGAGTGGAGTCTTAGGTCAGCCTAAGTCACTCTTCCCCTTGCCAGGGGCTCTCCAGCAAGGGCAGGGCACAAAGTTCAGTTTTACCAGCTGAAGCCCTGCTACTGTCTTTTACTCCACTCTAAACATCCCTGATTTTTATTATCTGTTTATCTACTTCCCTGAGTGATCCCCAATGCTTCACACTCTAGTTTTTTATTCCTTCCTCAAAACACGAGGCTATCCAGACCCTCTGATGGAGAATGATACTGGGCTCTTCATCTGAACAGTTAAAGCCTTTCTTGCATTTTTCTTTTTTTGTTGTTGTTTTTTCTTTTTTTCTTGTTTTTTTTTCTTGTTTTTTTTTCTTTAATTTGTAATCTCTCCCAGTGTGCCTGGTGAATTTATGACACAGAGGTTACCACTAGGGAGAAAGTTGGTAAACAGATCAGTGCTTTCACAATCCACTCTGATACTGTTCTATATATACCTTCCTCTCTTCTCCCCATATGCTGTTAGCCCTAAAGTTTAGGTTTTCTTTTCTCAACAAGGGCAGAATTTTCCTTCCTCCACATCCTGCCATTCTTCCTTCTAAATACGTTTTCATCTTCCTCATATTATTTGTTCAATCTCAATCTGCCTTACAGATTTTTCTCTCCTCAACCTTCCCCCTCCTCTTTTCTTTTTATGGACACAATCACCTCCCATCCTGTATTATCACAGTTTCAGACACAGACTATTCCCAGACTGCTTTCCACAACAGTCTCCTGGAAAATGCTTCTCCCCATTAAGTCCCATAAAAATGCTTTTTATCTCCATTATGTTGACCTACTCTCATCAGTATCTAAAAATCAGGACAAAATTATCTCTGTTTTTCATTTTCTGTTCCATAACACATAATGTCATCATGCTTGTCTCTCTCAGTTACAGCAGGAGTCTTGAAATTATTATTTTTCAGTTGTATTTTATACCCTCTCAGAACATAACCAGAATGTCGTTATCAAGATCCTTCAAGTGAAAGGACTGAAATCCAAAAACTTGTTTTTAGTCAAAACTGAGGGGTGGTACAGAATCCCATGTGCTTCAGTGACAACCATTATATTGTCAGGCAGAATTAAACAGCATATAGAAGGTATTATTAATATCTCCATGCTTCACAGACATTGAATATTTATTTAATTCCTGATTTTATTTTTCACTTTCTGAATCTCCATTTCCTCTTTCTATTTATTCTATTCCTACCCTGTCATTTTGATTTGTAAATAGCTTCTGAATTGCAGGTTTTAAATGTACCCATCTGTAGGTCACTGTTGTGTCTCCCAGTTCTTTTTGCAGTGTCTTCATATCAGCAAACTTCAGCTTCAGTGAGAATTTTTAAACCTTCTTTCCTGATCAGTTTTTCTCAACACTTCTCTGATTAAGCCTTCTCTGATCAGATTGTTTCTTTTTGCTTTTTTCTGTAGGTACCCTGAGCTGCTATGGGGCAATAATTTACATTAAAGCCTTTTTGTGCAAATGTAAAATGTTGTTCTCTGAGGACCCTTAAGGAGAAATTTATCTCTTTATAAGGAATCACCATTCTCTTTAAAATAAAAGTTTCAAAAACCTAAGGGCTTGAATAAAAAAACAGTGTTAACAAATCATATTTCTCCAACTTTTGTTCCAGGAGGGTGTCTGTTCCAGCAATTTCTACGGGTTCCATACAACTGCACTGTTTCAATTAATCTATGCATTTATATCTAATTAAAAAATAATGAAATTTTTGATGAATTCTGTTTAAAAAACTGCTTGGTTTTTTGACTTTACTGCAGAAAATAAAACAGTTGTGAGTCAATGAAGTGGAAAATTGCTGTCTTCTAAAGGATCTCCAAGGTGCAAAATGTTCTCTTATTTGCTGTTATCAGTATGTCTAGTAATTGCTTTTTGTCCAACTGTTTATAAAGGGAGAAACAGACTTACAGTCTGGAGAAAAGGAGACAGAGAAACAGGCAAAATTAAAGAATAATGTTTTTTTAATTATTTTCCTATATTATAACATCAAGGAAACAAAAAATACCAAACAAAAGCCATTTCACCAAACAAAACAGAAAAAAAAAGTAGAAAGAGGGGGAAAAACGTTGCATGAAACAATTAAAAGAAGCAACAGGTCACACTTTAACATCATGGTCTTTAGTTACTTTAGCTCTTTGGAACAAAAAAGCCTTTCTACAAATTACAAGGCTTTTATCCATAAGCTTGAGAAATTTCTTCATAGCTCTAATTACAGAACAGCATTTAAAAATATTACCTGGCACTCAAACACACTTCAGATCAACATAAAACAACAGCACAGACCAAGATCACATCCCCCTTCCATGATTAGCACCCACATACACAATTGAATTTTCCTTTGGCATTTGGCTTTCTAAAGAGAATATCAGGTCAGGGGATTTTGGTTTGGTTTTTTGTTTTTCTCGTTTGGTTTTTGAAGGTTTTTTTTCCTCTGTATGGTTTTGGATTCTTCTCTCTTTTATAAAGATTGCCTAAGAAAAATGAGGGGAATTTCTCCTATTTGTATATAGCCATAACTTTATTTTCAAGAATAATTCAAGAAATAGATATAAAAAAAGGTAAAAATTTAGACAGTAATTTCTTCTCCTGTCAGTAAACTTATGTGGGGGAGTACCAAACAGGTACTTTCCTGAACTAAACTAACACCTCACCTTGTTGGATAATTATGGCATTTACTTCCTCCTCTTCAATTTCTCTATTTTTCTTAACACAACCTTTCAGTGTTTTAGAGTTTAGCTTTGCAACTATAAGATCAGTTTGCACCACATTTGCACCCAGATGTTTTTAAAATCCACTGTAACACAGAATTAGGTCTTTGAAAACCCTTCCTGGCATTTACCAAACCTCTTTGATGTTTTCACCTTGTCCACATAAATGAAATCTTTATTAAAGAGAAGGGTGATTAAGGCCATTTTCATAAAATGATAACGAGTTCCTGACAGATTTACTTTCCTTCTAGGCAACTTTCCAACAAAAGTCAACAGCTAACAAGAATTCTATATCTGAATTCATGTTGGAGGATATAACTCACTAATTAAGTGTTCCTTAAACATTTCAAGAACATTCAGACTTCCTGACTGATCCACTCCAAGCACTGCTTGATAAAGAGATACTACAACTGAGTGTAGCTGAATAAATAGAGGTCTCTTTTCTTTCTCAGGCATCCTCAATCCAAGGTCTAGCATCCAATTCCAAAATAAAGCCCACCTGGAAGAAGAACCAAGCCATTTTCACAGTAACATCCAACATTTTAAGATGCATTTCTAAATGCTGAGCCTTGTCAATCTTTCAATTTATTCACATGTGAATAAAAATGTTCAAATACCTGCATACTCTGTTACTCTAAAAAAATACACTTTTTTATAAAAGAAAACTTAAACCAGCAAGATGCTACTCTTCAATGAATTAACACAGAACAACGGATTTCAGCAGTGCTGTTGTCATGTTCCTCATAACTTGTCCACTGTGCCCTGGATTTATGTGTCTAGAAATCTTCAGGTTCATTCCCCAAGCACAGGGATGTCCCCAACAGATGCTCAAACACTTCACAGAATCAGCATAAAGGAACTTTCTGCTCCTTAACACATCTGTACTAAAAGATTTTATTTACTCAAACTGTGTTGCTACAACTGCAGGCACACAATTCCTGACAATATGTGAACACTCACCTACTTACAAAGGTCACAAATCTTTAATCAAGATTATCAAACCACACAAGGGCTGCAGCAGCAGTGCCATGCCTAAGCAGAGATCTAATCTAAATACTGGGTAATAACCAGGCTCTTCTCTCAGGAACTCTCCCAGGAGTCACTCAAGTGAGCACTGACACCTCTTAGAGCCCCAGATCTGTGGAATAAGGTTTTTGGGTCTCTCCTGCCCTGGACAACTATGTCAGTGCAATAGATCCAGATGTTTTAAACACACTCAATTCACTCATGCAATGGAATTGGTCTAGGACAGCCCTACCCAAACTCAGGTATTATATAAAAGAGTTCAGTATGATCAAGTCCATTATAATACAACCAAAAGCTGATTAAAATAACTTCCTACAGGTGCCAGATATCTGCCATCATGTTTGGCTAAAATCAGGAATATCTTACTCCTTACTGAGCTTCTAATCCTGCCTCCTCAGAATATGTCAAAACTGATAATCATGGCAGACATTTACACTTGATATCTTTATTTTCCCAGGAGCATCAACATCTACAAATTGCAGTTCTAGCTGTTGTCTCCCTCTCCTGAACTGCCCTTTGTATCTGTTCATCCCCCACAGTCCTCCTCACCTCCCTCAACACGTTGACACAGGGGAGTTTTAAAAGGAAATCAGAATGAAATACATTGCACAGAAGGGAGATGTATTTTAGCATTTTAGCATAGGCACATAAGAAACATTGAGAGAACTACTTCAATGCAAGAATGAAAGTCAGATCGGCTTTTATCCAAGTTAAGATATTTCAAGTCAAATAATTTCAAGTCAATTTTTTTTAAATGGTGAGTTGAGGTAGCACGGTGCCTTTGTAGTCAAAAATTGTCAAAAACTCAATTTTGCAGGACATTTTACACTGATCCACCAAACATTACAGCAAAAAAATGGTCTACTTAGGACTATGTGGCATAATGCAACCCAACACCTTCAAAACTATCCATACAAGTAGTTCTTTGAAAGGAAATAATATCTCATCAGCACAGGGGGAGCATTGATCTGGTAAATGGCAAAATACAGCATCTTCCTAACCTTTCACCTTCACTCCTGTCACTAGAGTATATATCCAGAATGTATTTTCTAAAGTGGTTTTTTCCTTCTCTTTTTGTTCCATACAATCAACACAACGCTTACTGTAATAGCAACAAAACAACCCATGCATCAAGTTCTGACAGAAAACAACCTGGTTGTTTCAGACCAGACCATCAGAAAAATCTATGAAAATTCAGACCATCAGAAAAATCCATGAGGAAACAAAAAAAAAAATGTAAAATGCTTTTTTCATCAAAGGAAATACAGACTGTGTATCATGAAATGAACAATGCATGAAAATAACACTCAATTTCCAACCCCATGCAACTCTAAAAACCCATAGTAGCAGAGAGCAAAAATACTTTATAAAAGGAGACCAAACTACACCCAAAGCAATCTGAAAACTCTCACAATTTTTCTGTAAGTTCTCCCTTTAAAAAACAGAGCACATAGAGGACACTTATTTCACCCAGGTAAATTTGCACTGCATGAGTTTGTAACTTCATATAAAATACCCAAGTTTATAAAGCTGCTCCTGTCTGACTTCAGCCCTGCCTTATATAACAACCCTCATGTGATTCAGCACTCTCCAGTTTCCCAGATCTCTCAACAGAGCTCCCAAATACCACCCTTCCTTCACACCCTTCTCTCTCTTCCTTCCTTTACTATCACAAATTCCAACAACTTAACTGATGACATCCAGCCCTGTAAAAACTAAAAAAAAAAAACCAAACAAAAAACAAAACAAAATAAAAAAAACCCACAAAAAACAATCAACTTGTAAAAATTCCACAACAGTAAAATAAGGAAGTATGACTGAGTTTTTTGCCATCTGTATCTCTTTTAGGAAAAAAAAAAATCACAAAGTAGAACAAAAAGTGTGACCAAAAATACACCATAAACTTGCTATTCCTGACTAAATGGTTTCTTACAGATAAGGGCATCAAGGATGACAAGGAACAATAAATCCTCTCAGTTGGAGGAAGGAGGGGAAGGTCTTTCTCCAGACCCAATCCAGGCAGCTTCCCACTGCCAACTCCAGAATAGCTTCATCATCCATTAATAAGATGAAATATGATCCACCTGTGATTTTTACCACTTTTAGTAAAAAACTTGTTAGATTAATAAATGGTTTTGGATTTTTTCAGGCTCTTTCTCATGAATACGAAAATTAACAAAATTCCCCAAGATTACAGGAAAAGAACCACTTTGGGCCACACATTTTTAAGGAAGCTCAAAATGAGATCCTTCCCAAGGGAGGCCAACCTGGAGAAAAATTACTGGTTTTTGGTTTCTTCTTGTTGTTGGCTTGGATTTTTAATTTCTAGAACTCAAAATGCTCTTTTGTCAACTGCAAACAATGCTCTCACATTTGCAACTGGAACTGTTGAAAATAATCTCTGCATGGTAAAATTCTGGAGATATATACACGAAGCAGGTGTGTTAAAACATCACACACTGCATGCAAACAAATTTTATTGCCATCATGCTCTTAAGATGAAACTGCAAAACAGTCAGAGTTTCCATTTATTTTAACTGCAGATAATATTCTGAGTCACACTGAAAAAAACCTATACCTACAGAAATACATATAATCATTTACATTCCACCCTGAAAATGCAGGGGAAATAAAGTGGTAGGTGATTACTAAGTTATTTTAATAATGAGCCATTGAATAAAAACCAGAAAAAATAATTTCAGTCATAAAATATTTTGACATGCTTAACGTGAAAGAGTACAAACAACAGAAACTATTACAATTGATTTCTAATTAATTGATTGATTTCAACATTTATTTACAGCAATCTTTAAAGCAGCTCTCCAAGAGCATGTAAGAAGAATAGATTAATGTTTTTATTGTTGCAATTTTAAAAGTGCAGGAGTTACTTCTGGAAAAAATCCTTCAGTTCCAAAATGGCTCAGTGAAATATGGCACTTGCACAGCTCCTGCTGGAACAGGGGCTTTACAGGACAATACCAAAAATTTCTCTAGCATCCTCCAACTGGAGCTCTCCTTTACCTGCTACAAAACACTTATTCTAGTTCACTCTTTCATCCTTAATGCACCCTGCCTTTCTGCCCATCCTGTGCCCAAATGGGAGAAGAGGCCAAAGCATTTTTCAGAGCATTGTTACAGTCCCTATAAATGCAAAGAATGCACAAAATGTTGTTTCTCTAGTGCCATCTCTATGTAGTACCAAGAGCTCTTCACGAGCCCTCCCTATATGAATGATGCATTTATCCACACTCCTAAGGAAAACAGCTGCTTAAGACCACACAAGTATCTCAGGTGTTATGTGCTTTCCAGCACCTCTCTCTTAACCAGGAGCTTCAAATTATTTCATGTGACAATATACCAAAGCTGACAACTTCTGACAATGGCATTGTAAGAAGTTTTTCAATTTTATTCATCTGAAGTCATGATACCTCTACTGACAGACACAATACCTCTACTTACAGACAAGACAGCTACACTAACAGGATCTGTTCCTATCTGACGTAAGAGTGTTATTTAAAATACTGAAAAGGACTTTAAACAATTTGGTGTCTGTGGAAACAAAAAGCAACCTTAGAATATTTTTCCTATTCTCAGTCCAACGCCTGCGCTGCAGCTTTCAAGTGGTTGTGCTGCTCTCCATACACACATCCAAATATCCATGCTACATAAAAAAAAACCCTGAAATAATAGAGTATGATGGTAACAAAAATTATTTAAAACCTGTCAGCTTAATTGAGCTACCTTTTCAGTACATGACTTGAAGACTTACTTTCACTGGAATTTATAATGAATTGCATATATATGTGAACATTTACATTAAGACTCAATTTTAATATGCCAGAAAGTAATTGCAGGTAGATACTCTGAACTTATGATGAACAGAATCTACTTTAAAAATCCAAACATTTACAGCAACGCATTTTGAAATTAAAAAAAAATCATATACAGACCTTCCAGTAGTCAGATTGTAAACTGTAGTACCTCTGGTATGCAGATAATGCTGTAGGGAAGAAAAATGAATGTTCAATTTGTTTTGTTTCATTTTCTTTGAAGAAAAAGATAAAAATCCTTAAGAGTCAGAATACACAACATTAAAATGATAAATGGTTTAATAAAAGTAAGACTGCCATGGTAAGTACACTGTTGTGGGCAATGCATTCCTTAAGATTATAATTTTGTTTTATGAAATGTCAACCCAAAAGTATATTTATTATTAATCTTACAAATGTAAATCAAGCAATATTTTAAAGAAAACCTATAACAAAGAAATAATTTGAAATTTTGTGATTTTCATCCCGGACAAAGCTGTTGTAAGATTTAAAAATTTAATCATGTAGCTCATTTACCACGCTCCCTGATGCCCTGTAATTTCTGAAGAACTGGTGAGGAGGGACATACAAAGAGAAATCAATTTCACATGGCCTTTCATTCTGAGAAACAAAAGGAAGCAGAAAAAAAATAAAAACTTACATTTTATTCTACAGCATGGCTGAGACTAACCTGGAAATCAGTGCTAAGAACAGCTCTGTTTAGCTCTACTTAGCAACCAAATTCTCCAATCACTACTCCTGCATCCTTCTTCCTCACTAAAAATTCTGGGAGATTCATTTTGACCTTGGGCTACCGGGCCACCTCGGACTAGAACACAAACAGGCTTTTCTTTTTTTCCAAGAACACAGCAGTAGGAACCATCAAAAAGGAAGCATTTTAAGTAAAGATTCACTGCAGTAACACCAAGATACTGATTTTTCAAGTTTTTGCTCCCTAAGATTTAAGAATGGAAAATACACAATGCGTGGAAACCAAACAACAAAAGAAGACAACTCCAGCTTTAAAAACCATAAGCACTAAACAGGTTAAGACACAAGAGCCACATGTATTAATAGGTGCAGCTTCATTTCCTGCAAGCACCATAGATCCATCACATCCATAAATGTTACCACCCTTCAATGCCTGCCTTGCACATTCATTTTTGTAACTTGACCAAAGTTCTTGTGCTGAAGAGAAATAAGAACATACACATCACATAAAGACACAGAACTTCTGCACTGCTCTGTCTATGGAGACTCAAACCCTTATCTGTAAACAGACACATGCAGATCCATGCCCATGAGGTGCTCCTCTCCACCAAATTCCTTGTGAGGCCAATTTCTATTTTTGATGTTCTAACCTGTGGTTTATCCAGATGCCCAGATAAGAAAAATGAACTTAGAAGATGACTCACTGACCACACATTATTAACATGCAATATATCTAAAATGCTTACAGAGTGCAACTCAAACAAAATAACTTAAAAATCTAATCTAGTCTTTCACAATTTAAGAACACAAGTTTTGTAATGCATCACATCACAAATAAAAGGAGTTTTTTTTCCTTTTACTGAAGCAGTACCTATCCAAATTTTAAGGGTTAAAGTATATTTCAAATAATCGTGTCAACATATTATGCAAGATTCAAAAAACTGACAACTTCTTGTGAACTTTTTTTTTAAAATAACTACTGCAGTCAACTGTACAGGAAATATGGATAAAAAGATGAAAAGAACATTAAATACAATGCTAAGGATTTATACTGGGAAAATAAAAGGAAGAATAAAAGGAAGAACACTTTCACTGTAGCTGTTAAAAAATATAGGAAGTACCCACATGAGCGTATCCATTAAAAAGGAGAGGTGGAATATGCTTACCTATAGCAATTAAGACACTGCTACTAAGTTTATAAAATGTCAACAGTATTAAAAAAAATACATAAATAAACAGAATGCCATAAAGGGAAAGAATAGGAAAAAAGAAAGCAAGACAAAACTTGCCCTGAAAAATCCTAACACCTCAATTTAACATAGGGAAGTTATTACAGAAAGGATTATTTTGCTCCATGACATTCTACCAGTTTTGGTTTTTTTTAAGAAAAAGGATGTTTGGCTGCAATTTTCTTTCCTAACTCTTCCATTCTTCAATAAAGTTCAGTAACTTCCCACAGGAACAGCTGAAGTGATCACTGAATGTGCCAAGCTCAGTTACAATTAAAAACAAGCACATGGGAAGCGTGGACTGCTGAAGTCTATTTATATTTACATGATAACAAGATAAGGCCTCCATTCTAAGGAGCCACATTTCTCTTCCAGAGGAACAAAGAGGACACTTCAATCCTCCTCAGTGTCTGAAGTGCCCAATCCCCTGGTGGGTACAGAAACACCCAGGGATCCAGCCTGTTCTAGGCTAACAGCATTCCCTTTCTACTTCTTGCAGATGAAGTGCTGAAATTCTCAGAGCTCTGCTAGAAGTGCATAAGGATGGCTCATGGAAGGCTCCCTTAAACCAGAGCTAAATTTCCCTTTACTCCTCAGGAAAGTCAGACAACTCAAAAGTGTTAACCATGCACACTTTCAGTATTATCAAGTGCTCAACTTACAGTAAGTTACCTCAGAAGTCTGATTTCAGCCCCTTTTACAACTACATTAAATATCTGCTCCATAAGCACTCAAGCTCTGCTGCAAAGGATTAAAGGAATAGAAAAACAGAAAAAAAAAAGAATTGAAGAAAATGTTCTTTTTGCCAGAGCCCACATGAAATATTCCTAATCAAGCATATCCCTAAGATGATTCTTGCCTGTAAGATGCCAGAAATCAATTATGAAATTATGAAATTATGAAAGCAAGATTTTTGAAAAACTGAACAACCTAAGAAAAATATGAACCATAAATTTTGAACCCTATCATATTTCATAGTCCCTGAGTAACCAGTAAGCAGATATTTATCTGAAATTTTACGGTGTAGAAATTAGCACCTTATCTAAAACATGTACTGTGAACTCAAGAAACTTCTCCCTTAAATTAACTTTGTATCTACAGGAAATGAGTGCAAATCCCTCAAAATACCAATTTTACTCTGAAATAAGAAAGAAAAGAGCAACTGAATCTGCAGAGCCACGAGAATTTTACACAAATCCCTATCTTTAACACAGGGTGTGCTTTATCACTGTTATGATTCTGACTGTAGGATGATATTCCCTGGTTTATTAAAAAGCAAAAAATCCCAGTTACTTGGGTCATGCAGCACATTAGTAGTATTAAAAAAAAAACCACAAAAAAAAACCCACCAAAAAAAAAAACAAAAACAAAAACAAAATGAACAACAACAAAAAAAATCCTAACACTAAATGCTGAAATATCATTTTGCAACTTTACTTTTCATCCAAGACTGGTCACTCCAAAGTGAGACAATTTTTGTCACAAAAAGATTCTATCAACTACCGCCTCTCTTTCAACATAGGGTCAACTGTCATTTTTACAGATACAAGTGAATTATCCCATTTCAGTTACGATGTCTGTCTTAAACATTATGAAATGAGTGCATTGAAATCACTCTTAGGCATGGCAGGATTCTGCAGACAACCTTTTGATTAGGAACTTACTATTGAGCTTTTCCAATTTAAAACTTTGCCACTTAAATTCTTACACATAGGGAATTGTATAAAGACAATAAAGGACATAAAAAACTTCTTTTTTCCCTGCATGTCAAACGTGGATGAGCATCCAGAAAATGCACGCCTGGACTCAAAGAACAGGAGAGAGTATCAACAGCAGGACAATGCCTCTTGCCTCACTCTCAACTACTTTTTGTAGTCAACTACAGAAAACTCTTAAAAGCACAAAACTGACAGACCACATTCAAACACCCAAAACAATACTCAACAATTACTAAAAGAAGTGTTCAGTTACCTATTTCCCTCCTTCTATCCTTTATTTAATTTCTTACTCCATCAGTTTATGCTCTTACTATGAACACCTCTCTCCAAAAACTAGCCGTGATTATTATTTTCCTAACAGGTAATCCTTGTGATCACATACCTGAAAACTCTGAGAGTGGCAGATACAGCATTTACCATCCTCCCCAGAGGAGGGCCCATGTGCACCCCAAAGCTACACATAGCTTTTCGAGTCAATCACCATCAGCTGCATTGCTTGATGAAAATAAAATGTTTACCTGAAATAGCTCTGAAAAGCAAAACACCACCTTTCTAAAAGAATTGCAACCACTGAACAGTACGAATCCGCCTGAGCTCAGGCTCTCTTCAGAATCTGTAAACCTCAGGCACCTTGTGCAGAGATGACTCTCAATGAATTCACACACTGGGAGTCTACTGGTTTCCTCTTACAGGTTTTGAGTCACCCAGAATTACCCACTCTGCAATTTGTATTGTTACTTCATCCCTGACAGGCTTCATTATGTGCACCCTAAGAGTTTGCCTTCCTCTCCCACTATGATAGAACCAAGGGCCACGTCAGAAGCAGCACATGGATAACACTCATTCCTTATTCCCCCCTGGTTTAAGATCCCTTGGTATGATATAGATAATAAAAACCAAATTTGATTTAATCACCACATATGTGGTTTCAGGATTTTTTTTCCCCATCTACTTAATTTCATAGGATGTTGACACAAATTAGTTTCAGTAATAAGATAAGACAATCTCTCTTTGTATCCAGAATCCACATACTTGACCTAAACAAACAAGGAAGGGGACAGTGGGGAGGAAGAATGTCTAGACTGAGTGACAACCACCCACTTGTCACCTTTAGCACATTTCATCACAAATCGTGCAGTCACAGAGGACGGCTTTTATGATCTGCTCTAATAAACCTACTTTACGACACCTTAAAACTTAAGAGGTCTTCAAAGTGACACAAACATGGAGCAGTTTGAGTATTTTAGTGCTTGAGTAAGAAGAAAGTGAACTACATACTAACACCATCTAGTGGCACCTTGCAAGGCTAAATGAGACTTAACACAAATTTTTGGCTTACTGAACATAGAAACAGCAAGCTTGAATTGGACAACATACCCTGAAAAGAAAACTTTAATACAAACCAAAGTTCACATTGGTCTGTGTAAAACAGTATGTGTTTTCTTAAGCACAATTATTTTTAATTTAATTTTTGAACAAGCACTAATATTTCTTTGTGCTTAACTGATGTGAAACTAATAGTAAAACAGAAAATCAGCTGAAGAACTGGACAAGGGAAGCTTGGAAAGAACACATCTCTTGATTTAAATCTGACTGCTTCCAGAAAAAAAAAAAATCTTCATTAAACACCTAAGAGATATATTCAGGTTGCAGAAACATCTTATCTATAGTGCAGGTTCCACCCACCATGGTGTTTTAACCCAGCAAAGATGAAAACTGCTCTGCCATAAAATTGAAGTCATCAAAAGGTGAGAAAATTCCAAGGTTGAGCCAATAGAATTGACTTTGCTGGGTAAACACTGGCTGGATGGCCAGGTTCAGAATGGTGAGAAATGGAATTACATCCAGCTGGTCACCAGGTGTGCTCCCCAGGGCTCAGTGTGGGGGTCATTCCTGCTTGGTATCTTCATCAACAACCTGGACATGGAGATCAAAGGTTGAGGTTCAACCAAGTGCTGGGTCCTGCACTTGGGTCACAGCAGTCCCCCCAGGCTGGGGGAAGAGGGGCTGGAAAGTGACTGGTGGAAAAGACCCTGGAGTGGTGGGTGAACATGAGCCAGAGGGCACCTGGCCTGTATTTGCAATAGCGTGGCCAGCAGGACCAGGGCAGTGACTGCCCCCCTGTACTGGGCTCTGGTGAGGCCACACCTCAAATCCTGCATCCAGTTTGGGCCCCTCAGGACAAGCAGGACATTGAGGGGCTGGAGTGTGTTCAGGGATGGACAATGGAGCTGGGGAAGGGTCTGGAGCACAGATCTGATGAGAGCAGCTGAGGGAGCTGGGGGTGTTCAGTCTGGAAGAAAAGGTGCTCGGGGAACTCGTTGCCTTCTGCAAACTACCTGGAAGGCAGCTGTAGTGAGGTGAGGTGTCAGCAGGTCTCTGCTTCCAAACAAGTCTTGTCAGGACAAACAAAATAGCCTCAAGCTGCACCAGGAGAGACATATAGATATTTCAAAAATTTTCTTTGTGACAGGATTTCCAGACATTGGAGTGGGCTGCTCAGGGAAGTGGTGGAGTCACCATGCCTGGAGGTGTTTAAAAGACATGTGGATGTGTTGCAGGGGGACACAGTTCAGTGGTGGCTTTGGCAGTGCTGAGTAAATGGTTAGATTAGGTTACCTTAAAGGTCTTTTCCAACTTCCACGATTCTACGATTCAGTAATAACCAAAAAAAATGTGGAAGTGAGAGCAGCAAAATGCCATTCAGGTCTTTTGTTTTAAGGCCTCAGGCAGATGCTGCTCTCTATTTCCTCCAGAGATTTGTACTGAAAGTACCAAAGAGACAATCAAAGAAGCCTAAAGCATGTCTTCCTTTTAACATAGAATGAAGGCTGACACACAAAAGCAATACAAGCATAGATTTAAGGCAGAAAAATCATCAAATATTCCTCTAAGAAATTTTATTAACAGCTCCACATCCTCATCTGGAAATGTAATGCAGCAGCAAAATGGTGCGAAGCCCACTGTCCCATCAAGTATTAAATGTGAAAGATATACAAGGGTTTGACAAGAAGTTTAGAGTTACAGAAATTATTTAGATCTTGAACTTTGTGAAAGTCTTAAAATACTCAGAACCAATGAAGAAACCCAATGGATTCTCATGAAGTGCAAAAATCCTTCCAAGAGTGTACGACACAAAAAGATATTTTAACAATTAAGTGTTTAATTAGAACACAACATTGTCCAAAGTGAAAATTCTCACACAACCAGTCAAAAACATGGCCCTGGTATATTTTATAATAAAATTGTCCACTGCTAACCTCTGCTCCATACACATAATTTATAAAGAACATTTTAATGTTCTAAGCTTCCTTTTTTCTACCGAAATGTCACATAATGGTTAAAATCACCTGAAATTAAACCACCCAAAATTTCTCTCATCTTCAGGACTCTGTTAAACAGCTCTAAGTAGAAGCAACTCAAATTCTACCAGTTAGTACCAGTTACAAGCAACTAAATAAACCCCCTTAAACCTACATATCACACTTATTTGGAACAGTCATCTCTTCCTTGACTCATTCATGCTATTTCATTCATTCTAGTTCTTCAGGATTCATCAGTAAGACAAGACAGCCCAGCAGGAATCAGCACAATCCTGTCCATGCTGCGAAGTTTTCCCTCATAATTTATAAAATTATCACTGCTACCCTGCACCTCAGAGCACAGCACATGAAAATGCTTCCCAGTAACAATACTTCCTTTGAAATTCCTGAAAGACCTTAACCACCACAGAAAAATTCCCTACGGAGCTGGAATTTTAAGTACAAAGGAACACATATACATTGTTGAATATGGGAGTTTCTCAGAACCAAACTTTACAAAAGAACAATCAGGAAGTGTTTAAATTTTGGGTTTAGGTTGCATCATAATAAAAGAGCTGCTCAATTAACATTCTGGGGTGGGATTTTTAGTATGGTTTTAAATTTTAGATTAATGATTACTAAAAAAATGCCCCTTAACTAATGAGCACTATCTTATAAAGAACTTAAAATATTTTTATATTAGTATTTTTGACAAAGCAGTCACCATCTATAATCAAAATAAATACTGCTAAGACTGTTCTGACATAGAACATCTAAAAATCAGAATACTATTTGAATACAACAATAAGAATTATTTCAGTACAGTATTTATTGTGTTTTAGTGACTGTGGCACAAATACATTCATGTTTTTCTCAGATCATTCATTCATTAACTGCATTTTCTACTTCCAGGAATTTTGCTTAGAGAACAGCAATTCAAAGAGGCAAATGATTAAAGCACATCTCCATTTGTGCCACTGTGAGCTGTCCTCCAAGTCACAGACTGAACACGGTCAATGCATGTGACCCTTCTGCAAAAAAAAAGATCTCTAAGGAAAACACAGATGATGTCAATCCACGAGCTCATTAAACAGCAGCCAGTTAGAACTCAAGTCAGCTAGAACCCAAACCTCAAAACATCACTATCTTCACTCCTTACTGCTTATGGAAACCAGCCATGAAATGAAAAATAAACTCCAACTATCAGTGGAACATGCGTTTCTTTCAAGACCAGAGCACAATAATTTGGTAAAAAACCCATCTGTCCTGAGGAATGCAGTAGCAGTTCAGAGGTTCACACCAGGAGTCCTCCCAGCACCCAAAGGCCTCCATGACAACCCATCCACCTCCTCCAGCAAAACCCCAAGGCTGAGGTTCCACATTCTGGGGCAACTGCATGGCATTTTTGTGAGGGGTTCTTTTTCAGTTGGATCAGTTCCCCACACAGCTGCAGGCTCAGCTGTGCCAGCACAAAGAAAGCAACCCGCAGACACGAGGGTGCCAATCAGGGCAAGCCCAGGCAACAAAAGGTTTGGGAACCTCTGAAACAATCCAACAGCTGGGGAATAGCTGCCTTGTCAAAAGAGAAAGGAGGAAGAATCAGATTAGAGTTAAGAAAATTCTACTGAGGAAATGAAATAGTTTTTACCAGGAGGAGTCAACATTCCCATTTTAGGAAATCCCAAAGTCAAATTCTGATCAGTCACAATCAATAATAGGAAAGCTGAGCATAGAAGCCACTCTGACCATGCAAGCAAAGCTGAAACCAATTCATCTGCAATCTTGGTGGTAAGTGTCTGAATGCAAGTCAGTGTCTCATTGGACTCAAAATCTAGAAAGGGGCTGATCCCTTCTGTAGGACCTTCTAACAGCAGCCGAGTGCTGGTATCACAGCAACTCCATTCCATGGCTGCAGAGAAAACATTTAGCTATCAACAGCAATTCAAACTTACTGCAATTTGGAAAACTGCAACCTGCAGAGCAGCTTCAGATCTTTTAAAGGTTAGCAGTGGAATTGACACTCCAGTATAAGCTCAGGTATCATACTGAGAAGAAAGAACCTCATCCAGTAATTTCTGATATGACCTCAAAACTTTTCTTGGAGACAAGTACTTATTTTTAAGAAAGAAAAATAAAAGCATAATGATTTTGGAATTCAGTGGCTATGAGTGACAAAAAATGCACTCCACTTCGAGGGAATTTACAATATTTAACTCTTTCTTAAAAAGAAATAAAGTTAAATAGACTTCAGTATCAAACATCAGCTGACTGCATATTCAAAGGTAGCTTGCCCCTCACTGATACCCTCTGAGCACATGCAGCAAGGACAAGACTAGCACCAATAATGTGAGTTTCAATGATGCAACAGCCATGAATTTTTTTCAAGATCCCTCTTCCGGTGTATAAGTTCTAATTCTTACAAAGAAATTACCTACAGTCTCAATACATTCAGAAGGTATTAGCTACATCAAAACACTAAAAACATGCAACAAAATGCACCCAGCTGCATGATCCTTCACTGCCAGTGTGTTTGTGAAAAAATGAGACAGAACTAAAGAGAAGAAACTATCAACATGAAAGCCAGATCCCTGCCATCCCAGCACTGCTTCGTCTTGACCACTGATCCCAGTTCTACAGCCAGCTCACAAGTTGTTCTGCTCTGCACAAACTTCATAGCAAGCAATTTTAAACAAAGTACACTATCACTTCTGCCTTACAAAAAACCACTTCATACATTATATACAAAGGTGCATGCATTTAGTGAAGATATTTAATTAAGTAACAAGCTTTTAAGGGAGAAAAACTGTGGAGCATTATACATGCTGCTATCTTGTGGTATTTTATTAATTACATCCAATTTATTAAACACACTGACTTTTCCATAATTTTGACTAAATTCAGACTACACAGAATTTTATTTCTGAAGACCATGCTCCTTCAGCATGTTATGCTTCTGGAACTTCAAGACTTAAAATCTGGGTAAAATATTCATTAGTGACATCAAAACATTCTGAACTCGCTTTTCTGTTCTAAATCATAAAAAAATTTAACTATAATGCAACTACAATGTATGATAATATAACAAACCTTGTATCATGTGATGAAATTTATTTTTACTTTATAATGGAACAAAAACACTCTCAAACAGCAGTAGTAAATTAGTTATAGAACACCTATGACTTTCTGCATTAAGAGTAATAGTTTTACAGTCTTTGGTACTAGAGTTCAAAAACTGTAGTGAACAGGAACATATGTCCCTCACTTAAAAAATCTTTTAACTTCTCTTTTTCCATCAATTAAAATTTATCCAGTATTTTCAACTACTACTGTACCTCTTTGAAAATACAGATATATTTCTTAATACTCCATAACTAACAAGGTTTTTAGTCTTCTTGAGGCTTTTTTTACAACTGAGGTGTGACTTTAAATAGGCATCTAAAAAAGTATTAAGTACTTTAATTCAGATTTTTAATGGCTTAAAAGTTTCTTCTCAAATTGTTGTGCTAATGCTCTTTTACAGTTCTGGAGAACTGATATTTCCAACCATCAACTGGATTTTTATACTTGATTTTAAAACCATATACAGAACACAAAGCAGATGCCCCATCAGTAAACCCTGCCTCTGATCCACTGCAACACCTGGTCCTGTCACTCTTAACTGTTACCAACTCAAAAGCAGAGTTAATACAGGTCAGTCCATGATCGTGGACTGTTTTTGTGAAGTAAAGTATGTCCAGAGGGTTACACTGCACTCACCTCTAACTTTATTAGGCTAATGAGAAAGAGCGGTGTAAATTTTTTTGCAGAGGGGGTGGCAGAACTTTCTTAAAACAAAACAAAAGCACTATTCTTCGCTAAATTTTAGAGACAGCATACTGCCATGTTCCCTGCAGCTTTTCCCATGCCTCTGGATTTGGAAACACCAATGGTTATATCCCTCTCACTGGATGGAATGAGGTACAAGGCAGATGCCTCCATCACCCAAACCCTTCTGAATTTACAGACTGCATACAGATACCTGCAAATTCCTCCTGAGCAGAATCAAATCTACGTTTCTCACTTTAGAAATGAAGGTCCCAGGAAGCCAAACTCACCCTGTTTAATGTCAGACAGAGAAGCAGTGGACCCACAGATACACTGCTATCAAACAGCCCACAGCCAGCCTGAGTCACCAAGCTTCTGAAATACTCTCAGTTCTAACTCATCTCCCTGTTTCTGCATCCCAAGGAAACTGCAAACCAGCATCTTTGTGTGCTTGGAAAAAAGCATGGGGGGGTGGGAGGACAAATTTTCAGGATGGGGGTGTTGTTTGTTTCCCTACACAAAGAGATCTGCATTAATGTTAAAATTAAAAAGCAACGAGAATGAAAGAAGACATCCCATGGAAAAAGAAGTAAATATTCTGACCTGTTCTACCCAGCTCTCACCCACACTCCACAATCACTGAAAGGCAGGCAGCCTTCAGACACTGGGCCTGCCAGCCAACTTCATATTCATACATGAACCAGGAGTGTTTTGGTTGGGTTTTTGTTTTTCATTAAAACAAAAAAGAATGAGAAGTAAGAATAAAGTTGTTTTTGTGAAGATATTACCAATCCTAATTCTTTTATGGGCTCTGAAATACAGCATAAACCAAGAAAACAGTGACTTAGCCCAATGTTTTTCATTCTGTTGTGTCACCTACATTGAAGAACAGCTCCCCAAAGACATTTATCAGAACAACTTAAAATTCTTACCTTTTGGATAATCTTCCAATAAGAGGTTGAAGTGACCTAACTGACAAAAGAAATCAGACTCGACCTTTCCTTCAGCTTTCAAAATTAGCGATTCATAGCAGCGAACAGCCTGGGAAAAAGAAAGACAAGGTTTTCAGAATGCTGTATTTTACCAAATCAAATAATACATTTTCTGAGAAATAATAGTTTTTTATTTGCTTGAAAGACAAGGTCTACAAACACTCTCACTAACAGAGTCAGCATCACTTTTCAAAGAAGAAATGTAATATTAAAGACAGAACAGATGTGGAAGCTCACTGATTCTAATGCAAATTGACAACAAATGAACAACAGAAATTTTCTCTGGTTCTTCTGTGAATGTTCGATTTCCCCAACACAAAACAAACCTCTAACTTACATGACAATTTTTAATTTTAAAATTAATGAAACACAAAAGGATTGATTTCATTCTTTCCAGTCTGCAAGAAAGAAATCTCTCCGATTTTATTCTCATTGTGTTGCTTTTTTCCCTAAAGAAATAATTTTTCATTTAACAGTTATTTCTCTCATTTTTGCTGAACCAAGGAACACACTACCTCAACACACTTCCTTATGCAATTTATGTATCTTCATATGTGTTTCCCAAGATCCAATTCTTTTCACATCTCACATGTCATAAAATAATTTACTTCCTCCTACTGTAGGCTCAGAAAAGCTGAAGTCAGATATGTAAATCCAATTAGAAATTAATATCAGTTTGAGAAAACTTGCCCCAGAAGATTTTAAGTGACACACACAGAAGCAAAGAATGTTCTCTGCTATGAATATGCATTTTTAACAACAGAACAACACCTTCTATTCACCAGAACTGCCATGATCTTTAACCCATTACATCCTTAGCTCATGACCCTATTTACCTCCTGACCCTGGTTACACTTTGGGTATGAGTCAATAAATAAATAAATTAAATCACTTTCCCAACTTTCTGAACTTACTAGCCATTGAATTGAAGTACCTGAACAAATTTATATAGGAGGGAAGGTCCTTGGCACTAGCACAGTTCTCAAAAACCAGACAGACTTCCAGCAAATTCTAATTCCAGCTGGGAGATCTATGGCTTTTCACCTATTTATGGTGTATGTTTCAAATTTGGCTGCAAATATGAGCTCCTTGATTTTATGACATGACAATAATCAAACACCATGGGGCCCTTCCAGCTCAGCATATTCTGTGATTCTGGGAAATGAGGAGCTTTAAGAAATTTTACTAAAACTCAATATAAAATAGGGGGGGGGGGGGTCAAGCTGAATATTTAAATCAGTAGCCTTGCCCATGTTTATAATTTCCTTTGAGTATACTTTTACTAAACATCAAAATGAAAAATGAAAAAAAAAAGATGAAATGTTAGGAAATAAATACATTTGTGGAGAACCCAATTACTGATTTAATCTGTTCTGAGTGGGTCAAAGTTTGTATCCCAAGACTGAGGTGTATCACATACTTTCACCTACTTCCAAGTCCAGAAAAACCTTATTTTATGTCTGTGTTCAGAGGCAAAGTTCCAGTGAATCAAAACAAAGCTCTGCTGCTACAGAGCTTTGGGTGTACATGTGGTATTAAAAGGATTTAATAAAACATTAAATATATGTTTACATGAACTTAAAGTAGGTACTTCAAACTGAAGCTATTTGGCCATGTTCTTAAGACACCAAATTTAGATTTGTGTTTGCAAGCTTTGCAAAATTTAGATTTGTATTAGCAAACTGCAGTGGAAGGACTGAAATTCTTTTCACCAAGGATCAAAGCTACTACTCATTTAACTTCATTCCCATCACTATGAACACTTCTTGCAGTCAGTCAATTCTCTGTCTAAAGAATATCATCCCTAAAATCAAAGAAGCAAAGCACACAAGTCTAAAGTACATTTCTTAAGATCAGTATTTCTGTATGTACTGACTCTTAACATCAGCAAATATCTTAGTGCAGAACCTTGGTTTTGGCATTTTCTCTCTCCATTTTTTGGTCTCATCTCTTGATTTGTACAAACCATAATAAAATTTTTGATGGTGCCCCTAATGTTACTGTTACACGCTGATTTGTAGACAGGCTTCCCTTTTTCTGATCATTTGCAATACCTGCTACAGCTACTGAATAAAATAGTCAAATTCTGATATTTTCCTAAATTGGTATTTTGTCTTTTGCAATTCAGAACATACAGAAACTACCACCACAACAGCATACAATAAATACTGGAGAGGAAGCTAGGGTAGTTTATTTCCTGAATTAGGCTACAGGTGTTTAAGGAGAACTTGACTTTATGAACAAATGTAACAGGATTTTTCTGTACAGATGTTCAGGGAAATTATAAATCACACACACTTTAACGTTTAAGTGTTTGGGGACCCTCAGTGTTCCCACAGCCCTTTTTTAAGTAAATCCTCATTAAAGAGGTATCACACATACTGAAGCACTGTCTGTAGTAGGGATGCAAAAACCTGTGCCCAAGCCTTTCACACAGCTCAGAGCAATTCTCAACAAGACAGATTTTCCCTTTCTGTTAGAACACAAACTGAAGACACTGCTAAACCATCTCACTGATGCCAGCACAAGGCAAGGCCTAAGACACCAGAACTTCCCCTTTCAACCACAGTTAACTGTAAATTATCTGTTCCTGTAAGAGCAATTAAATTACACCATTAAAGCAAACCCTCTCCGCTGACCTCTAACTAGTTTGCAACATAATCAGCAACACACTCATATTTATGCAAGCTTAACTTGGGAAGGCTGTTTCAAATTAATATTTTCAATTCTTCCAGCATATTCTAACAAAATTAAAGAGAAACTAAAACCAAGCATTACTTCCTGAGTGGGAACACCAAATCATCCCCTGGATCAGCAGGTTGGTCACCATGTAGCTCTTGCTCTTCCCAGTAGCCAGGGCAGAGTCACCAGGCAAAGACTTACCCAACTTGGGTTTTGGTCAAGAAACTTTCTCCCCCATCAGACTCATCCACAAAGGTCTTTAGAAAGTAACACGTATTTTTCTGCACAGGTAAGAATTTGTCTCTGCTGAATGAATGGATGTAAAAGGGAGGTCAGAACTGCACCTATCTGTATATGTTTTCTTTGAAGGAAAAATCAAAAGATCTCCTCTTAGAGGTTCTTTAACTGCAAAGACCACCTATGGCACTACTTGTGCAACACATTTAAATTATTCTGAGACACTAAGAATTCTAAAGAAGTTAAAAACCCCTGAGGTTTTTAAGCATTGTTATTTCTCCACACTGTATGGATCTCTAAGTGCATTCAATGGAGTCAGCCTTGAGAATTGCCAGTATTGACAAATTAACAAGAAAGAGAAAGACCCTGAAATGAAAAGGAAGATTGCTACACAACATCATACACTTCCTTCCCTTTGTTCAAGGCTACAAGAAGATAAAAGGGAAACCTGAAGAATTTAGGAACTTGGCAAAATAATCACCCGCAGCTGCTTCACGGTGTGGCAACCAGAGCAGAAGCAGGAAACCAAGGCAGGAATGGCTGCAGGAAAAGAAATTGGCTTATATAACACTAAGAAAGTAACAATATTCATGTTGTCTGCCACCTTCAACTGAAGTCATACACTATTGTCATACAAATTCCCTCTCATTACATCACAGTTCATGACTGGGGGCATCCCAATTGCACAGATTCAACTGTCAATTCTTAGGACACCTTTATATACAGTACAGTGGAGAAAAAGGCTTAATGTATTTACCAACTCAAAAAAAGCTACCAACACCTGTTCACAAAATGAAGAAAAAATTCTAGAATCACCTTTAAAATGTATTACCAGACCCCTCTGTGTTCCCAACTTTCATTCCAATGGATAAAGAACTGGATTATTTTTTCCTCTCTGTTTTAAAACCATTCCTTCCTCACATGCATAAAAAAAAACCAACCAAAGAAAACCAACCCCATAAACTAAATGTCAGTTTTGGTCATTGTTAATATGATGTCATTTCATGAAGGAAAGACCCTAGACTCGAGAATATACCATAACAAAATAAATAAATATACCTAACACAAACAAATCTAACCGATAAATCAAACAGATGAAACCAGAATTCCAAATATTGTATACAGGAGTCACTGAAACAGCTCTGCTTTATAAATAAAAAAGACCATGTTATTTCTACTTCAATTAATATGAAGAAAAACTATAGCATTATCATTGGTTGCAACTGTTTGTATTTTACAGCACAAATCCAAATTACTGTTAAAATCCTGTACTAGAATAAAAACGACAAAAACTAGAATAAAAATGACAGCTTGTTCAGATTGTTTCTGAAGAAGATAATGCAATGTTATCCTTTCTGAATCACGACAAGCATAACTGACCAAAATGAAACTAAGCAGGGTTAAACAGCCAAACATGACAAAATATTAACTATTAATTCTTTAATATATTAATTATATGAAAATGGAGGAGTACACTGAGTCAGCAATTTTTACTTAGAACATAAAAAAACCCCTGGCAACTACAGAGAAGCAAAAAGCCAGCACTATGAATTGTTAACATGGCAACAACCAGGCAGTAACATACAGTGAAAGAAATTATTTGAATTTTACAATTCAAGTAATAAATTAACTGCTCAAGAAAAACACAGCACTTCAATGTAGACAATACAGTGTAAAATCACAAATTCAAAGCTTTAAGAAGTTCCTAAAACCTTCCATTTCACAACATCAAACACTAATGTATATGTAGATAAGCTGGGGGAGGGTGACAAAATTGAACAGTTGCTGCTTCTTTTTCTTGTGCCTCCAGTGACCCAACTGGATGGGCTTTGTGAGCAGGTAATGAGAGCAGAGATTCCAATGAAAACTGGAGACATCAGCAGACTCCTGACCAACAAAATACACTCTGTAGTAATGGTTGGAAACAGAATGCTTATTAGCTGATATTTTAACCTTCTGGAAAATAAAGTAGTAGTGGCCACTGAGGTGACAATCACACACCTACCACGGCTCAGTCCGAGGGGCACCTACAGAGCAGGAAGGCACAAGGTGTGTGAGTGCTGGGCTCCCTCTCCTTCCCTCAGTACCACTGAGGAGGCTCTGAAAGGCTTTATTTTCCCATCCCTTCCTCCTTGCCACGATTCACCAAAACACACACACAATTTGCTAACAACAATGACAATGATTTGCTACGGCCCAGAGAACCTCCTGGTGAAGTTCCAGCTCCTGCTCTGCTGCAGCGGGAGTGTGAACAGGGCTCACTTCAGCTCAGCAAAGAAAAAAAAAAGACAAGCCTGAGTTCTTCAGAAGTTAAAACTATTTTTCCCCCATCAGTGACTGGCTGGATACACATCACCTTCTGAGCTGTAGATGATTTACAAGAACATCTAATTTATTTCTGCAGAGAAAAGCACACCATTCTTATTTGACTGAAGATAACCTAGATTAATGCAGCAGATCCTCCACTAAAGGCTCTCATATTATGTATTGGCACAATATCCTTAACTTCCTTTACTTCCTTATTCAATAGCAATTCCCACTACAGCTTTCAAAGCTTCTTTATATGCTCTGTCTTTGCAATGCTCATATTTTGTTATAAAATTTCTCTCTCAATTTCACACGTTTACTCTCCTTGTATTTCATGTATGGACTATGCAATTTCAAAAGCCTCAGTAAGAGTGCTGAAAGTACAGATTGCTGGACACAAATAAGCTCAGACCCCAAAACATTCAGGCCTCAAGAAGAAAAAATGTGAACTGGCCTCTTCAGTAACTTTGTTCTTGCAAAATTTCTATGGCTTATTGGAACATTGTGAGCTTATTCTAGTCTGCTAGTAACACTTAGGATCAAAGTCTTTATCATTTCAAAGACAATTAGTATAGAACAACAGAAAGTGATCCTCCTCAAATATTTCTCAAGAAATCAACCATCAGTTTTGGCTAATTTATTTTCTTATGACTAATGCTTCATGAAAAAGGATACAAGAATAAACAGTGCAAGCAATAAAGGAAAACAGCTGCACACATACATGCACAGCCTGATGGTCACAATTTTGATGAGTTTTCTTTAAAAACCACTACTGTAGTCTACAACTTTTGTGCTTCCAGATTATACTGAACATGTAACAAATATTTTTGTTCAGATGATGTCTATGGTAGATAAGAGACAACACAGTAAGCAGAAGTAAGGTCAAGGTTGCTAAATTTACAAGGGAAAATTAACATGAACTCAATTATTGCTGAAAACTGAGGGATATTACTTCATAAAAAACACAGATCTGCAGACCAGAATACAAAACAGAATACATGCAAATCAATGATTAAATGGAGAAAAGTGACATTTTAGCAGAGAGTAAAACCCCAACTCTCCTCCTCTGAATAAAGAACACTTGCAAGACATTCTTGACACGTGTTTTCTGTCAGACAGATGCAAACTCAATAGCTTACATATTAAAAATAGTTTACATACATAAAATACAGGAAGCTTAGTCCTTTGCAGCTGACAGTGTCCATAACCAACTGGATTTTATGAAAAATTTGGTGACTGGAGCTTATGTGGTGAATCGCTCTGCATTAATTCTGAGTCCACCTGGAGGATGCAATCCTCTCATTATTTATTTTAAATACAGTCAAATAAATTTACAAATATCAATGTCCATGTACATACACACCTACATAATTTCTATAAATTCTAAATTATTAGCAAACATAATCACGTCTATTCTGTCCCTCAAAATATTTCATAATGAGGTGACTCAGGAGATTACGGCAAATTTTATATGGAATTTCAAATTCAAAATCCTTCACAGGTAGTCTTTACCAGAAAATCCAAACAAACACAAGTAACTTTCTTTTTTTCCCAAGTGATGGTAGATTTTTCGTAGCCAGTTGGAACATTGTTATCTGAGACTACAGGAGCATCTTTTTGCCTATTTTAACCACAGTAAGTCTATTTTAAGTAGAATTGCAGCACCTTAATTTAGCAATTTTTCAAGCTCGTGAATAGCTCACCACACACTAAAATTTAAGACCACTAAATCTGATTTTATTCTAGTAATTCTCACCTATGCCAACAAAGAACATCACAAATTAGGTGTGGCATGTCATACTTCAGAGCATTTAGATAGCTAACACGGATACATAAACTTATCTTTTTTTAATATGTTAAACCAGTTTTATCTAGGAGTCCGCAGAGTCTCATACAGATTTTAAGTAAGATATGATACCACAAATAAATAGCAGGTTCTGTTTTCATTTTAATTATATTTCCAAATTATTTTTGAAATATAATTAAAATCAACACAGAAAAATACAACCAAACAAAAACCCACCCACAAATAAAAGCCAGAAGCTGCATTAATAGCTGCCTGTCTTACCTAAGGAAAAAAGGATCAGAATAACTTATTTATGCAAATTATCTGGATCTGGACACAAGTCTTTGGAAATGTAACACTATCAGGCACCAAGCATAAGAATGACAATGAAACAAAGAATAAAGAACTTGAAAAAAAGAGGTATTAAATAGAGAACAATGTACATACAAATGCACAAGACAATGCCTACCAAGACTGACACAACAAATATATTATTTGTGAAAATACCTAGTTTCAGACTAAACAGAATGATTTTTCTGTGTTGTCTGAATACAAGGCAAAACATAAAGGCATTAAAAAAAATACAAAAGCTACCACCAATTGCTCTGCTAAACCTGCCCAGTCTAAACTTCAGTCCCAAAAGGGTTCAAGCACTAGAGGTGGCCTGGTACTCAGAAATAATATTGATGGTAGCTTAGTCTGAAAATAGAAGGAGAAGACGATTTCTTTTACAAGAATGAAGTGAAAATGGGTCAGGAGCCTTTTCATAAAGGAAGTGTAAAAACTAATGCTAATAGGGTGGGAAGTGTGGAATTTTCAGCACCACAGGAGATACAGAATTGGTAAAAGCACATTAAGACACAAAAGATAAAAAAAATCTAAACGGACTGAACTGGTTTTAAATACTGAAATATCACTATTTCAAGGAGTCTCACAATGCTGGTACTTTTAAAGTTTCCACAGCCAGTGCAGAAGGATCTACCCAATGATTTTCCATCACATCACTGAAATCTCCCATACTGGGGACAATCCACATATCACGTGTTCCTTTTTCCACAGCCATTCATATTTTCCCCTCTGTGGCTGCTTAACTATGCTTACACAATTATGCTCACAAATAAAAATGAGCAACACTGGAACATAACCAAATGGGCATGAAAACCAGCCTGCATAGACAATGTTTTGTAGGAGAACTTTATATACAGAAAACACCTTGAAAAGCACAATAATTCCCATCAAGAGCTGTAACCCTTGTGTGCTAATGCCAGCAAACACCCAGCCTTATGCCTCACTTTTTCCCCTTTTCGTGTCACAATCTGAACAAGAAGAAATTTCAATGAGGAAATAAGAGGAATATAATCCTCTGGATGCAGTCCACAGCTAATGAGCAGTACCACTTCTGAATGGCAGAGCTGGTGAACCTTATTCCAGGAAAAAAATAAATGTCCTATTTCTTCTGTGTGACAGAAGATTCCAGATTTTACATTTATGCATTACAAAGCCCAAGTCCAAATTATTTTAGCTACTAGTATGCATTTTCATCATAATGTGCACTAAACACCAACTAAAATGACAATACACCCAAAACATTGCTTGGGAACGGGCCAGCAGAGTCTTCTGGTAAGTAAAACCTGATAGTGGGTTGTCACAGGCAAAACATCCCAAAGACTCCTGCAGCTGCAGGGTGAACAGCTGTGCAGGTTGTCACCACAGACTGTTTTCATTAATATTTCCCTGGAGCTGGATGTAAGACTTCCTTCTTGAATAATGCTTCCCAAGCCCTATCAAATTTGACATCCAATATACAGATGGACATGAAAAAATACCAAGTGGGAAAACATTTATGTATGAAGCTTCATGCCAATTCTCCATCTATCTTGTATGTATTTTCAGGGACACTGCTGAACTAGAAAACAGCTTCAAATGATGAAGTTCCTGGTAAGTACAGCAGGTCAGAAACCAATTTATTATAGGAGGGAAATGGAATGCACAGAAAATTCACAGGAAACTCCAGCACATTAAAACTATCTCTATCATCAAAACTGTACTATCTAAGGACTTAAATGTAGAAAGGTCAAGATTCAAGGCTTCACTTTATTTAAAACAAATATTTAAATTTGAGTTGCCCATACACATCACAAGTGCCATAGGTATCAAGATTCCAGAGTCAACTAAGCCAAAACACAACAATTCTCTGCAGGACAGAGGCAGAATGACAAACACTAAGCTTCCACCTACACATAGAGAACTCTGTTCCAGCCATCTTTTCCCCATCCACAACTACAGCATGACCTTGGGTAGAAAAGGAGGATTTTGTGATTAAAATCAAACAGCTGGATAAAGAAAAATGCAATCTATTAGAGGTGGGTACTGACTGAGGTGTTTGGGCACACCACCATTTGTCTTGGCAGAACACTACAAACACAGTACTTAAACACAGACTCAATTATGAGTTCTCAGTTCCATCATGATGGTGATGTTCCTTCCAACTGAAGGATCCGCAAGGAATCTTTCATACAATGCCCAACTGGAAAAAGTACAATACCCCCTTCTGTTGGGCCTACCTTTCACTACTACATACCCTGACCCATAGAATTTTAAGAGTTTATTAAAAAAACTTCCTTTAGAATGAGCCACTACACTTTAGGAAAAGCAATACACTTTAGGAAAAGCAATCCTGAACATACTCGTTTCTAAAAGTCAACCTTGTGCACTTCTCTAAGCACTAACACTGCACATGCAATCAAACTATTAAAAAGCATTTTATAAACCCACTGAGGTGTGAAATCCACGACCAGAAATTTGAAATGGGACAGAATACCCCAAAAGTGGTGTGAGGATCAGCACTGACTATCAGGAGGTTCTGTTGGCACCATTCACAAGCCAGGATGTGAACGTGGCTCATACAAACACTCCTAAAGAGTCCCTTATAATAGATTACTGTAGTGGTCTCATTTAAAATGAAAATGCTAGAAATAAATTAATCCTATACATGAGACATTTGTTGAGAAGGCCTTCTTTTGATGAACATGCCATATTCCACAGGACTTACTTGACAGAAGTGTTTTCCTAAGCTCTCTCTTCAGCTAAAGCTGTCATGACTTGAGCCTTTAGATGAATGATCAATTCTGATATTATTTATAGTGGCAGGCAACAATTTCAATTATATATTAATGTCAAACCTTAGAATGAACCTCAGCAGATTTACAGGCAATACAGTTTCCAAAATGCAACTAACTCAATACTGCAAAAAATGCACTAAAATTGTGACCCAAAGCCATAAAGTCACTAAGTTTCTATTAAAAGGACAGTTCCTTAACACTAAAATGTTGACTGTCTTCCTTTTTAAGGTTGTGGATGAACAGGACACACCCCTTTGTCTCTCATTTCACTGTCACTAATGTAATCTATCTCTGTTCACATGATAAATTCACCTTCAAAGCACTCAATGGCTTGAGCATGGATCTCTGAATTGCCAGAATACACCAGGTGTGTCAACCACAGCAAACAAGAAGTCTTCACAATGCAGGAAAAGCTCATTCCCAGGGAAGACTGGATTTTTTCAAGTACTGGTCTCGAAGAGTTGAATTCATCATTATTAGAAAATATTTGTGGAAAGGTGCACGCACATTTCGTTCATCTTCCTTAATACACATAAATACTCCACTATACACTGAAATATCTGTGCCAAAACATTGTGTCACCATGAACAAGCAATTCCCTTAGAGAGGAAACAAGGAAAACAGCAGAACAACACAAAAATCTCTGAATGAAGAACAGCAGAGTCAGACACTGATTTAAGTTCTATAAAGAGTACACCGGGCACAACCAGAGGAGTGGGAAATAAAAGCTCAGACAAAAGAAAGGAGTGAGAGGGAACACCAAGTTAGAGATGAAACTCTTGTCACAGGGGAATGCCACAGAAGGAAAGCAGATCACAACTGACTCAAGCCCTGGAGGACAGCACCTTCTCCACTGTTAAAATTTCAACCCTACTCCAGCAGGCTGCACAACAGCCTCTCATCATCACCCACCCAAAATAAAAAGCATTTCCATATAAAATTCACTTCAGTCAAGCTACTCACTAAGAGAACAAGTCATTATCCCTCTGCAGGCAATGTCTGGGGAGGATGAAAAAATACAAAGGTGAGAAAGTTTAAGAACAGTTGAAAATGTACCAACTTAAAATTAAAGACATTTTCAAATAATCACAAAAGGAGAAGGGTAGCAGGCAAGTCAGTCCCAAATGTCAATCTTTTAAGCCCTTTAAAATAAAGTGTCAACTGTAGTACAAAAGGCTCTTTTTTCATCGTTTTCTGCAGTAACAGATTTTCTTACATTCAAAAAAAGCAAACCTCATCATTCTGGACCACCTGTGGCCTGTCCTGTGAAAGCAACAGGAGGTGGGGAAACCTTTATGCTTAAGCTTGGAAGCATAAATAACACTTGCACATGTGGAAGAGAATATTGATGTTGTCTTTAGGCCACAGATGGAGAACTGGCATCTCCTGAGTGCATGTGGCTCACGGGGAAAAACTCCTGACTGTTGTCAATGTTGCTGTCCAATGCATGGAAAGTACTCCATAAACTCCAGCATGCTGAAAATATATTTCAAACCTCTTTTGCTGTGAAATAACTTGGAAAACTCCAAGTCTTTGTGGAACATCAAAACAAAATCTGAAGCTCATGCTGATTTTATTTCCACACATTCCCAGGTGTGGGGACGTGGCTGCTCATGCCATGCCAGCCCCTCTCACACGCAGGCAGACACAAAAAAACCTCAAGTTCATCCTCCTTTCTGCCCTAACTGGACAATGTACAGCAGGAGTAAATAAATTTGTCAAAATTTATTCTTCCTGTGCAGCAATGGCATGAGATTTGAGACTCTGGGTCAGTCTCCTGCACTTGTTTCACATTCAGCAGTTCAATGTGCTTTCGTTTTTCTTGTAAGTGAGGCCAACCTCTACCTAAAATCCATTTTCCTATGTATTTTATAGTCTCTAAGTAGCACGAAATTCAACATAAAAGGAGAACTGCTGTAATATTAACTACATTTATTGGTGGTAGCCTATCATCCTATAATTGCCTCCATAATTAGCCATGATAAGATATTGGCCTTTGGACTGAATTTACAGTCTTATTTTAGGTTTATCAACTGTAAATGAAGTAAGGACATTGCACCTCCAAACCACACCCATCAAATGGCTTTTGGAAAGCAGTTGGGGAGACACGTAGCAGTAAAACATTATACAGCCACGTAAGATCCTGAACTCTGTGACATTAAAAGTACTGGAAAAAAAAATCTCATGTACATTAATGACTGGATTATAAATCAACAAACCAAGATGAATATATGCTGCCAGCATAAGGCAGATAAAAAAAAGCATAAAGGATTCTGGAGCTCAACAGAGAATAAAATTCCAGCAAAGTTAAAATAAGAAGACAATAAGTCAGGTAATAGCCAGCCCTGTGCAGCAACCTTAGTATTTACTTGATTAGGACATGGACTAAAACAATAATAATAAATAGCAATAATAAAAGATTAGCACAGCTTTTACAGAAACCCATGTTGTTGAAAAAGCAGCAAAAGAAAGAGGCCAGCATACAGTGGTTTATTTTTCCTTTATAGTTTTCCAGACTACATCAATTTAAGTTCAGAAAATTCCTGGGCACAGATGGGAAATGCTCCTGAAGGATTTTCCTTCCATTAATTTTCCCCAGCACTTTCTAAAACCATGTCCACTCATCTCACACTAACAATACTGGACAGCCAGCAGCTCCACAGTCTAACTGCAGGGAACCATCTTGCTCTGAATCTGCTTCCTGATAGTTTCAGTTCATACTTCCAAGCTCTTGCAGGAGAAGAGACAGAGAAAAACCTGTTTTAAAAGCAGAGATATTAATACCATCTCAGCAGATTCTATACCATTTTCCCACATTCAGTAGAAATGAAATAAATTTATGAAATAAATTTAGAAGAGAACTGTAGGGGTAAAAGGAAAGAAGAGTCTATCTTGTAAAAAGTAAGTCTAGACATTTCAAATTGTTTACCTTAGGAAATCAAAAGCGACTATGACTTTTCTACAAATACCAACAGGACAAACACCAGGGAAAGAGAAGAGCTACTTCAGTCTAACAACAATGTTGTCAAACAAATGTATCATTTTAGACTGAAAATTTAAAAAGTATTTAAAGAATCAGAAAATCAGGTTTTTGAACAGTATTTAAATGTAAACAGTAGAAGCAAAAGGATTCTTTTAAATACTCTTTGGTATCACATATAAGAGAGCAACTTTCATAAATATATTGCTATTTCTTGTACCTGTGTATCTGTGACACAGCCACATGCAATGTGAAGGGACAGGCTTGAAAAAAAATAGATATAAACCTATGTATTCTTTTGTGTTCCTCTCAAAGAGTCTGCACAAGACTTTTGAAGAAATTTCCATTCAAGTGAGAACAGACCAATACCAATACTGACTATAAAGAGCTGAATTGTTAAGCAAAGGTCTTAATGCCCTTGAGGCACTTCTGAATAAGAGTATTTGAGAAACTTTAGGTAAAATTAGCTCCTTAGTATTTTGGACTACCACATCCTTACTGTCCAGACAGGTGGCAAACACATTATAAGTGGAGGGAATAACCACAGAACCAAAACCCACAGCAGTATCTGCTATCTGCCCAGCTTTACCAAAATAAATACTTGTGAGGATCAGCACTTGGACTCTCTCTAGAGAATCTCAATTTTAAATATTAATTAATGAAGGAACATAATTCTTTAGCAAATATATTTAATTTTTTAAGAACTAAACCCACTTCTTATGGTCCTTCAGAAAATGTTTTGGCTTTAATTTCAGCATGACCAAAGGACAAGTACTGACACTGAGGGTGTATCAGTATCACTTAAACAATCAAAGCTTTCCATGCTCATAGAAACCAGCTTTCTTTTATAACAAGACTACTGCTTTTCAAAACCCTCTTGTGAAATATTCTACAAAATTTCAAGAAGAGTTTTAGCTTAACAAGCCCCCAGGGAAGAAAAATGAAAGAGTAAAAGAATATTCACCATACTTCAGCAGCATTACATGTTCTGTGACATGCTTTCAAAACATCATGTAGGCAATGAAAACAGTTTTGAAGGAAATTAATAAATAGTTATTCCTAACTTTGTTAACAAATGAAGAGGTAACAAACAACAAAACTAACACACACCACCCTCCCCCACAGAAATAAGACTGGATATCACTTCTTAAACATCTTTGGATGTCTTGTGCCCAGCATGCACTGCCTGCCATAGCACAGCACCCAAGAATGAGCTCTCTGACCTCCAGAGATAACACCAGCATGCTACAAGAAAGCCAAGCCCTCAGCAATCATCCTGGTCACACATTTTAAAAAGATCTGCAACACTAAGCTACAGTCCCACATTCCCTAATGTGTGTTCCAAGTAATGGTTCACAACTCTTTTTTTTAATAAAGACACTCCCCCACCCACTTTCAGATGAGCAGACACACGTAATTCACTTTCTGCTGCATCATTTATCTGCTTGGTAGGCTTCAGACTCCAACTTGCTCCTTTTTCCAAAACACATATATGCAGCTGTTGCCACTTATTATTTCAAAATTATCTTAATTCTCAAAAGCAAAGAAATGCCAATTTTTCTCTCAAAACCAGAAATATTATCAACAAGATCATAAGCAAATGACAAAAGCATTAGCAGATCCAGCAAAATGCAGCATTACAGTTGGATTTTGCTGTTGTTTTTGTACAGGACTCAAAAATTAAATAGCTGATTTATTACTCATTTTCAACAACCCAAGTCTAGATATGGTGTGGTGTTTTAAAATTAGCAAATTGCTGTTTTCAGCGTTGATGTCCTAATGCTCCTACTTGCTTTCATTATCAGAAAGCCACCACTGTCTCCAGTGATCACAGTGAAAGCCACTGATAGGGATATCACTACCACTATTTTTGTACAGTTTATCTGTACAAAATACACCTTTTAAATAGAAACTGTAGCTCTAAGTTGGCAAAACAGGTTTTCAGCATGACATGCTAAGTATAAAAATACAAAGTGAAAAGACCTTTGTCAATAAAATTTAACACATAGTTTGTTAGCAAGCAGAATCTTGTGTGAGGCCTCCCAGAAGGCTCAGAGCAACTAAATAATGTCCTGAAAGCAGGAAACACACAGTTCTGCCCACAAAGATGTGACATGGGCCACTGGAAAGCAGCTATTGGTATTCCAGCTGCATCAATGGCAGCTGTACTCTACAGTCAAGGTATTAAGCAAAAAAGTATGAACTGCTACATTATGCTTTTCCCTTGAGGAATGTCGTGAGCCTGGCTGCTAATGATGAAATGAGAAAATATTTCTGTGCCATAAGAAATCCACTGTGATTTATTTAGCACTGCCTTCCACAGGCAGGAAGAGGGCTCAGGGATACTGAAGCCATCACAACCATCAGCAGCCAGCTGCACCAGACAGGAAATCTCAAAACTGGCAAAGGTAGGTAGATATTGAGTATGGGGAAAAAAACAAGTTTGGAAAAAAGCAGAGCTGAGTCTTCCTGAAAAACAGCCTAGGAACTGTGATATGAGCAACTCTGCTTCAGGTGCAGACAGGGGCAAAGAGCACATACACATTTACAGACCTGGAAAAAAAGTGTCACTCATTGAAGTCAGAGTTAAAGTTATGCCATGAGCACAACTTTATTTGCTGGTTCCAAAAGTCTTGCTAGACCAGTCTAGAAGGTCCACAATTCTATGCTGTTAATAGTGAGTATTCAGGGAAGAGGAAGCACAAAAGAAAATAATCCTTATTTTACTACAACAATCTCAGTAGTTGCATTCCAGGGGTACTACCTGTGGCTAAGCCATTCCTAGGTAAATCACACTGTGCAATTCTCAAACATTGCTTCATTCTCCTGGAAACTCTGCTAAAGGGATCTCTGGGTTGTATTCAAAACTCCCCCAAAAGGCTCAGCTGGCATCTCCTTCATTTCCAACCATCAGCAGTCACCTACTCCATGACCTCATGTGCCAGATGCAACAAATAGGTCAGTTTGCAGCTGACCTACAGATCTCCAGGTGAGGCAAACATCAAATACAGGAGGACTGCAATTTAGAGCAGCCTCAAAAGAAAAAAAGGAAAAAAAATCCATTACAGGGTGGGATCCCCCTCAGAGATGGCTTCTTAACCCAAGTTTAGCATTGCAAGCCTTCTCCATTCTCTGATCCTTCCTTCACCTCCTATACAGTCTGACAAAAGCAAAAGCTTTCATATTTTAGTGTCCTATATTTAGACTGAACAACTAATTGGAACATTTATGGGCTACTTCCCAAAATCTTGGAAGATCCTCCTTCAACTGGTTATAGAAGTCAAACATGTGAGAAGATAAGCATAAAATAACTTCCTCATTTAATGATGTGGCCCAAAAGAAAACTCTGCTTAAGGTGGAAAAAGACCAATCCTGGTTCCCTGGGAGAAGACACAGACCCCCACCTGGCTACACCCTCTTTTCAGGGAGTTGCAGAGACTGCTAAGGTCTCAACATTTCCTTCACTGAGAACACAGACCTCTAAGAGCTCAGATAGAACAGTTGTTACAGTCTGCCTGCCTAAAAGTAGGTGACACTAAATTAAAGGGTTTTCTCCACAGTAATGCAGGCTACATGCACTGAAATAAAACACTAAATACTTGTACAGCAGCATCCAAGAGAAAGCTGTTGAGGATAATTCTAAGATATGTATATATTAAGATGTACTATTACAATTAATTGGGTTAATTCTGCATATTTATTCATACATTAATGGAAAAGTATAGTACACCTGGGGAAAAGTGGAAAATTTAGTAAAGCTGAAAATAAACAGTTTGAAATTATTTCTTTATAAAATTATTATCTCTCCCTCACCCACATCTCTTCAGATTACTATGACTTACACCACACATCATGACACTTAAGTGACAGGAGGCCAGTGCTTGCAAAATTTAAGATAGCCAGATCTAAAAATGCAGGGGGCAGGGGGCAATGATAACATGATGGGGGGAGACACAAAAAAATGAATCTATTAACTTCCTGGAAAGGTTAGGAGGGCAACATTACACAAGCAATGGAGCTTTGTCAAAGACAAGACAACTTACACAGATTTACAGCTTCATACAGACATGTAGGTGCAACCCCATGGGCACTCTTCCACAGTAAATGCCACTTGGCAATGGAAACTCTACTCTTTATTCCAGCTGAATCCCCAAGTGCTGTGCAACTGTGCCTCCCAAGAGGTACTCCTTCTCCAAAACTAAGGGAATCTTCCTTTTAAGTTCTTGCAAAGCAAGAGGTCCAACCAAAGGGATAATCAAATGCCAATGTTCTGATCCATATGCGGGAAGAAAATGAAACATTTCACTTCAAATGTGCATTTCAAGGAGTAATAGAACTCAGCTTTACACTAAGAACCAAAACTATTCAAAAGCAGCAATTAAATTAATTTGACTCTCTTATCTGACTGTGGAAGGAGAGGCAGTATCACAGTACCTTCCCCTACCATCCAGTACCTGTTTGTTAATTTCTAGGAAAAACGTGATTTTCTTCGACAAAAATTATTACCAATTGAACAAGCATTATCAAGTTACATAAATGTTGCATCATCTTATAAATGCATCTAATATTTAATAATGTTCTTCTACCTGGCAACTAAATAACACTGGTCATGCCTCTCACACTGCAGATTTCATCCACAAAACTCATTTCCCACAAGTAGTGTCCCAACAGCACATGAAGGCCCCAGCTGCAGACACCACTGCTGTTTCACAAAAAGCACCTCTAGCATGTTCAGGCATGAGGGTAAGAAAAAAAATGACACACCTTTATACAACCTTTCAACTACAGCAGCAGCAACGAGCTCTAAGGGGGTTTGTTCTGACACTGCAAGTGATGGTGCAGTGATGCCAAAAGAGAAACTCCTGTCAGAGCAGAGGAAATGCCAGCACAGGTACAGCAAGAGCCTGAGATTCAACTGGAAACATCAAGACTAAGAGGCTGTCCAAATTTGACAGCACATTCATTCTTAAACCCAGGTATCATAAGTACTACTCCATAGCAATTTTGGTTTTTTTTTGTTTAGAAAAAGAAATCACTGACAAACAAGGTGCCAAGTGAAACAGGCAATCTCCTTATCAGAATGAGTTCATTTCAGCCATGACATGAAAGGAATCTGGAAAGGTTCTCAAATACTGCAGAAAAATCACAAAAATGAAACCACTAGAACAGGAACGTGTTCCTTCTCCTTTCCAGCTGTCAGAAGTCTGACAGACGTTAAGCTACTCATTAATGAATTGCTCTAAATCAGTTCGTTCCATTTTTGAGTTCTGGCTGTGGAAGTGAGAAAGCCCTGAGGAAAAAGTTGTGAAATGACCTGTGGTTGAAACTTGTTTTCCCGTTTCAGTTGGTAAATTTGCGTATCTGCTTACCAATCCCTCTGGAAGCAGAGTTTCCAGGAGTCAAAAATTCCTACCTAGCTGTGCTAAAGAATCTTTAAAGTCAGTGAGTTCTAATGCACTGGAATCAGTGCTGTGTTCTGCTAGGGTAGCTTCATTCTCTGATCTTAAAAAATAAAATAATAATCAAGAGCAAATTAAAATAATCTCAAAATATGAACAAGCTTTTTCTAGAAGGCCCTTGCTGCTTGTCTGGAAAAATTGAAATTACCATTAAACTGGATACAGAAACTGAAGCAGAACAGTCAAGCAAAACCCAGAGTGCTGAGGATGGGGCAGGTGACACTGCCTGGCCTTTTTCAGCAGCACTGAAGTCCAAAGCTGCTCCTCAGCTCCACAGGCACCACACTTTCCCTGAATCCACAGAGCTCCTTGTGAAAAATTACTGCTCTCATGCATTTTCACTTTCATCCCAAAATCACCATAAAAATCCCCCCACCATCATTCTCCATAACCAAGTAGCAAATAGTGGTCTAAATGTGGAAGACATAAACTATTCCATTCTTTCAAAATACCGAGGACTTGGCTTAATTAGCAATTAAAAGCAAGTAGTACAATCGCTCCTTTCTCGATGCACATAATGGAGTCATCATTGTTCTCAGATTTTTGGCCACAATGCGGGCAAGCTGCAAGTTTGCAACTGGCACTACAGGAAAACATTCTATCATTCAAAAGCAAAAAACAAGCCACCACCACAGAAAGAAAATCAACTCATAAAGAAAAACACAATTTAAGATGACAGCATTTTTATTGGCAGGGAATAAACAGACTACAACATTGCAATTCCACGTTTTTCCTCACAGAGTTTGAGCACATCTACACTCACAGATAGACTGAAGACAATCTCCAAAATCAGGCATTTGAATCCTATGCAATGATTGAAATCCTAATACAATGATCATATCCCCACCATCCACAATTACTTAAGGATCCCTTCCTTACCCAATCTTCCACAATTCTTTCACCTGTCCCAAATACATCTGTCTCCAATTTATTTCCATGCTACGATGCAGCTTCTGCCATGCTCTCCTCCTTTTTTAACATAGCAAGTGTCTCCTTTCCAGGCCTTGATTCAATCATTAATACTTTTCAAATTATTTATAGCAAATAAATCTAAATATTACTAGTACTGAGAGTATATAGGGAAGAAACCCCCACAAATTCAGCCAAGATGGACAGTATGTAACTAATCCCAGAAAACTGTCTGAAGTAATGAACTTTTAATACATGAACCTGTAACAGAGACCTTTAAAGGCAGAAAACGAGACCTAATTCTGCTCATTAGTTAACAAGGATTCTGATGGTTTCTGGGATCTCAACTTACATAGGCAACAAAAATTAACTCTGCTATAAGCATAAACACCTCCAAATCCTCCCCATATAGAATCAGAAGAGGCATTAAAACCATTTCAACTATTAATTTTGTCCATACAGTAACGAGAGTTAAGAAAGCCCTCAAGTATAAAAACATAAGTTGTTAGTTAAATTCCATGTGCTCCTATACTAAAGGCAGGATGTGGATCTATGCTCAGGAACAGGGATTTTTGGTGTTCTTCTGTGTGGGGCCAGGAGCTGGACTTTGATGATCCTTGTGGGTCCCTTCCAACTCAGGATATTCCTGATTCTATCTGAGGGGTTTCACAAAGGCACCAGAAGAGGCTGGCTCAGACACACATCTCTGTTGCACCGCCTGATACCTCCAGTTTTGTTTTCATACACAATACTTTTAAAAAATATTTTCCTCTTAAGCAAGGAGTACAGAAGTATGTACTGTTCTGATTCAGAAGTAGCTGAACAGTTTCCTATTATCATTTATTTTTCAAAAAGTATAAAAACTACTCTCACCCTTTCCTTTTTAAAAAAGGAACAAAGGAACACTCATTTCTGCTTAAAAGTAAGTAAAAAAACATTTTTTAAGAAGCAAGAAAGACCCTTAAGTCTAACTTGTTGATAATTTTAAAAGGTAACACTTGAAATCTGATACTCCTTCAGAATTCTGCAGTCTCCCACTCTTGAAAACTTAGTGTTCAAGTATTAACAAAATTACAAATTCAAAGGCTCTGCTCTTCCAGCCATTAAAATGCAGGAGAGATTAAAAATACTTGGAAAACATTTCTGTGCACCACACCAGAGACTAAGAACAAATAAAGCTTTGAGAACCATAGTGTGTAAAATCTACCCTTAGTTACTATATTTGCAACATGCCCAGAAGCTCCATTAAAGTTTACCAACCAATGTACATAATTTTTGCAGCTCTTTATTCTTCCCAATATTGCTGCACTTTTTCTCTCCTGCCAGAGGTTGCCTATGACATGCTTTATGATGTTATGTAATGGATCTCCTCCATTTTTCTTATACTTCCACTTTATCTTACACTCTTTCTACACTTTGTTCTATTAAACTGCACTGTTAAACTCTCTAGATCAGCATCCTTCTCCCTTATACAGGCTTGCAGTTCCACACTTTAAATTATTTCTTGCCCTTCAAACATATCCATCTGTATCTTCCACACTTGCTCAGCTTTCTTTACCCTTCAAATATAAAGGCAGCAAAACATGACTTGAGAACAGACACATGAGAGCTCTTGGCTTCATTTTCACCTTGAGGAAAGAAGCAGAAGTTTCTTTGCTCTTCCTTTCCTTGAGGGAGAAGGAGGAAAAAAGAGAAGCAGCAGTCTAAGATAAAGACAGAGAAAAAAAGCTAACATTTTACTTTTATTTAAAAACTGGTAAAGACTTCTGTTATACTCAGAGCATGTAACTCTTACTAAGCTTTTTCACACCCAACACAAACTCTCTGCAATTTTGTTACCTGTTTCATTACCATTTACCCTGTTTTTAAAAACTCCTGAAGCAGACCCCAGCACCATCAAACACTTACATGCTACTTAAGTTACCGGTAATGTTTAGATGGTAACCAAGCATCAGACTCAGGTAGCTGCTGCAAAGAATAAAAACACTGTGATTCACACTGCATTTCCCTCACCCTCAAAATGGTCTGCACCATTAAATCATCCATTCAATTCCTTGGTTTCCTACTCTTCCTCACACCTAATCAAAGTATTCTTCTTCAACCTTTCTTCTACTTCCTTTAACTGAAAATATCTTCCTTTTATTACAACACTATATTCTGAAAAATCTTCCCAAAAGACTGCTTCATTTCTGCAATTCCCTAAAATGAAACGGTGGCCTGATTCTCAGTAGTCATAGGTTCAAACATATTCATTAAGTACTCAACCTAGATAACCTCAGGATCTTTCCTTCATTCAGAGTTTTCTCAAATATAGTCCTTCTAACATACATTTTGGTGTTCTTGCTGCCGCACACATGCTCAGATCTGATGTCCCACATCTGCTTGTGGCAGTGTAACTTCACTAACTACTTGGTCTTCCTTCAGACAGAGTGAGGAAGCCAAGTCACTGAACTCATTCCATCCCTCCTCTCCACAAGGAAAGAGAAGTTGTGGATGTTCCACCCCTGGGAAGTGTTCAAGGACAGACTGGATGGGATTTTAAGCAATCTGATCTAGTAGCAATGTCCCTGCCCACAGCAGGAAATTAACCACATAGTATTAAAGACTCCTTCCAACCCAAACCATTTTGTGATTCTATGCTTCTATATAATCTAGTCCTGACAACCTGTGCTTACAAATACAGGTAATTCCATTCTCCATAAGAAAATATGAAGCCATAGTTTTATAAATATTCCTTTCAGAAACAGTGTCACACTAACCAGGACCCACCCTAGCCTCCCAAATCTCTCTCTCAAAGGACCTCCACAGTTTTCTAACCCTGCAAAATGAACTGCATTCACAGAATCAGAGAATACTTCAATGTACAAAAACAGTATAAAAACCCAAGGATTTCTTTGTTCTGGGTCCCCCCTCTGCAGGCACCAGATCACTGCACACTCCTGCTGCAAAGGGACTCCAGACCCAGCACTTAAAGTCTTGGGTGGGTTGGGTGTGACCCCCCCAAAATGGTGCGAATTGTCACCATTCTCAGGCAGCATGAAAACATGAAAAACATCTGAACCGGCATTTCCCGACAAACGCACAGGCTGGACAAGATGGCCCAGCACACTGTCCATCTGCAGATTCTAAGTGTCCAACACTGAAGAACACATCACTGCCCTGGAGAGATTATTCCAATGGCTGACTGTTCTCTTTGTGAGTTTTTCTTGTGTTCAATGGGAAGTCAGTCCCCAGGAGTAACTTGTACCCATTAAATCTTGCCTTGTCAATGTAACTCCTTGTAAAAATGCAGTCTCCATCTCCTTTTAAGTACCCTTTAAGTACTGGAACATGCTGGCAACATCTTCCCAAAGCCTTCTTTTCTCAAGGCTGAAGAAACCAGGATCTCTCAGCCATTCTTCACACTTCAGCTTCTCAGTCCTTTGATCATCTTTGCAGCCCTTCTCTGGACCCTCTCCAGCCTGGCCACATCTTTTTTGTTTAGTATGCACCAAAACTGCACATAAATATTCCAGGTGTGGCTTGACCAGCACTGAGTAGAGTGCAGTCATAACTCCTTTGTCTTTGCTAGTGATGCCATTGTTGGTGCAATCCAACATCCCACTGTCTCCCTTTGCCCCAGCAGCACACAGCTCATTTTTACTGAGCTAAATCCACCAGGATCCCCAGAGTTGCTTCCCAGCCAGAAAGATCTCAGACTGTTCTGCACTCCTGCATCATGTTCTCCCACATACATTTGTCTTTGCTGAATTTCATAAGGTTCTCATCAGCCCATTCTTCCAGCCCATCCAGGATGGCTCTCCTTTCTACAGGTTCACTTCCCCACTCAGTTTGCCACCATCAGCAAAATTCATGAGGGCACACTTGATCCCACCATCCAGATCACTTATGATGGTATTAAATAGTGGCCCAACATCAATCCCCAGGGACCCCACTTGTGACAAGTAGCCAGTTTGAGAAGGAGCATTTCCCACCCTGCTCTGGGTGCTGCCCATCAGACAGTTCCCAGCCAGCACACAGATCCCTTGTCTGGAACACAACACGTTGGTTTCTCTAGGAAGAGGCTGTGGAAAACAGCATGGGAAGACTTGAAATCCAGAAAGACAATGTCCACCACTAGTTCCATATACACCAAGCAGGTTACTCTGTACTAGGAGGCAATCAGATTTGCAAAGAATCATTTGCCCTTGGTGAATCCATGCCAGCTTTTCCCAATCGTGTGCTTCATCAGGATTCATACCATAACTTTCCCTGGGACTGAGGTAAGACTGATGGGCTGATAATTTCCTTCGTTCTTGTTTAAACCCTTCTTGAAGATGGGGCAACATGAGCCTTCTCCCCGTCTTCTGGAACATTCCTCAGTCTCCACAACTTCTCCAAGATTACAAAGAGCAGCCTCCCAGAAGTATGCAGCCAGCTCTCTTCACACCTTCAGAAGGGTAATTTGTGAAGGTCAAGCTCCTGTAATAGCCTACACCCCAATAATTCCTTCAAAGATGGTAGGTCTGTGCACGGAACTGGATTTTTATTCCCAAGGTTTGAGGCCCAAGAGTGCTGGTAAAGACAGAGGTGAAAGCAGTGCAGAGAACCTCTGCCTTTTTAGCATTGGTTGGCAACTAATTCACCTCTCCTGTTTAATAGTGGGCCAGCATTTTCCCCTGTTTGTGCTTGTTGTTTATGATCCTTTCCTGGTTTTTTTTGACCTCTCCAACCAATCTCAGGTCCAGCTGAGCTTGTACTTTTCTAACTGCACCTCTGCATGCTCCAGCAATGTCCTTGTAGTTCTCAGTGGGTATTTGTTCATTTTTTTCATCCCTGATAGACTCCTGAGCAGATTTTGGTTTTGAGCAGACTCAGGAGCTTGCAGCTAAGTCAAGGGCATCTCTTACCCTACCTACTTCCCTTCCATTTAAAGGCGATGAACTCGTTTCATGCTTCCAGAAGAGCCTTCTGCAAGAATTCTCAGCACTCACTAGCTCCTTTAACCACCATGGAATCCCTCCCAACTCAGTTCTAAGCAACCAGAACCTGGATCTTTGAATTTCTAAAACCTCTTAGCACTAACCTTCAATAGTAGTTATTTTAAACTACTGAGTTTTCTATTTTTACTAGGTTATTTTTGAGCTGAAGCACTTCTCTAGCCTGGTTCCTCACACAGGCCCAAAGACGATTTCACTGAAACAGACAAGAAGCAACAGAGAGTACTTAAAATTCCGTTAGCTAGAAGAAAAATACCTAAAAATAAAACCTTAACTTCAATTCATTATTCTACTATTTTTTTCTGTGCAAATAAGTTTTCAAATCATAAGAGAACAAAACTACTGCTTCAATAAAAAGCTAAAATGGCAACCAGAGTGGAAGCAACAGAATACTGACCGAAAAAAATACATCACTTGGGCTCTATTTTAAAAGCTGTTGCATTGGATCTTTTGTCTAATGCTGCAAATGATACTCTGAAATTGCTCAAAATTTTAAATTCTCAAAATGGAAGCAGAAATTTAAGGAAAATCATATTCACACTCCAGTCTGCTTTAATAACCAATCAATAGTAAGACGTGAATCATAATCCTCAAATGCCACTGTGAGAAAAGGAAATGACTTAAAGCCATTTTAACAAACAACAATTAATTTAATAACTTACCACAAAAGAAATTCATATGCAGACAGTGCTCTGTTTGTAATTCATCACACACTTTTAGTCACTCCCTTTACAAAACTGTAAATGAGATCTTAATTCTATATCTTAATTAAATAAGCTCCTGCCATGAACGCTACACAGCAAATCTAAGAACCATAAAGGAAGGTAATTTGTCAATATAGATCTGATGGTGATCCCTGCATCCTCTCACACTCTCAAGTGAAAAGTACCTGATAAACAATACCCTTCAACTCCCAAACATGCTTAATGGGGGTTTAGTTCATTAACATGGTATTTTAGATATGTACGTAATACCTCTCTATGACTCTTTAAATACAAATAATATTCAGTCTCAAGAATAATACCTGAACCATAACCTAGACAGAGGCTCATTTTAGATACATACCATTCAACAAACTTTATAATGGCCACAAGCAAACTATCAAATGGCCCAACCTAGTTGTGACAGTATCAGTAGAATTCAACTTGAAAACAAGCTTTGAACAGACCCCTATTTAAACAGGCCAATCTTAGAAAGAGCTTTTCCACAGAGGAATTACTCCACTATAGCTATTTCTTTAGTCTGCCTACCCATAAAGCAGAAACCTGTAATAAATATTTAAGTATTTCTTCTTGCTTTACTGAACTTCCCTTGTCCAACAAACTCAGACTGAAGTATATTAAACACAACCCATTTCTTTCTTCATACCAAAAATGTTCTGTAAGGTACTAGCTCATCCTCTCAGGTGCACCTACACAAATCCTAGCAGCCTTCACAGGCTGATCCACTGATTTCAATTTCATCTGGTTTTAACTACAAATTAAGCAAGAATAACATTGCTAACATTTGCTACAAAGAGTTAACTGCTCTCTATAATGATATCAATTTAATAAGCATCACTTCGATGTTTCATTGTAAAAACACATTACTCAAACATCATGCTTCAAACACCACAAGTGCAGGACTTCCAGCAAGAAAAATGGTTAAAACAAAGTAACTTACATGAGTTTTCTATGTAAAACACAAGGCAGGTATTGCACTAAAGAACTGAAGTTGCATCCATATACCTATCTGCATTCAGAATGAGCACGACAGTGGTTCAGCTCCTGGAGTTACCTGATCCAATATTAAACCTGCAACCCTGCTCAGTTCTGCATTCATCTCACACTCACAGCCCATCTCCCTAACTCATTTCTGCAGAAGCTCATCCAAGCCCTGTAAGCAGTAACTACCTTTTACAAACTATTTAAGTATTCTCCAACAACATACATACACATTTCCTTCCCTTTCAGAATGTTGAAAATACAGCAAAATCCTTCCCATTATGCAAAGATTGTACCAGGTGAGAACCAAGAAGAACTATTTTTGTTCAGTAATCTGAGAATAACCTTAGGGTTAATTGATGAACCTGCAAACTGGAAACCAGAACTTAATTTCTCTGCAGAACATAAGTCTGCCTAATTGTCAGAAGGATAAAGAACAACAGTGGGCCATGGCATATAATTCTGGCACTGCGAAGTCTTGTGCAAGTGTTAATCAGGAAGAAGTCACTTTATAGCCATAAACATTTTCCATGACTCTTTAATTTTATATCATCTCACTAATGTAATGAAAACAAATATTTCTACATGCACCAAGCTATCCAAGCATGAAACATCTACTCCTTTCTAAAATGGTATAACAAACATATGGCGTAGCTTTTAGAAGATGCTTTCAACACTTACTTCAGATGGTATCAATATTTGCAGATAGTTTTACCTCTATAGTTACCAAGTCCACTCAACCCACTACAGTGAACAGCCATGGAGGCTGGCAAGAGGCACAGAGGCATGCTGAAAGCACACCTGAGTGATACCATGCACAGTCAAAGCTTTAGATTGTCTATTCCTTCTTCAAATACTGTATCTGGATTCACCCACAGAGACATTTGAAAGCTAGAGGCCACAAGTAGCATGATGCACAAAAGGATCAATGGTTCAATTATTGGAATGGGATGAAAACATCCTTGCCACAGTTTTTCTTCACACTTTCAAAAATTAAATAATTTATCAGAACCTCTATTCTTCAGGTGCTAAAATACAGCAGTCTTTCCCTCTCTCTTCCATCCTGAACCACTGCCCACCCTGACTATTTGATTACTAAAGTCAGTAGGGCACAAATTACCTTAACTTGATGCACACATACCACTTAAGAGGAATGGACCACTGCAGCTTCCAGACTCAGTATATCAGTACTTAAAAGCTACAGTATGTAACATGCATGCAACAACATCAAAAGAAAAATCTTACATTATACTCCCTATTAAAGACCTCCTGACAGTGAAGATAAAACTTTCTGAAATACAGATGTCAATACACCAAGTGTCCTGCAATCCTAATTACACCTCTACAAAAGCATTTTGTTTGTGGACACAAGATCCATCCTTCTCTCTTCTTTAACACATTCAAATGACAAGTGTAATGTTTCTGACTTCATCAATTTTCTTGTCTTCAGAAAGTAGTACAAACACTGTACTTTACACTTGAGGAACAGTCAAAACATTTAGGAACACATGTTTAGAGAAACAAAATCCCAAAAAAATATTTAAAAAAATTCTCAAACACTAGTTGTGAAAGTATCAACACATGATAAGTATTTCATACATACAGTACTGTGTAATGTCCATGGTTTTAATGGCTTTAATACTGGATGAAGTACAAATACTGCAAACCTACAACCAAGTACCAGGATATACACTATGGATGTGATTTCCAATAAACATGGTATAACCAGGAACTACAGAATATACCACCCATTACACCTTAACAGGCTCCCAGAAAGCTGCACTCTATTAAAACAAACTGCAGACAAAAAAAAATCCAAACCTGATCTTAAAGAAATCTATGGCTCAGTTAAAATTACCCAATAAACACACTCAAAAAAAGTGACTCCTTCAAAAAATGCTAGAAAACCAGTTCCACCCATAACACAATTTACAGAATTTTATCCAACTTCAACTTGCTCCACAGCACTGACAGTACACTAGATAATAAACCAGTAATAGAAATGCACAATATATTAAAAAAAAAAAAAAACAAACCCAAACAAAAAGGAACAACACAGATAAAAATTTACAGAAACTGGAGAGGCTGCCGACTTCCTGGAGTACCTTACAAATGTCTCCTGGTACCAGTTTCCAGTTTCTCAATTCCCAATACTGCCATTATATAAGATAAACATTCTTAATTCTTTTTCAAGCAATATTTCTTTGTTTTGATGAAAATAAATCAAGTTAGATCTTTCCAGTTATTAAAAAAAAACAAAAACAAAAACAACACTGTACTACACTGAGATTAACCTGCTGAAATGTTTTCTTGCACAATTATTTTTCAAACTGTTTGTTATAAATAAAACTGAGTATATTTTATTATGGATTAATAGGAAATTAACATTAATGTCAACACTGAAAGGACAAAGTCAACATATACTAATTCACATTGTCTGAAACTATTTTTAAACAAGCAACATTACAACTATAAGAAAAATGAAAGAATATTGTCACTGTGCATTTATTTTGTAAGCTTCATAAAAGCACAGATAAGCACGCTGTTAATTTTGTCCACACATGTGGCCTTTACACAAAGGAAGTACCATTTTTAAAATCAGCTGGAAAACAAAAGGGCTGCTAAACCATGAGAGGTAACACAGACTAAAACATGGCATATTGCGTGGAACTACTTCATCTCTCCAAATCGACTTCAACATCAATACTTTTAAATGGAAACATGCTTCAGTTTTTGTCCACAGGATATGACAAACTGATTAAACTCAATGAATAGGAATTAACAAGCATCTTATACCCAATACATCAGACCAGCTACATCAACCTACATCTGTATAGATGCCAATTACAGCTTATGAAACGATGGTTTGTCACTGCAATCAAGTCAACTTCAGCTAAACACTGGAAACATCATAAAAAAAAAAAAAGGGAAAAAAAAAGGAAATGCTTTGCAATTCACTTCCAATACAATGGATATCCTCACCCTCCCCCCCACCAAGTAATCCTTAAGCTTCACCTCCTGCCAGAATGCCTTCCTGGGAGAAAGAGACATCAAGACACCAGCAGGGTTTTTGTTTTGGGTTTTTTTTTTTCCTCCTTCACGTTAATGTTCTTGTCAACTACGGAAGTATAACAGTGAGCACTTTCTCCAGCACAAGACTCACTACGTTGGATTTCCAGCATTTCAAACAGTTTGAAAGGTGATCTCTTAATTTCCCTCCCCTCTTCCCCAAAACCACACTAACTGCAAACTATGATTTTCAAGCTCCTTTTTCTGCAAAATAAACGTAAAATTTCTGGCAACAGAAAATTCCATTCCTTTGTCAGACATACTCACAGCGTGTACACCATTACAGGAAAGTTTCTTTTGGCTTATCACACATGCAGTACACGGGGCAACATTACAATATTCCTGACCCTTAATCTACACCTTCAATGATTCATAAAATTGTACAGATCTCATGTCCTATCTGCCCTTTTGATCTGCTGCACCCAGCAGCACGGCTTGACTCAGCTCACGATACTACTGCCCATACATCCTACAAAGCAAAACCACCAAAAAATGGGGGACAGCAGACAAATGGAACCCACAACTAAATTAAAGCTCTAGACATGAAGCTTCCTCCATCCCTCAAAGAGATCCCAGTTTTCTTATTATTAAATCCTGTCAGGGTGTGGCTTTGTTAAACCAAAGTTCCCACTGCAAAGGCCTCCAGCAATCCCCTTTAAGCCAATGCACACCTTAGTGAACCCCACCAAAAATAAGGAGTGTCTTCTCGCACTCAGGCACCAAATTTAAGCCCAGAACAGACTCCTCCATGTGCACAAGTATCCAAGCAGGGAAGGGAGCTGTTCCCCAAATACTTAAAACCCAAAACCTGCCATGAACTTCCCCAGACAGGTACCCGACTCCTGCCACCTCTAGCTCAGGTAACCAGGAGCACTGCCAGGCCCCACAGAGCACTCACTGCTCCAGCCTGGCAGCATCTGGAAAAGGTTCAACGGTGGGTGTGCTCCTCTCACATCCAGGAGAGCACTGATAAATTTCTGCCTTTGTGAAGGATTCCTCTGGAAACATGACTCAATGGTTTTCCTTACCTGCTACGCTTGCACATAAATCTCACACTGTAACGTGCTGCCTTGTAGATTCTTAAATCAGTCAGTCAGGATTTCATAATTATGTAGTCTAGGGTCTTTGTTAGCTGTTGTTGCTCCATGCACAAAAGGAAACATTTTGTTGCTATTGCTGTAAAACCTATTAATTAACTGCACATATATTCGGCCACAGTTTCTACTATAAAAATAACTGCTCCATTGAATTAAAGTGGTCTGCTAGATGAATTGTTCTAAAGCCCTCAATAGAATATAAATTGCATAAAGCTTCACACAGAACAGAAACAAAGCAGAAAATACCTTAAAAATAGCAACTTCTTATCACTAACAGAAACATAAGCACGTTCCTTCAAAGTAAAAAGCACAAACAAAACCGAAACTGGTTCAAACCAAGAAATTCCTCTCGAACATCTCTGCACTGAACAGCAACGTTTTAATCCTTCTACTTCCTTAAATAATCTACCTTTCTCAGAGACAAGTTTTGCAAATGCTTCATGAGTTACTGTGCAATTCATAAATGTACAAAACACCATATGAAAACTGAGGTAAAATAGCAAATATTTGGTCTGCTTGGGGATTTTTTTTATTCACTGCATGGATTTGCAGCTTAATACAGTAAAAGAACATACATTGATAATTCTGAAAACGTATTTCAAAACTATCAAAATGCCCCACAACTCCATATTGTATACACTAATATTAAAATTGACTGGCATTTTAAAATAAGCATTACATGTAATAAAGGCACAAAACTCAACTAATAGGCTGAATTGCTCCTTACACCACTTAATTTTACAGTACGCAAAATAAAACTTAAACCAGGGATTTTATGCGACAGATGATCTAATTAGACGTGAAGCTTTTATTTTCTATCTGGCATCCTTAAGCTCTATCCCATACGGGATTCGGTCTAATATTTCCAACAGGCTCAGCAGCATTCACACAGCAGACACGGGTTCTGGTCCACCAACAGTTAATGTACATTATTTAACTGGTTTGGCATGTCATCCCCCTACCTTTTTGATTAATGGGAAGAAGTGCTCTTATAAATAACTCTGAAAATCGAAAGGAAACCGCGAGATTTTTTTTTCTTTTTAAATATAAGCAGAAAAGAAAAGAAAGAAAAGAAAGTGTATTTGCTTTTCCTTCCATCCCTCCCCCCTCCCCCCACGTCCTGACATTGAGCTTTTCCAATCCTGCCAGAAATAAACACCCAAACACAAGCACAGGCCTAGGCTATCCAATTCAACACGCTTTAGAGTCAAATCTTCAGATCAACCAAAACCAGCAGCAGAAAAAAAAAATCCTCCACGATACAGTCCGAGCACAACAATGGGATGAGCAGTGTCAAACGCCAGACTACTGACAGGAACAAGCCAGGAAGCAGGAACGAGAGTAGCACTGTCCCCTTTGCTTCAGCCGTGTGGCAATTCAAAAACAGTTCCACTTATTCTGTTACTCGAACGTTTCCCTGGCGTTTGCTGTTTTAAGCACAGCTGGCAGACACTCGGCCCGCACAGCCTTTGTCAGCAGCTCACGGATGGGCAGCAGAACGTGCTACAGGTTGATAAGGAGGGCACCGGCGCTGCAAAGCAGCAGGAAAAGCGCCCAGAAAGAACTTGGGATGCGCAGGAGAGTTTCCCTCAGCCTTCACCGGGGGCTCCACGCTCCCCATATTCGCTCCCGGTGTTTGTTTCGTGTTTACCTCCCCCCCCTTCTCTTTCTCCTCCCTGTCCGGCCATCTTGGGCCGACAGGAGCAGCCATTACTTAACTAAATGACAGGGCCAACAACTTTGCACAGAGACAAACACCTCTCTCGGGACAGCGGGCCGGGCGGCAGCAGCCCGCGGGACGCCCCGCTCCCTGTCAAGCCGAGACGGCGGGCGGGACGCGGGGCTCGCCCAGGAGCGGGCACGCTGCATGGAGGCAGCGGGGCCCGCAGAGTAAACAAGTCACTCGGACGGGCTCCGGGAGCCGCTCAGCGCCGCGCCCGCCCCAGCCCGGACCCCGCGCTCCCCGCGGGCTCCGGCCCCGGCTCCGCTCCCGGCGGCTGGGGGCGAAAATCACGAGGGAGGGTCCGGGGAGCGGCAACGTCAGCAGCGCCGAGCGCGCCCTCCCTCCCTCGCTCTCCCCCCGCTGCCGCCTCCTCCTCCTCGTCCTCCGCCTCCCCCCCTCCGCCCCCGCGCCCCCTCCCCCGGCCCGTCCGCTCCCGGCCCCGGGCTCCGCCACTTTCCCGTCCCAGGGCCGGACGGGCACCCGCATGGCCACGCTCCCCTCGTCCCGCTCGGGGAGAATGGCGGGGGGGAGGGGGGGTAAAAAAGGAAAGGGGCAAAGGCGGCAGCAACGCGCTGAGACCCCGCGGAGGTGGCGGTGCCCCCCGCACACCCCCTGCACACACTCACCGTGCGGGCCCGGGGGTCCCGAGGGAAGGGGCGGCGGGGCCGCTCGCTCCCCATCCCCCGTTCCCCCCCCTCCCCCCCATCCCCGCTCCACATCCACCCTCGCGCTTACCTTTAACAGCAAGGCCTTCGTTCTGGCGCCATCTTCATGAAGCCTCAGAAATCCGAAGAGCCGGCTGCAAGGAGGGGAGCGGGCGGGAGGGAGGGGAGAGAGAGGCACCGGCGTTAGCGAGAGTCAGCGCGGCGGGCGGGCGAGGGCAGAGCGCGGCCCGGGAGCGGCGGCGCGCGGGGAGCCGCGGGCAGGGGAGCGGGGGGACACGGAGGGAGCGCGGGCCGAGCCGGGACACGGAGGCGGCCGGGGCGCAGTGGGGAGCGGGTACCTGTCGAGGCCGGATAGGGCTTCTCTCTCCTGGGCTGTCAAGCTGGCGAAGTCCTCTTCGCTCTGGCCGCTCGCTTTGCCCGCCGCCATTTTCTTTTCCTCATCACCGAAAGGAGCAGCAGAGGCGGCGGCGGCGAGCGACACTCCGCACGATTTCATGGAAACGCAGCGTAATTAACTCGCGGATCGCACCCCCCCCCTCCCTGCGCGCCCCCAACACCCCCCAGCGCCGGGCGGGGCGGGGTGCCCGACACACACACACACCACAACTTTTATTACAACAACAACAGCCGGCAGGGAGGGGGAGGGAGGGATGGAGGGAGGGAGGGGAGGGGAGAGGGAGGGAGGGAGGCGGGGGGAAGCCCCGCTGCTCGGAGGAGGAGGAGGGAGGGGAGGAGGGGGGAGGGAGCCCCAGCGCTGGCGACTCGGGGGAGGAGGAGGAGGAGGCGGCGGCTGCGGATGGCGGCGGAGCGGTGTTTACATCGCCGCTCGCCGCCGGCGGCGCGGGGAGCCGAGGTGTCGGGGATCCGGGGGGATCCTCCCCGCCCGCCCCGCGGCTCGGGGTGTGTTTTGCCGCCCGTACAAACTTCCCCGGAGCCGCTGCCCAAAGTTGTTGTAATTGTGTCACACCGCGGACCCCGCGCGCCGCCACCGCGACCCCCCCCCGTCCCGCCCCGCCCGCCCTCGGCCGCGCAGCCAATCGGCGGGGCCGCCGCGCCCCACGTGACCTTTGTTGACTTACGTCAGTCATTGCGCTCCGCCGCCGCTGCGTTCCGGTTTGGTTGGCCCTCGCCGCCCGCCTCCCCCGTCGGCCTCACGCCATTGGTCGGTAGGTGATAAGAGGGGTGGGGTTTCGGAGATCCGCCATTTGTGATAGGCCGAGCGAGCCGTCAGTCAGACAAGCTTTTCGATTAGCGAGGACCAGCAGGTTGGGGTGCGCCTTTAAAAGCGAACGGCGGGGGAGGGGGGAGATGTCGGGAGTGGCGGGCGCTGGGGTGGGAAGAGGAGGAGGAACGAGGGAGGGCTGCGCTCACGGGTGGAGTTGCGTAACGGGGGCTGGGGGCGGGGGGGGGGGGGGGGGCGGGGGAGGGGGGGAAGCCCCACCCGCGGGGGGGGGGGGGGGGGGGGCAGTAGGCACGTTCGCACCTCCCGCCCCGCCCCGGGCGTGGCGCTGTTGGCACAAGCGGGAAATAAAGGCTTCCCCGGAGCGGGAGCGGGGCTGCGAGGGAGATGGTTGGGTCGGCGGGCAACGGTCGCACGGAAGGGCGGGGGCCGCCCCCGCCGTTGGTTTCGCCCACGCCCCCCGCCTCCCCCGGGAGCCCGTGACAGGTGGAGCGGGCCCCGCCGGCGCGCGCGCTTGGCGCGAGACGCGCGGCAAGTCTCGCGATGCCTCGCGGGCCTCAGGGCGTGAGGGCGGGGAGGGCCCGGGCCGGCCGGGGCGGCGAGCGCGAAGGGCGGCGGTGGCGGCGCCGGGGAACGCGGGATTCTGGGCACGGCTCCCGTGTGAGTAAAGCTCTGAGCTTCTTCAGGCGCGGGACGGACAGGGGCTTGGCTGCTTGCTTTCCCTGCTTCATACGGCTTAGCGTAGCTCCAGCACGACTTGTGGATGAAGCGTTACCTGAGCATCATAGACTGCCTTTAGGGACTTGAAAGGGCATTTCACTGCCATGGGCAGGGACACCTTCCGCCAGACCAGGTTGCTCGGAGTCCCATCCAGGTTGGCGTTGAACACTTCCAGGAATGGGACATCCATGCTTGTTCCTGTGCCTCCACACCATCCTTGGGTTCCTCCACCCTTCCCAGCTCAACCAGGAACCCAAAGAACCCGGTTTCTCTTTACAGTACCACACAGCCAGGAGGCTTGAGGGCTTTTTAAGTAAGGTGTTTGCAGATCATTCGATCTTGGCTTTGCTGCGGGTGTGGGAGGGCACAGCTCATTCCCATTTTGCTGGAAATGGATCAGAACACCCTTCTGTAACAGCATTGCATCGCTTCTCTGGTGTCCGGCTGAAGCTCCATGTCTGCGCTGGCTTGTCCCATTTGAATTTCCTGTTTGATGATTACCAGGTGCTCTAAAGCAAAAGTAAAGCCCATTTGCTGCCTTTGGAAATTCTGTGAGCACGGTCAAAGACCAGCCTATGCAGTGGATGCTGCTGCTTGCTGGTTCTTCTTTAATTGCCACTCTCTAATCATGCTCTGCCTCTATAATTGTTCAACTAATGTGTCAGTGGTGTTTTTTTCAGGTGGATCCTCACACGTTTTCTGGTCCTGATGGTGCAGAGACCCTGGCAGGAATGGAGACCTGGTCAAGACAAAGTCTTAAATAATGCAAGTGAAGACTCAGTAGTGTGTCTGTGCTGCTCTTAAAAGCAGACTCTTGTAATGTAGCTCTGCTTTCTGATGTAAATGCAGGAAGAACAAAAAAAAGGCGTCTGGGTTTGATGATGTTGCATTTCTGCATAAAAGAGTCAGCTGCCAGTTTGTTGAGAGTACTGGTATAAGAGACAGACATTTGTGTTTAAAGTCACTTGCAACTTGTGACTTGCAAGTTTTAAATCCAGATAAAACCCAAGTTATTTTTGGTTCTGGGAATGGGCCATAGTCTGCTAATAGTGGAAACACTATGATCAAACATCTGTGTTCATCTGTATTGTCCATGGTTCTCTGTCATGGATTTTCTCAGTAGACTTTGCTCAGGTGCCAAAATCAGTGCCAAGAGCCTGACTGGTTGGGAATGTGCCATAAATATGGGATTTCAATGCAGATTGGTTCTGGACTCTCAGGTGTAAAATTTTCACTTTGCAGTATCCTGAGTATAAATCAGCAGAAAGGAGAGTAGACAAAACCTTTTCTCAGTGGAAGAAAGGGATTGCTGAACAACAGAGCAAATCAGGGGACCACAGAAGCAGAGTCCTAGTCCAGCTGAAACTTGTGTGCACTTGAAGTCACAACCCCTGAGTTACCTCTCTAGTCCTGCCAGTGCCACCCTTAACCCCCTATACCCTGCCTGAATTGCTGGCTTTGAATTTCCAGATGCTCTTGTTTGTTTTTTTGTTTATTTGCTGTCACTTCCAAGTCAGGTAGCAAATTTGAAGGAGCAGTAGATCAGTCCCTGTTGGGTACAATTGAAATCTCATGGTCTTCCACAAAATAAAGGCATACTTTACAGTCACCTGCAGCAAGATCTACCCCTGGAAAAACGGTGGTGTTTGAAGCTGGGTATATCAGTTCCAATTGGTTTGGTTTTCATTCCTGCTCTTTGAAGTTCTGGGCAGCTGCAAGCCTTGACCAGCTAATTAAATGAGGGCAGAGGTCATCTCCTTAGCCAAGAGTCTGAAGAAGCTCAGGAGCCACATGTGATCTCTACTGATGCTGCTGTTTAAGAAAGGATTTTGAGGTGTGGAGTCAACATTATGTTCCCAGTAGCTCAGGAGGCCTCAGACTATGAGGCAAATCCTTTTGTAGTAGAGCAGGCAAAATGTGATGAGACAGCCTTGGATTTATGTGGCAACGTGCATGTATTGAAAGACAGCAAGAAAAAAAGCAGACTGACCAACAGAACCCACAGGATGCCATTTTGTGTGCTGCAAAGCATAAATCTAATACTTGCATTGTTGCCATCTTGACAAATTTTAGTCAACCTGCCTGAAATACGTGGCTGTTTGGCACCTGAGAGAAAGCAGCATAAACTAGTAAAATCTGCCAGTAGGTCAGGGAGAAAGCAGTTTCATTAGCACTTCTTTTTTTGCATTTGTTTTCCTTACTGTTGTTTTCTTTTACTCCAAGGTAAACAAAAGCTTAAATTACTGAACTATTTTCTTGATATTTGGAACAAAAAATCCTGTGGTACTTCCTTTATGTACTCTAGCAGTGGCTTTTCTATTGTCCAGGAGTTAGTATTTAAATTACCTGCAATTTTCTTTGTAACTACCCACATGAAAGTTCTGGTGGGTGTTGTGTGATGATCTGTGTTTTAACAGCATATGGTGGTCAAGAAAGTGGGGAAGCTGCTCTAAACCCCAAGGTCTTGGGTTGTTTGGTGTTTTTTTTCCCCCACAAAAAAAAAAAAAAAGGCAAATGCTTTTGCTGGCAATAAGGAAAACCAATACATGGATAGGAGAATTATTATTGAAAATAGGAAAAAAAAATCATCACAATGCTGTTTAGCACTAGGTTGAAGAAAAAATTGCTTTTTAATCTCAGAAATACTTTACTAGCTTCGGATAGTAAGGGTAGTGAACTAGTCTAGGAAATGGGTTATTATGAAGAAAAAAATACATTTTTAAATGAAAATTTTGAAAATAAAGGCTAAATGCTGTGGTTATAGACCTCAATTATTATTGTTCTGTCTTGCTTGAATCATGTGGTCATTTCTGTCTATTGCCCTCTCTGTCCTTGGTTAGGATGAGTTTAAAACCTGGATTGTCTTTGAAAGGCTTAATGTGGGAATGCATCTGGGAGTTAAGAGGTGATTGATGGTCATAAGTCCACACTGTCACCAGGTAAGCAGTAATATCCATCCCTGTGCAGCAACATGTCAGCAATTCAGTGCAAACATGGAAAACCATGAATTTGTGTCATCACCTTAACTGTATGCTGAGCTGTTTGATGACATTCAGAAAGCAGGGCATTTTGGGGTGTTCTGTAGATTTGCTGTGTAAGAGAGGCCAGTTCTGTGCATGCCAGCATGAGCACAGGGACCCCTTTGCTGAAGCTCTACCAGCAGAAGAAACAACTGTTAGAAGATCTGTATCCTATTTTTGCAGTGTATAGATCTCTGATATACTGACAGTTTCTGCTGACTTGGAGAAATAAATACTGTCCAAAATTTTCCTTGTCCAGGAGGTGGTTCCTTTACAGTGCTACTGTTGATAGTTTTTTAGACCTTTTTTTCAGCTGTGCCTGTACCTCCCACTTCCAGCACTTTTGGTTGTGTCTTTGGTTTGCATTCCAAATGTGGAAACGCTTTCATTTATGGTAATAGTTTTAGGTGAATGTCTGTCTTCCTCCTAGGAACCAGATGTGGCAGCCTACGACTTGCCACCTTCCAAAGAAATCACTTGTTTGACAGGAGATGATCCTGAGCAAGGATCTCTGCTCTTCCAAAACAGTGCAGAGAAAGTGACATTTCTTGCTTGTGTTTCCATGCAGGAGTTTGAGAAGTGATAATAAAATACTGTGTCTATATTAACTTATCTTCAGATTGACAGTTGTAACTTAATAGAATTTGGCAAACGCTGTAAAGAAGAGGAAAAAAAATATCTTTGTTTCTATGGTGGTTTTGTGTGTATTGACTTAATATTAGTTGCTGGGCTGATACCTTTGTAGCCTGCTGGTTTTCTGGCTTGGAAGTGAAAAATTGCATTTCTAAACCAGCTCTGAGCACAATTACAAGGATTTTTTTTTGTAAACATTTGAAAAGAGCCAATCCTGATGCTCAGCAAACCAGGTGAATGGATATCTTGTTAACTTTCATTAATCCTGGGACAGAATGCAATATTATCCAAAATACTTTATTATCTGGTATTTTTCTTTTTCTCCAAGAACAGAGGATGTCATATGCTCTTACTGGATTTAATTTAGTGCTTCATACACACATCTTTTTGGTAAAATATCTGGGAATTACTTATTTTAAAAGCCTCAACTGTTGTGCATGTTGCTTTTTATGTGGATGTCTAAAAGGACAAAATCTTCAATAACCAATCTAAGACACTATTTTGGTTGTAATCTCTCTTCCCTGTCCATTTCTTACAACATCAACCACTTTTAAAGTCAGGTATTTTGCACATGGTAGATACTAAATCTTGTACTGGTGCACAGGTGGGAGTTTAAAGGTGCAAACAGCAGAAGCAGCTTTGGGACATTGGGTGTGGCAGAGTCAAAACCTCAGCTCAAGAAGCTCCATCTTGCATTTACTAAACACAAACAATGACAGTTCTCCATCCTTGTCTAAGCAGTTCAGGATTCCCTTACAGCAATGGGTGAGTCAGGGCATTTCAAATGAAATAAAAAAATTATGCTGAAATCTGCAGACTTAGTTGCTGTAGGACAACTCCTCTTATATTTTTGCATCTTCCCAAAATGAGGTGGCATTCCATTAATTTGATGTATAGGACACAATGGGGTTGTACTTAAAGCATGTATAGGTGTTCATCATGTGTAACTCTAAGATAAGCAGAACACCAAACTGAAATGTGCTTTCTTTTGTTTGCTCATTTTTATTTTCTTAAGTTTGCTGTTACCAAGAGGCAGGTTATGTTTAGAATTTCTCTTGGGGTGCTCCACTGTGTCTTCTGCATGTCAATAAGAGTTGGATCAGGCCTCTCACAGAGCTGCAAGCACAGGATGATGTGAGGAAGACAAGTAGTTTCTGCTATCAGGTTGACATTCATAAAATCCAAAGCTAACCCTGCCTTTAAGTACATTTTTCCATGCTTCCCCCTTCAGTTGCACTTCAGTTGGGAACCTGTGCAACAGGAAATCCCTAGGAATGGTTGGGAGAATTTCCCATCTTAGTTTTTCAAGATGCAGTTTGGTTTGTTTGGAAGCTTGCAGTTGTGTATTTGTATAAATATACTCAGTGCTACTGAAGTCGGTTTGTGAGATATTCTTCTCTAATGGTGGTTTGGTTTGGTTTTTCTGTCTATAAATGAGTCCTGTGGTAGTTTCTCTTGTGAGAAGAGTCAAAACAGTTTTTCTCCATGGATGTGTAATCACAAATTGAGAGCTGAGTAAGAGGAAGGAAATTGCCATTAGTCCCAATGGGACAAAAGTTTCCTGGGAATTAGAGTAGGAAAGGGAATCTTCACTGAGAATCTGCAATGTTTTCCAAAGCCTTGATACTCCTAACTTAGTTCTTTTTCTGCCACTAGTAGATTCAGAAACTTTCACTGGAATTTGTGAATTCAAATTTTCACATAATAAAATACTTCTCCAATGACTTCTTAGTATCACTGAAAGTCCCTCTAATATTCCTTCCTCTCAATCAAAAATATCCACATCCCTGGATGAACTCAGATGCTTACATGTAGGCATCCAAGCTGCTGGAGTCTGATCTAGAGACCATGAAAGTAATGATGCAACTGGCACTATTTTAAAGACATAAAAGCTTGAAAGTGCATGGATACATTTTTTTTTCCCCAAGGGTAATCTATATTAAAAAAAAGGACCAGGATATGGTCATAAGAAATTTATATTGGTCCTGTTCAGATCATAGTTTTTGTTTCCTTTACAAAGAGGACACGTGTGATTTTAAGTAATTTTGTTGTCAGTCATGTAATTGGTTTGGGTTTCTTTTCAGTAAGTGATTTGTTTTGTTTTTATTACATATTCTTTCAGTGCAGGCAAATCTCTAATGAAAAATACCACCATCCCTAAGACCTGAACCTGCAGGTTTTGGAATACCTTCTGAAGAGACTTTCTGCTCAGTAAAGGTCAAGTCCCATTTTTAATGGATCAGTCTAGATAAGCTTTCAAAATTTAAATGCTTAATAGAGTTCCTTTAATCAGGAAATCAAGTTAGACACAGGTTTTCTTGTAAAGTCAGTGTTGTTCCTGGTTTCTGTTACATCAACCCATGCTAAACAAGACATCCTGCACTATTTATGCTTCTGTCTCTGTAAACAACTGAAAATACAATATATATGATTAGTGAAGAACAAAACACCTACTGTTAAGCCTCTTCTATGAATCAGTTGAATTTTTTCTAATCTGTTTGGGGTTACACATTTTTCAATGCAGGTGTGTGTTGTCAATGGTGTGCAAAAAACACATGGGAAATACAGGTAGGAGGATCACAGTTTCTGTCTCCCAGGTGGAGCTGTTTGCTTCCAAACCCTGCCATGGGTGGGTGGCTTGGTGCTGTACAAGACAGGGAGATCCCAACAGCAGCTGGTGGTGCCCAGCCGTGGGGCAGGAGGAACGAGCAGGAACTGATGCCCAGAAGTTCCACCTGAACATGAAGAATTTTTTTTCCTGTGCAGTGACTGAGCACTGAACAGATTGCCCAGAGAGAGTGTGGAGCCTCCGTCACAGGAGATATTCCAGAACCCTCTGGACACAATCCTGTGCTGTGTCCTGTTGGAGCAGGGAGGTGGGACCAGGTGACCCATGCTGGTTCCCTCCAGCCTGACCCATCCTGTGAGTCTGTGAACAAAGAGAGGAAAGAGCCACCTGTGTGTGGTGGATTTGAGCAGTGGTTGGACAGAGGCATTTTCTGTAGCTGAATTCTGAACAGTCACTCCAGCTCTTTCTGTCCCTATTGTGTTTTCCACTAAATGTATAGACCATGAATGTTGTGTTAAAATGACAAAGTGTCTGACAAAAAGCAGAAATTATAATGTAGTTTGGGGTTGGTTTGGTTTTTCTCCCCAGTCTTAGCCAAACAAATGATTGTATCAGCACTTTGTCAAAAATGACACAGCTGTGTCACCAAAATGATGGTGCCTCAGGAGGGGTCCCATGATATTTATTTGGGAAAGCCCCCCTGCTTCTGACAGTCCTCTCCCTGCCACTGTTATTAACCCTGTGCCATCCTTCAGCAATACTGATTTAACTGTTTGCAAAGCTATATTGGAAACTGAGGCAAAGTCACTGAAATAGCCTTGATTAAAAAAAAATAAACTAGCCCCCCCTCCAAGAAAAAAAAACCAAACAAAAAAACCAGAAAAAAACCCCAAATCAACCAACCAAAAATCCTCAAAACAAACAAAACCCCAGAAACTTCTAGAGGGGATGTGAAAGCCACATCCAGACAACTTTTATGGTCATTATTCCCGTGCAATATTGTATGGCACGCTGAAAAATATTTAAGAATAACATCAATTTAATGTGAAATCAAATGCCAGAATGGATGATACAGTGGTTGCATTATTGAGTAGCATACTGAATTCAATTAAATCTTGTCTTGTTAATAAATCTTGCCTCACTGCTGACAGCTGCTGTGAAGAATCCTGAGATTGTTTTGTAAGGACGTTCAGCCTGTTCCTAGCGGTGCCTGAGGAGCTGGTGGATGGCTGCCCAGCACAGTAAAATGATTGCATCTTGTGAGGTTGACTGCAGATTGCTATCACAGTAATAAAAGCCAAGTTAAAAATTACAAAAACCTGGTACCTCTAAAAGCTTATGAGCCATAGAAATTGCCTACTACTAACTCCTTACTACTTCTGAGTAATTGTTTATTAGGTTGCTGGCTACATTTTAAGTCAGAAGAATTGGACAAATTGCTGTTGGTCTTTATCACGATCTTTTTTTCTGCTGTTCTGATGCAGCAGCTGTTGCTGGGAATCAAACCCCTGATCCACAGAGAAGGAAGAATAATTCATTTTTCCAGATAACACTTGCTGCATTACCTGTGTACGCATTTCTTTCCCAATGGAGCATGGGCAAAAAGGAGCAAGTTCTACACAGGCAGCAAGGCTAAAAAAGAAACATAATCTACAACTGATGAGACTGGTAGATTATATAGAAAAATAGTTCACACCCTTCTTTCATTCTAAAGAAAACTCTTACCAAATTTTTTCTTATCTGATTACTGTTCTTACCATTTTTTTCATGTCACTATTTACAGAAACTTTTAGGAAAGAATTCATGTCTTTTATATTAATTCTTAGGTTTAGAACTATAAAGATTATCTTCCTGAACTAACTACTCCCTCTTAAGCCCAGCTTTGAAATGTTTCCATTATGCTTATTGAGAAGTTTAGAAATGAGAGATGACCATTCAAAAAAGTGTTTAAAGTAATGATAAATAAACAATAAAGACCATGAGGGTTAAAGATTAACAATTAAACTTTTAACTACTATCTCCTTGCTTTGCAGCCTTAATATATGCACTGTGATTCCTCCTCTACATTAACATTCAGAAAGTTTTTCCCCATGAACATGTAATTGTTTGTATTAGAAGCTTAAATGTTGTACTCAAAATTAGAATCATGCCTGTGGGTATTTAAAATGGAAGAATAATACCAGCTAACAACTTCAGAATAACTAGTAAAATTACATCAGAGTACTTCAGATTTTGCAGATTGGGCAAATTTATATTGAGAAGTACATAAGATTTAGCTCAGTAAAATTTAATGAAACCAAGCATATATTGAGGAAAGGGAAGCATGCAGGTTTATTTGTTGTAACCAGAAATTTGTTAACTTTTTATTTTATAGATGAATGAAGTTCTGCTTTATGGAAATTTCTCATTATTTTTCTAAAACATTGTTATACATTTAGATGTAAATAGTTATATGGTCTTTCAGATAGGTTTATTTCGTAAATTGGATTTAATAGAAGTTGTTTCTTCACAACAATAAATGTATATCTTCACCGCGAGTCCACAAAGGCATATTCCTGTGGAGAAAGAATCCTGTGGAGAAACAAAGGAAACCAGAAGTGTTGCATTTCAGAATTCCAGGTGTTTTCTAGAAAATTACTCCACCACTTTCTGGCTGTTTTCACGTTTGAAACATCGTTTGCTCAAAGATAACTCACAACTCCTCTGGAGAGTGCACAGCTCTTACCTTGGGCTCAGGTCACCTACAGCCATCTTCTGGCTTGCCATGTGAGCCATGATTCCTGTCACAGGTTCTGCTTCCTCCAAGAAGTACAACTGCTTCTCACTTCTCTCCTCAGAATTTGGTGTAACTTCATCCTCCAATTTCAGCAGAGTTTTGCTTTATCTAATAGGGTGGATCCTATAAATAACTTTTTGCTGTAGAAGGTACAAGAGACAGCAGTTTGGATCTTGCTATTAATTGCAATGAGCCAGGAGGTTCAAGATGAAAATAAGATCCGTATTGTGTGAAGATACAGATTTTGGCAATATTAGAATGGAATTAATTAATTAATTAACTTATTTATTTATAAAATACTTGGAGAACTTCTGGTAAAATACTAGACATGTCAATAAAAGTGTTAAAGGGAAATAAAAATTCAATTACACCCATGCTTTAATGAAACAGATAAATCTTTCAGGCAATCAGTGGATGCACAAGCACTAAAGTAGAACAATATAAACCTCATGTTTAAAGCTGGGCAGTTTATTCAGTGATTTAATCAAATTAAGAGCATGTGTGTGATGTTCTGCTAGCATAGAAATGCTATAGGGAATGAACAAAAAGGTAAGCCTAATAATGTAGCCGTAGAACATCTGAAAGGAAGCAGAACAGAACAACATGTTTTAACCAAACAGCTCACAAAGCAGGCCTCTTATGTATCAAAGCCAATTAGGACAGAATCCAACAATTACAAAAGATATTTAGTCACAAAGAGATACCCAGCAATGTTTTGTCTTATCTCTGAAGCAGATCATTAAAGGCTTCCTGTCATATTTCTTCACGATTTCTTTTCAGGAAAGTCTATTTCCCTCTCCTCAGGAGGAGAATGGGACCTACCAGAGCACCTCACTTGGCCCCCTCCCAGGCCCCTGTAGGCTGGGACCCAGGCAGGGAGCAACAATCAACCTGCACCAGCAGAGCTCCCATTGCTGCCTTTCCTGATTGTCCTCCTCACGCTGCACAGCGTGGGCTCCAAATCCTCATCCCATCCAAGCTGTGGCATGTGCACAGAAGCTTCTGGATGTACCAGGGAGTCACTGCAGCACGAAGCTGAGCCAGGAGTTTTGCCACAGCAGCAATTTGGGTGCTGCTGGCCCAGCACAGTCTCAAATTCCCAGGGAAAAGATAGGAATTATGTGTAACAGTTAATCTAGGGAGAAGTAGGGTGGGCACCAGATGAGGAGTTTCTCACCCTGTCAACATCAGCTTTTGCTTTCATATGATTTTCTATGTCTGGAGCACAGTCCTTGAACAAAGCAACAGCAACTTCTTACATTTGAAGAAAATCTGGATGGGATAGGCCTCCAGCAGGTTACTGGGAAGACTTTCATTCCTGCATATATGAGAAATGGGGGGGAATAGAGGTAATTAGCCAGCCTGTATCCCAGACTGATGCCTAAAGGCCCCATTGTTAATTTATACATAGCAATATTTTAAAAACTTTTCAGATTAATGGATTTACATGCTCTCAGTTGGCTCTTGTTCTTTTTCTCCTTTCTTGGCCATCCTCCACAGGCTTGTAATGGAAATCACTGCACAGTTCTCCCTCTCAACTCAGCCTTTGGACTTCTAACTCAAATGTATCGCTCTTTAAGGGGGAAATGTGTGTGCCCCACAAGTATGTTTTTCCAGGCTTCCTCCTTGTCACTGTAAAATCAATGTAAAGGCTGTCCTGCTGGTTGTCTAAGCAGGGAGAGAAATTGTGTCATCCTCCACCAGAGACACTTGATTGCCACTTGACCTGTCTACAATCCACTGTTAAGTCCTATCCATAGGTAATCTGACTTTTTAATGGGAAGTGTTTTGGTTTAGAATAAGGCAGATAGTGTTGGTGTTTCTCATGCAGGTTTTTGCCCTCACTTTATTTCAATTTATCCTTCAATAACAAAACAACTGAATATAATACGGAAAAATCAGTTTATTTTCTGAAATTAAGTGAACTTCATCCAAGCTCAAAATCCTACAGTCACTTCTAGCATTTGCAAGTACACACAATAAAAATATTTTGACATCTAGACTGTCAGATAATCTGTGAGTAACAGTTACATCATTCAATGAGAGAACTGCTAATTTCCAGAGTAATTTATTGAGAATACAAAGCATTTACTGCAGTGAAATACACTACTGGATGCTAGAAAAGCTACAGAACATTTTTTGCAAGTGAAGTAGTTGGCTTCAGGATACAGAATATTCTCTTGTGACAAAAATACAGGCAAATAAGAGGTCTTTGCCAGCAAACATCACTGAAGAGAAAGTACCTGCAGAGAGCAGTGGTCACAGAGCTCCAGGAAGCTTTAGGATCCTCATGCAGAAGGATGTAATGTATGGGACAAAGAGCAGGAGTGCTCAGGACCATACCCCTTATAGGACAGGTTTGTGGGGTACAAAGGTTCATACACCAAATGCTTTAGTTGGAGTGATTTTTAAAAGCCAGAGAAGTTCTCAGCACTTTTGGGCCATGCCCAGAACAAGGGGATCTCTCTGGGCAGAGGTGTCAGCTGGCACAACACAATCATGGCTCTGGAGAGTTCCACAGGGGTTGGTTTGACATCCTCCAGTTCTGCTTCACTGGCATTTCTCAGTTGCCTTGGTCTCTCCAAAAGTTGTCTTGTTGCTGTAAGGAAATGTCAGAGCATTATGTGTAATGATTGTGGTGATCCTTCCCAGAGCACCCAGAGGACTGAATTCCAGGTTGTGTGTGATGCTGTTGGATGTGTCAGTCTGAGGCTACAGAGTGTGTGTGCCTTTCATCTGGCTTAATTTGTGTCTCAGATTGACTTACACATAAAATTTAAGTTAGGATTGTGGCTTCTTAGAAAGAAAACAAGGGATTTTTCATGCATTTGATTGTGTAATTAACAAATAGTAAATTGTTACCCTGCTTGCTGCTGTTTGCAGTAATGACAATAAAAGTCAGGATTTTTGAGAAATAAGCAAGACCACGTTCATGGAGGAAAATCAGCAACTTTATTCAGCTTATTCAGTCCTTAAAGAAAGGTGTTTGCAGCATGGACAATCTCAGCTTCCAAGGTCTTCTTAACTCTGCCCTGTCCAATTTACCCAGCAAGGCTCGCTGAGACCTCCCGTTGATGGTTGATGCCTCTCATGGTGCTCTGAGAGTTGCTTCTTCCAGAGGCTTTTTTCCTGTGCTTTCCCTGATGCAGGAGATGTTCTCCCTTTTCAGACAGACTAAGCCATGAGATCCAGGGAATGAAATAATTTTCTGAGCTTCATGTGTTCTGAGCCACTTTTAGAAATTACAAAATAAAATGTCTAAAACACCATCATAGATTCTTACACCTTACCTGGTCTTTATCATATCAACCTTTTATTTCATTGTCATTTTTAGTCAAAAAACAACATATTATTGTGGAACTTCATTCTTTTATCATCTTCATTTGTCTTCAGAAACAAAAAAAAATTACTTGCCATATTCATCTTTATTTGTTACCTTTCTTATTTGTTTCTCTGCATTCTTTTTTTCTGAAGCAAAACAGAAGAGAAGGCTGAGGGTAAAAGGAGGAAAGGAAAGAAAACCAAAATCGAGGAAGAAAAAGGTTCTGATCTTTTTTATCAAAACTTTTCACTTGAGAAAATACCCTATTTAATTTACAATTATCCCATACAGAATAACAGTGGTTTTGTCTTTTTTAAAAAATTCTCTACCATGTCTAAGTAAATTAGCACAGCTCCACCCAGGTCATTCGAGGATAAGCTACAAAACCTCAGCCATTGTATTAGTCCATATTTAATATGTTTTAAAATATGTCATACCAGATATGGTGTCTGAGGGGTTGAAGGACTATAGCCTTCAGCCTTCCCTTCTGTCTCCTCACTCTCATATTTTGCTCAGAGTCTTACTGCCTCAGACTTGGAATATCAGCCCTTTTTTGTCAATAAAGCATCCAGCCTATTAGAACCTTTTCTATAAATTATAATCATAAGAAATTTGAGCCAAATTCAGCTAAAAAATTACAATATTTTTGCAAAATCATAGACAACTTTAAAAAGAAGCTGTTTAAGCTTTTAGAAGTGCATTCTGGGTGTTGTTGTGATTTATGTGCTGTCAATTATTTTTGTATGTATTGAAAAAACCTGTCAAGTTTCCCTCTCACATTTCATAAATCAGGTTTTTCTGTATACAAAGCACGTGTCAGAAATCAGTATCCAAACAAGATGCCAGTTGGCTTCTCCATGTGGCAGCTTGTAAACAGAAATATTTGGGGACTGCGCATTTATGACATGCCATGTAATGTCATGTATAAACAGCAGTTACTGGAAAATACTCTGTTCCTCTACACTGCTAATAAGATGATAAATCATGCTTGCACTGCTCTACCCCAGTTCAGCAGGTAGAACTTTCCAAACTCAGGTGGTAGTGGTGTTTTTTCAAATAGGAGTACTGAGAGATTAAATATTTTATTAGTGACCTACCTATGCATCAGAGTGATATGTCAAAACTGACATGATGTTTTGTACATTTGGAATTTTTTTCCCTTTATTTTGGTCAGAGACAGATTCTGGTTGTACTGAAGTCAGCGAAGCACTTTCATCTAATGTCAAAGGGATCAGGAATCTGCTGTCAGAAGACAGGTGAAGCCAGTTCAGGGTGATCTAAAACCTGGCTCTTGCCAAAAGGGGAAGTCCTGGTGTTGCTTCCACCCATGGCCATATTTCTGGTTGCATTTTTCCTGCAGGATTAATGATCCAGGTCAGGGGCCTCCAGCACAAGAAAGACATGGAATGAGTCCAGAGGAGGGTCATGGAGCTGGCCAGAGGGCTGGAGCACCTCTGCTATGACAGAGGCTGTGAGAGCAGGGGCTCTTCAGCCTGGAGAAGGCTCCAGGGAGACCTTAAACCCCTTCCAGTGCCTAAGGAGAGCCTACAAGAGAGCTGGGGAGGGGCTTTTACAAGGACCTGCAGTGGCAGGAGCAAGGGGGAATGGCTTCAAACTGAAAAAGAGTGCATTAAAGAAGAAATTCTTTACTGTGAGGGTGGTGAGGCACTGGCCCAGGGAAGCTGCCCCATCCCTGGAAATGTTCAAGGGCAGGTTGGACGGAGCTCTGAGTAGCCTGGGATGGTGGAAGGTGTCCCTGCTCATGGCAGTGGTTTGGAACTGGATGGTCTGTAAGGTCCCTTCCAACCCAAACCATTCTGTGGTTCTGTGACCTCAGGGCTGTGCAGAAAACAAGAGCAGTTTGCTGATCCACCTAAAGAGTATCACAGGAAAGAAACAATCCTTGTGATAATTAGAAGGGCAAACAGTGTCAGCTGCTGTTCACAAAGTGCGGGCTCCAAGGTGTGAATCAGCATCTGTGGGATTTGAATTCAATACAATAAGAACACAAAAGGCACCCCTGCTAAGGTATTTTATTTCATGAAAACCAAAACAACTGGGACAAGTCTTGTGGAGAAAATATAAAAGCATTTTACTACATCTTCCCAATATAGCTGGAAAGGGCTAATATAAATGGTGTTTAAAGCATAAAAGCTTGAGCAGGACTGGGAGGAAGACTGGGATGAACTCAGAGCTGTTGTTACCTGACTGGCTGCTCTTCAGGTGAGCATTGGCAGTGCAGAAGGTTTCAGGCAGGGCTGGGGATCATCAACAGGCGAAACATATCAGTGCAGGACTTGGAAATACCCAAAATCCCCAAGCATTTTTATGGTTACTTAGTCAACAATGCAGATTCTTTTAACGTTTAAATTTTTTTATTGTTGTCAGGTCTGCAAATAAACATGTACAGGATCCTCTATGAAAGCATTTTCTTTTGCTACTATGTCAAGTAAAATAGCCTAGCTTTTCTGTTCATGTGTCTTGTTATTTTTTGTGGTACATCCAAATTTGCAAAATCAAATACCAAACCATAAAAAAGCAATTAATGAACTGTGCAAAGGTAAGTAGCTTCCTACTATTGTGACCAGGGGGTGAAAATGCTGATTTTATCCTCATAAATCAAAGTACTCATGCAAATATATGAACCTTATATCCTTAATTTGTTTTCAGAGGTTTCAAAATCTCACTGTTACCTTCAGCCAAATGTAAATTAATAATGGTTCTAAATGTCTGTAGATTATTAAATTAAAATAGAGTAAATTCATTCTCCATTCTCAGCTAAGTAATACAAAACAGAGTTTGTAGGGTGAAGACCAGATCTGGAGTTCTGACTCTGAAATTTATCTCAAGAATTTTAATAAATTCTTTATTGTTTCCTTCCTATTATAACACACTCTGTGGTATTTTCTCTTTATAGTACATGTCTGTAATTCCGAATTATATTTCCATCCAACATTTGTGGAGGAGTTTTGGCAGTCGAAATGTTCTTTTGCTGCTTTATTAAGTTGGACTGTCTGCCTGCAGACTTTCTGTGGACTTTTGTAGTTCAGACTTATTTAATGGATAAATAGGTTTGCACAGAATTTGCATTCCCAGCCATGTACCGTTTGCCCAACTACTTCTGTAATTATTTCAAAAGGAGGAAACTGATAAGTCATTTAGGAAATAAGGAAGGAAGCTGATTATTATCATGAATTACCAGAATTAACATGAATTCTGACATGCAAATGCCAGAGGAAGGCAATAATGCAAATGCAGACTGAAAACAAAAAATTGCAGCACTCCTGGCCAGGTGGAACTGGGTCCTGCTAAGGTGATATGATCCAGAACAGAGCTGCTCCAAGAAAGAGAAAAGCCTGGATGACAGAAATGCTGGATGAAACCTGGAAACAACATCAGATAAGTGTATACAAAAAAACCCCAAAAACAACCAAACAAAAAAAAACCAACAAAAGAAAAACCCCACAACAACAAAAACCCAACAAAACAAAGAAATAATCAAAAAACAAAACAATGAGCATCAGAGATGACCCATGAGGCGAGCCTGTATTGCCTTGTTTTCACTTTTGTGATCACATTAGAAATACCAATTTCAGTTTCATCTTTCATCTCATTAGCAGAAAAATAACTAGGGGATTTACAAAATATCAGAAAACTGGTAGGGAAGTTAAAAGTCATGATTTAATCAGAAAGATGTTTTTAAAAAAACACCCAAACATGAAATTGTTACTAATTATCCTAATTAGCAGTCTCTAGAGGAGTGGCATGGAGTTAGTAAGCTCCCTAAGGTCTGGATTCCAAGGTTTGACATTATGTGTTTACAGTTGCAGAGACTAAAATTGTCAGCAAAAGAAGGGAATATTGATCATGTTTATTATAGTTCCTGGTTATCCTATTCTCAAAATTTGCCACATGTTTCTGCATGCCACATGCTTCTGCTGCTTTAAATATTCCAGACTGATGTACAATTTAAATACATAAGCTAAGCAGGTTTTACTGCACCAGGAAGGGATCTAGAGGGCAACTCATTAAATAAAATGAAAGGATATATATGAAATTTTAAAATATAAGATTCAGGCTAATTATTAGCAAGCATTTAGTTACTGATGTCTACATGGCAGCATAAAGCATTCCTTTGAACATTTAAACTAAATAGGAAGATACATAGAAAAAAACAGTGATTAATTTTGTATTGGTTGGATGTATTAGGAGGACTAATAAAATAAGGCATTAATATCTAAAATCTGTACTTCATCCTTCTGAAACTGCATATACAGACATGCAAGGGGTAGGGGAATTTGACCCTGTAATTGGTAAAATCCAATGACTTCAATTTTTCAAGACAACCCCAAAGCACTCTCTGCTGCATGAGAATGAAGACTATAAATAAGTAATGTATTTATTTTAAAATAAATGGGAATGAGTAAATTTTCCCATATACCTAAATGCTCATAAATCATTGTGATTTACTGTGTCAGTCTCTTTTTTCAGTTCTGCCATCTATTTCAGTTCACTTTAAAGGCTGTACATATGAGGAGATTGACTACAAGGTTTTCAATGTCTGGAAATCCAAATCTGCCAGAAAAAAAAAATGTCTGAAGGCCGAGTTCACCCGTTTACCTCCAGGAGGAAGCGGCAGCACTTTTTATCAGTCATTGTTCCCAATCACAGCTGCATTCTATTTGTTACCCCAGGGCCTGTGTACAAAGATGTGTGTTGAGGATTTACTGGAAGGAAGGCAAGGAACAGGGCTCAGCAGTAACATTTGGTGGTGTTGGTGTTTTTCACAAACAGGAATTTCCTTCTTACCTGTACTGATTCCTGCACTGATCCTGCAGAGCTGGTGGCTCAGTTGGAGCGGGTGTAAGCCAAGCAGGACATCAGTCACTGCTCCTGCTGACCAGAGGGCTGGGAGTGACCAGGGACACTGGAGCAGAACTTCTGCCAGGTGTGTCCAGGTGGCCAAGGAGGCCAAGGGCACCTGGCCTGTGTCACCAACAGTGTGGTCAGCAGGACCAGGGCAGTGACTGTCCCCTGGAGAAAGCACTGGTGAGGCCACAGCTCAAATCCTGTGTCCAGTTCTGGGCCCCTCAGTTCAGGAAGGACATTGAGGGGCTGGAGCATGTCCAGAGAATAGAACTAGAGCTGAAAAAGGGCCTGGAGCACAAGAAAAGGAGGCTCAGGAGGGACCTCATCACTCTCTACAATTCCCTGGCAGGAGGCTGTAGCCAGGTGGGGTTTGTTCTCTTCTCCTAGGCAAACAGCAACAGGATGAGAGGACAAAGTCTAAAGTTGTGCCAGGGGAGGTTTAAGTTGGACATTAGGAAGAATTTCTTCACAGAAAGGGTGAGTAGACATCGTAATTTGCTGTCCAGGGAGGAGGTGGAGTTACCACTCCTGGAGGTGTTCAAGGGAGGACTGCACATGTCACTCTGCCATGGGCTGGGTGACACGGTGGTGATTGGTCACAGGTTGGACTCAATGATCTCAGAGGTCTTTTCCAACTAATTGATTCTGTGATTCCGATTCAGCTTTACAGAGTGTTTTCTATAAAAAGCTCTTTTTGATGTCTCAGTTTCATTCTGCTCATTTTCCATATCAAAGCCAAAACTTTCTTTCCCGGCAACTCTTTCATTTCACATCAGTTTGCAGCACAGTGAATTAACTCTTCCAAACCAGGAGTCGATAATGTCTTGCTTCAGGAGGTGCCTAATCATTGTGATGAATTATCCTAAAAAAATGAGAGACCTTTACAGATGACATTTTCATTTGCAGTGAGTTGAAGATGGATTTAGCAAACAGCTGCTTTCCACAAAAGCCAGGATTTGTCATCTTACTCTTACATCAAGCATAAAGTAGTTATTTTATATAGGGAATTATGAAAGAGACAAGTAATTCTGGATTATTGATCTATTTTTCTGCTAGGAGGTTATGAATGAAAAATATTTTGCTCTGTTGTTTTTAATTCAGATGTCATTAGTACAGAGCTTGCTCTAGGATCACTATGAAAGAAATTGATATAATGCCCAGAGTGCTGCAAAATATGTTTCTTTCCCAAATAAAAATAAATGGAAGTTAACAAAAAACCCCCAAAACCAAAACAACAAAAACAACAACAACAAAAGAGGTTTGGTAGCTTAGAAACCAGAATATTTTGCAGTAGCAAGATCAATCAAATGCTGGCCTAAGACATTGAAGAATTGTACTTAATACTTTAGACATAAACAGCCTAACTACAGTGTAAATATTAATTATTACCACTGCCTTCCAAAGGATCTATTTGCACTTATTTTCTTTGACTATCATAATAAAAAAAGCTCAGTTTTATGTGTAGTATAAATGTTCTTTTTCTGATTTCACAGCAGTTGCCTGTAGCCATTTAATATTTTGCTGTGATTGAGACCTTTCCTCATGTTCACTTCCAAAGTCCTATTGACTCGATGGAACAGTAGCGTGTTGTGTAACTGTGAAAATTAGCACAGAGTCTGATGCTGTAAATAGCATTTGCACTAAAAAGTGGAACATGACTTGCTTTATTTATACCCACGTAATTGAGAGTGCTTTGTAGTAATTTCTACTGTATGTTTTTCTATATTTAGAAAAACAGCTCTGTGTCTCTTATAATAATGAGTAAGAAACTGCAGAAATCTTCTCGCTCAGAGCAGGTGCTTGCAGGTTTTTGCCTCTCTGTTGATTTACATGGTGCCAGTGTGCTCAGTGGCCAAGTCCCCTTCCAGCACTCACCATCCTGAGGTGCCCAGCTGAAGCCCTTGGATGCTCCTGCCTCCCTGGATCACATCATGTTCCTGTTCCATCCCCTTTCCTGCTCCTTTACTGGACTTTGCTGCCTGCTTCAATTTTTTTCACCTGAAGAGCAGAAACATTTTGGTTTTCTAATTTCACTACTTTCTTAAATAATTCCTTCTTTTCCCCTTTATGGTTGAGTTGTTCTAAATGTCTGTTTGAACCCAGGCTAAAAGATGTTTTGGCTTGGTCAGAGGAGCTGGGTGTAGGGTCAAGTCCAACGGAGCATTCCCATTCATTCTTTCAGTATTGTTACTGCTTGAGCTACTTTAACCACAGCCAAGTGCTAGACACAGACACTGTCCAGGAACCTCAGTGTGAGTAAAGAATTTAAGGAAGCTCTATGAAATGTTATTCTGATTCTTCTAAATTACTATGCAGAAGTGAAAATGGTGATATAATATGTTAAACACAGTTTGTACAAGGAGGCCCTTTAGTGAGCACAGCTACTCAGAGCAGACTGTGGCTGCTCTATGTGTAAGGTAAGGCACCAGAGGACTTTTCTGTGGACTTAGCTGGAAAGAAATAAGAATCCAAATGTAATTGTTTCTTTATTCAGTAGAAGATGCAATTTATTTTGTAAACAGAAAGCAGCTGTTTGCAACACTAGACACTGAACTAGGAACCCTGTTTGTTAACTAAAAGTGTTTAATAAATTCAAAATGTGAGTGCTAATGAACCAGTTTATTTTAATACATATCATATTTCACTGTAGAAACCTCCTTATGTTTTATCTACCCACAGTTTCATTTTATCCTCACTTGACATTCCCAGTAGGCAAGACCAAAAGCAAACTGGGCTATCCAGTAGGACTGATACAGATAAATTAAAAAAAAGAAAGGGAACCCTGAGATAAATCTGAATCAGCTGAAAGGACAGAGGTGGCTGAACCCAAAGTAGGACTCCCCAGCAGGTGAGGATGAAGCTCAGGACCCCATACCCCACTCCAAAGCCTGAGAGAATGGCAAGGCAGCAACTCACTGGAAACAAGCAGAGTGAATTTCAGGCTGAAAAAGGGAGATGTGGGAGTGAAAAACAAGAAGGGAGAATAAGGATCAGTTTTTCATCAGATTGTCTGGCCTCTTGCATTTGCCAGTCCTCGTCCGTGCCAAGACGGGAAGTCCCCAGTTCCCAACTTCTTTATGCTCGTTCCCAGCCCGGCTTTGTGTGGAGAGGCAGTGACGTTGTTCACTGAGGGACAAATTTGAATTCTTTGATCTTACTATGCTAACTTCACATTTTCTGGGTAATTAAAAACAGATCAACACACATGCATACATTAAAATACAGCAATGTATTTGTAAGTATAATTGAGCTGAGATTAATTCATCGCATTTTATTACAAACCAATAAAATCCCATTAAAGGGCAATGAATGAATCCTGCCAGGAGCAGGCCCATATTCCCTCTGTTCCCTTCTGTAGCCACACACAATTTCACAAAGCATGGGCAAACACTACCAGGACAACGTGACAATATTTCATATTTGTGTTGCAAATGTGAAAGTGACAGTGCAAGCTGTGAGAACATTCAGCATCAAAACACCAGCAGACCCTTCAGATCGTGTGTACACCCCTGCCTCCATGGAGGATAATGGCATTTCTTCTGTTCCTGAGACAAAGAAGAACTTGATTTTCTCTCCTTTCCTTCATAGCAGACACTGCAGGAACAGAGGGATATTATCTCCCTGCTGGTGGCACGAAGGCAGCATCTCAGATACGGATTAGCTCCGAATTATCCCTCTTGACAAATGGGTTGTGAAACCATCGCTCGGTCTCTTGGCAGTCCCAGCCCTGCCTTTGCCCAGGGTACCCTGAGCAGCTGCTGCCTTCTCGCTGCCACTGACCACAGGGACACATTTCCCTTTGTCACCCCGGGCATTTCAGGGCTTTAATCCACCTGGAGCATGGACTGTACCTGCACCGAGCAGACACAGTCAAAGGGCTCTCTGTGCCACGTGTTCAGAGAGCTCAGTTAAACTCAGGAGCACCTGTCAGCTTTTCCACCCCAGCCACAAGCCATCTGCAAGGAGCTCTAGCTAAGAAGTTCTTCAGAAATACCCCTCCTGTGCTAAATATACTGATTCCTTGATGGCATCTTGCACCATTTGCTCCTGCCTCCAAATTTGTGCGATAGTAGCATCCAGTTTTCCCCCTCTAACATGTGGGGAGGCAGGGAAAGGCAAAGGAAAGAAGAAAAATGTAATTTGAGTTCTTTTTATTGCCTTTCAGCATGATCGCTTTCTGGTTTCAAAGGAAATGTAACTGAAATCCAGTGTGGTTTTGGAGTAAGGAAAATGTTAGATAAAAATTAGCATTTTAAATCAGGGAAATGATTTGTGAGTTAAAATACTTGCTTCTTGTGGCTTTACAGAATCACCTTCCCTTTGCCTTCAGGGTAGCCAGAACAATTTTCAGGCCAAACCAACATTTGAATTCCTGCTCTTCCCAAAGAAAACTGGTGGGTGGGTTTCTGCCCAGGAGCTAAAACAGAAGTTTGCCCTAGGGTTTGGCTGCAGTTCAGCTTTGAGAAAGCCACCATTCCATCCATCCTCTTGGCTTCCATCCACAATGGGGATGTGGAGCTGGGCAGCAAATTCGGGGTAGCTTTATACTAAAGTTGCTACAATATTGCTTTCCCACTGGTCATGGTACAAACACAGCCTATAGCAAACAGAAAATAGTATTTTCCTTTATGAAAACACTCTCTTTTCATAAGGAGTGATCCACTGCTTTAGATTAACAATGCTCAGCAGTATCCCAGGTTGTCTGGTCTGGCTACTACAACCCCAAAGGAAACACAAGGAATATCCAACAAGAAAATATCCAACAAGAAAATATCCTGCAATGAGCTTAACATTGTGGTGTTTTTTCTCTTTAAATTTGCTTGTCTTTGTGCTGTAGCACAGCCATCTGAGGGACAGGTTTCTGCTCTTTGGTTTGTTCAACAAATATGAGGAACAGTGTTAGAGCTGGCAGCTGGAGCTAGAAATGCCAGGGTACCCCATCTCAAGCTGAGCAAGGAAGGGCTTCAAGATATGCCTGGTTAAAAGGAAAAACCTTCTCTCTCAGTCCTCACCTCCAGCTCCCTGCTATGCCTGTTCTTGTATTGGTAACCTACAGCTTCCATAATGCATTAATGGTGGCATTTGTTCCCATAAATTCAGATATTCAGATAAGTTGGAGTGAATAATTTTTTCACTGTACCCTAAAAAAGGGAATTATTTTTACCATAATTTCCAAAGCCAAATAGTAATGTGGGATGGTTCTGAATTGTGAACCAGGGAAAATATGTTTGAAGAGTCCAGGCTGTGACTGTGTTGGTTGCAGCCGATGTGCAGTGTTGGACTGTCCTTGCTCATGCCACCAGCTGAGGTGTCTGAGAAATTCCAGCAACTGCAAATCTAAGGCAGAGGAATGGGGCTGTGTCCCTTCCTGATGTGTTTCCCTGCACTACATGTGGTTTGAGGGCAGAATGGCTCTTGGCTAGCAGAGTGGCAGTGCAAGAGGCAGCTCAGTCAGGAAGGGCAGGGAGTTCCAGAGAAGTGTTGGAAGGCAGCGGCTGCTCCGGAGGTTCAGGCACCACGTTGGGTGAATTAGCAAGGCTGAATTCCAATCCCCTGGCAGCACAGAGACCTGTGGCTCTGGGGCTCTGGAGACAGAGGTTTCCCATCTCATGTCTGCAGTGGCCTGAGGTGATGTGAGAACACCCCAACCTGGCCTGAGCCATTTTTTAAAGGCTACTGCACTTTACCATGATGAACCTGGATCAAAAGCAAAGAAAAGCCAATAACACAACCTCCTATTCCTTAGTCAAGAACTCTGACAGAGTTTTCATTCACATCACCTGCCAGACCCTCAGGATCTTCTCATCATAATATTCTAAAAGTCAGTGATTAGCACAAGATATTTGTGGAGGCCAGGAAACATGGAGCAAGAAATTCCATAAAGGAATCCTTCACAAAAAATTTGCCTATTACTATTTTCATAAAACTATAGAATAATCTAGGTCAAAAGTGACCTTAAAAACCATCCTAGTTCTAAGTCCCTGCCAGTTAGTCCATCCAGCTAGCCCTGATCACTATATATATATATATTATTTATCTTCTAAAACCATTGATCTCTAAGCATGTAAGGCATAGAGACCCCACCTAACACAATATAGGAGGTCTGAGACAAAATAACACCTGAACAGCTTTGATCACTGGGTCAACTTCCTCTATAATTTTGCTGAATTATGGAAAAAAAATAAACAGTTCATTTTGCCAATTATCAAATAATACAGATTTTACATTATGTGTATATATATATACACACCCATACAGACAAGAAATTGAAGCCTGTGCACATTTATCTCAGGTAATATTTACAATCTAATGGAATTTCTATAATAATACATTGGTATTATGTAACATTTAAAATTCATATACACTCATATGTTTTCAAAGTGCATTAGCAGGACACTTAGCATGGCATGTTGTTCCTCAGTGCAGAATTAGTATTTTCTACTTTCCCCCTTTGTTAGTTCTTCCTTGCAACCCATAAGAAATCAGCTTCATCAGTAACTGATTTTGGCTGCTGTGCACCTACAAATGAGTAGCATTTATTTGCCACATTGCTGCTCTCACAATGTGGCCATGGAATTGCTCTCCTTTGTTTAAAGTTCTCCTCTAAAAGGTTCTCTGCAAGGGCTGTGTAGGAGGCTTTGCAGCAGGGAGGTTTGAAATTGTTTTTCTGAAAACTGTTTTGAAGAGCCTGTCCTTTTCAAGGTCTTGGCCAGCTGCACAGCTATTTTCTCTCTTCATTTTCTTTACTCCAGCAGCACTGAATAATAGTTGTTATTTAATATTTTAGATATAAAATATATAGGTGAATCTCTACCATATACTTCCCTGTTTAGCAGCCTCTACTGGGCACTGAGGCACTTCCAGAGATTCTCCTTTTGGTAGGGTAGTACCTAGTCCCTTACAGACCAGCCAATTTTGGGATCATTTTTATTGTAATTACACTCATGGTACATTCCTTGCACTTCATGTAGTCCCCCAGGTGTCAGTATGAATCTCATATTTATGGAGAAGATTGACACCACCCATGTCAGGACCTTGTGTCCTGCTCATCAGTGACACCAAACAGCCTCACAGGGTCCTTCCAGGAGCACTGAGCAGATGGCATCAGCAAAGGCACCAGTCTCCCAGCAGAAAATTCTCTCCAGTTTTGATCATAGCCATGAAAAGGACAACCAAACCCTCAGCACTAGTTATGCTGGGGCACAATAAATTTCACATCAAAACAGGAGCAGCCTTAAAATTGTTGCATACATTGAGGTGTACATGAAAAATTGGATATTTTTCTTTGCTTCAAGGGACTATGAACCATAAAGAACTTCCAAAAATATAAATTTCTTAGAATATTAAAAAGTTCAGACTGTGGAAAGAAGACATTTCTGAGAAACAGATTTTAGTCTTTGAAATAATTAGACTGAGCTGAGCAGATTTTGGGCATTATTTGTAAGCCAGTCATTGTTCAGCCTTTGTACTTAGAACAGCAATTATGACTCCTTTGGAAACATCCTTAGTTGAACTCTTAAAATACTAAAAACACTCCCCCATAAGACCACATCAACATATGGTTTTTGTAATGACAGCACAAACAAATCACCCACTCATCAAACATTTAGGAAGAAGACAGGAACAAATAGAACAAACAAATTTTGTAAAGGTTACTTACTGATCCTGATCAATCAGAAGGGAAAAAAAAGCTGAACTGAATACAGAAATTGCCTATGGGATATAGAATGCACATAAAATATGCAAAATATAAATAAGCAAACCCATAAAACAAACACTGCAAAACAAAGTTTATAGACAATGTGCTGTGAAGTTGTATTTCACAAATATTGAGCTGCTTATGCCCAGTTTTATCATTCCCTCACTAGTTTACTTTTTAACTTCAGTCATATGTCATGAGTAAGTAAGAGAAAGTACATCTACACTAGTGATCATTATCAGAACATCCTTCCTGGTTTCACCACCTTCCTGGTAACTCCAGGGTGAGGCCCCTGTGGATCACAGAATCAGTGAGACTGGAAAAGACCTCTGAGATAACTGAGTCCAGCCTTTGGCCCATCACCACCCTGGCACCCAGCCCAGAGCACTGACTGCCACATCCAGTGGTTTCTTGAACACCTGCAGGGATGGCAACTCCACCACCTCGCTGGGCAGCCCATTCCAACCCTTTCAGTGAAGAAATTCTTCGTGTTCCCCTGATGTGCATCTCTGCTGCAGTTCCCTCTGGAGGGTGCTGTGAGTGGTGACCACATGAGTGTGAAGGATTTTGAGATTCATCAACCACTGTTCCTTTCTTGGCACAGCTCTGTGGTCAGAATGACGACTGAGGACCACCTCGGAGAGTCAGAGTCCCAAAGCACACCTGTCTAGGCCTCTGGAGCTTAATGCTGACACAGAAAATACCCTGGCAACAAAAGCACCCATGCTTTCACATCATGGGGCAGCCCTGAAAGCATCCATATCTTTAGAAATGGCAAAGTTGAGGTAAATGGACACAGAAAGATTTTGAGCTGTGTCACTCCTGATCTTACCCCACATAAGATATAGAAATGTATATGCACAGAAGGACTCTCCTTTGGATCAGGATGTCCATCTCTCTGCATCCTGCATCTTTTTATGCAGGTGTTGGAGACTGTGTCCAAGAACTACTTCTCCATAACCTCCTCCTCTGCCAGGCAACCTCAGGTCAATCCTCCTGCAAGACCTGTGCCTGTGCAGCTCATGTGTGGCTGAGCTCTGGAAGCTGTCAGCAGTTGGCTGTCAGCAGCTGCCGGTCCAGCCTCCACACAACTCCCTGGAAAACACCGGGCAAGCCTTGGTGTGCAATAAAAAGGGAGCAAACAAGTTCCATGTTCAAAATGGGGCTTGCCATACAATGGTTTGGGTTGGAAGAGACCTTAAAGATCACCCAGTTCCAAACCACTGCCATAAGCAAGGACTCCTTCCACTAGACCAGGTTGCTCAGAGCTCCATCCAACCTGGCCTTGAACACTACCAGGGACAGGAAATCCACAACTTCTCTGGGCAACCTGTGCCAGGGCCTCACCAACCTCACAGTAAAGAATTTCCTCTGCATATGTAACCCAAATGTTGTCTCTTTCAATCTGAACTCCTTACTCCTTGTCCTACCACTACAGTTTCTAATGTTCTGTTTGACAAATATCCAGAAAGAGCCCTCAGTATGAAAAAATTTTAAAAATTAACATGAGGAGATTCTTCTGAAAAGTCACTCCAGCTGCATTTAGGTCTTTTAGTTTTGCTTGCCCTCTTCCGAGTGAATCTGTGGTTTGTGACTACAAGAGCAGACTGGAGAACTCTACATTGCTTGTTTAGATTCCAGCTGGACAGTGGACCAAGCAAATATCCTACACTTCTCCTCTTCCTCTGAGGAATTCTGGGTGAGACTCAGTGAGAACACCATTCAAACACCAGTGGCTGGATGGGAGCCATTGCTACCTCTCTGTCACTGTTGCTGCAGCCTGTGGGATTGGCCAGACGGTGTCAGTGCCAGGAAATGTATGGCACAAAAGCTTGCCTGTCTTGCTCATTGAGTTAATGTCAGGAAGACAAATTAGACTTCCTCTTCTAATCCCTACCCATACCATTTTCAGGTCCAATCAGAGTCAGGATCTGCTTCTACAGATGTCTAACTCCAAACGATGTCCCAAACAGCTTCAGTAGATGGCACGGCCTCTGTCTTGCCATGTGCTGAAAGCTCTGCAGAGTAGGGCTTGGTCTTCTTTAGGAGGGTGCAGCTCTCACTCTGCAAAAATCATTTTCCAGTCCTTGTAGAGACTGTAAGTGCTGAAGGTGGGCAGTGGCGATGAGTCACGGTGGGTACAATAATTCCACGAAACAAATACTGGAGAAAACCAGGAGGACAAGGTGAATGTCATCTGTCTTTGAACAATTTTATCAGGGGCAATGGCTGCTTTCAATTTTTGTCAAATTTTGTATTTTATGAGAAATCAAGATTTGAGTATTTAAAACCTGGAAAAATTAACAGTCCTACTGGAAACAAGCTATCATACAGTTGTGTCATTATTATTGAGATTTGAAAGGTAACTGAATGAGATTTTGATCCTTTGGGCAATCTTTCAAGACAAGCTTTGTTAAAAAGAAAATATTTAAATATTTTGATGATTCCTCTGTAAAGTTAGGGAAAGCCTTGGTGATGAATTACAGTTACTGCACACAAACACAATAAGGAATGCCTCTCTAGCTTGTCAGTCTGTCTCCCCAGTTGCCAGGGGTCTCAATCTTTGCAGAAGAATTACCCTTGGAAAGAAATCCAGCTCCCCTGATCTCAGGTCACTAAAGCAAGCCAGTCCTTTGGCCAGAGAGCTGTTATTTTGAGATCTCAATCTAGGAAGGAGATACAGCCGTGGGGAATGGGGCAGTTGGAGGCAGCCCTGTACTCTGGGAGTCTCATGTTTGACTGTCTTGGCACGTTTTCAGTTATCTGGGGGAAATGTGTTTAGTTTTATTCCAGCCAAAACCAGGCAGCATGGAAGAAGGAGCTGTAGGAGGGCTCTTCATAAGCTTGAGGTGACCTGAGAGCAGCCAGGTGTTTCGGTGAAGGCTACCTGTGACTGGCACAGCAGCATCTGATCAAAGGCTTTCCTTGCCAGCAGTGATGACTCACAGTACTTATCCTTTTTCTTTGTGTACCGTCTAGTGTTTACTCATTACAGTTCTGTATTGCTTTTTCTTTCTTGCAAGAAAATGAAAAACATTATTGCCATGTTTCCCTTCAGTTTAGGATTTTTAACCTTTTTTGGTGCAGGGCTTCACAAACAGAAAAATCTGAAATTCTTTGGGTTCTTCACCTCTTAGATGGTATTTCTGGAGGGTCTTCAACTATTTCAGTGTGGATTTTTTGTAAATCTGCCCTGCCCAGTTATTACCCTGTTACCCTTAACTTTTTAAAGGCCATGCAGAGAAGTTCTATTTTTCTTTTAATTGTTTATGTGCACTTATGCTACAGAAAATAGGAACATCTGTTAGCTGTGGAAGTGGTGCGTATGATTGATTCATCATCGCAGCTCCTCTAAAAAGTAATTCCTTACATTTGCTTGGCAAGACAGACTGCCAGACTATCAGTCTGTTCTCACTCTCTCTGTTGGTTTGTCCGAGTACTTGAGTGACAATAGCAGGGAACTCCAGAATACCTACAGGATTTACCAAGGGAATTGGATCTTTATCTCTGAAGGAGAACTTGAAATCAAAATATATCATTACATTCATGATCACAGCTAAAAGCTGTTAAAGAACTTCTCTAAAATAATGCAGTACTACAGTCAGCACACTCTTCTGTAATTTTATAATGTGGACATACAGTAAATAAAAGGTTACCTCCAGATAGTTAAAAATCTTTCATGTATTACTTACAAGAAAAGAGAAAATTAAGAACACAGACTTGACAGAACCCTTTCATTTAAAAAAGTCACTTTGCATATGAGAAGAGTTTTAAACAAGACTATAACAACAGAGAGACACCTATATCAGATTGAAGACAACCTTCCAGAGCCTTGCAAGACTTTCTAAGATTCACTTCCCCTCGCTGCCCTTTATTTGCCTGGGCAATCACACGAAGCCTCAAATTTAGCTGAACACACCAGTTTTTATTAAGCATTTTGACTGTGCAAGATGAACCTTCCTGAGTCACCGCAGTCATCTCCTCCTGCATTCTGCTCCCTCCCGCTGCCTCCAGGGAAGATCCTAAAGGAATGATGAGCTCAGCTCCGCCCCAGGAGTGCTCTGCCACAGGCTCAGCTCCCCTCTGGGAGTGATCCCAGCGTTTTTCCACAGGCAAGGCACACCGACCATCCCAACGCATGCATGGGATTCACACAATAGCAGGAGGTCACTGTCAAAGCTCTGTGCTGCAGCCCAAGCCTGGTAACTCCTCAGAGCTGAGATCAAAAGATTAATGGATAATCAGCTTGCATTATTATCAATACAGTAAACAAAACGAACAGGAAAGATCAATCCCCCACCTTAACTTCTTATTTTTATTTCCTTACTTTTCCAGGCTAGGGTCATGGGAATGTGTCCTGCTGCAGCCTGACTTGACACTAACCATCAGTTTTGTTTAATAAGTGCTGTGGTACACCTTACCTGTTTAAACACCTTCCACAGCACACTAAACTTGGTTTTTCTTTTTGTATCAGTTGAATTCTTCAGCAAGAGACTATTTAAACTTGTGTTAGTTAATGGAGACAACAGACATACATTTCTCTGCACCTTTCTCCCCCATGTATACATGGATTGTGCTGGGAATTTATAACTTAAAATTCATTAGGATAAATGAATTAAGATTTATGGTTGGACTCGATCGTGTTAAAGCTCTTTTCCAACCAAAATTTTTCTGTGATTCTAAGATAAAGGAGGCTGTTATCCAATTAGAGTACTACAAAACTGAAAAGCAGAATTTAATGATGTTCAAAAACAAGAAAAAAATTCTCATAATTAAATTTAGTTAAACCTCACAACAAACATTTTACACAGAAAAGTGACAAAGGAAGGTTGAAGACAAACAATACAAGCAAGCCATCCAAAATCTCACATGGAGATGGTAGGAGACACAAGGATGTGTATTCATAATTACAGGGAGGATTATCTTCATTTTAAGATCACAAAATCGTGGAATATCCTGAATTGGAAGGGACCCACAAGGATCATCAAAGTCCAGATCCTGGCCCATCCACAAGAATCCAACAATGTGCCTGAGAGCATTGTTCAAATGCTCCTTGAGCTCTGTCAGGCTGGGAGCTGTGACCACAGCCCTGGGGAGCCTATTCCAGCGCCCAACCACCCTCTGGGGGAAAAATCTTTTCCTGACATCCAAACTAAAGCTCCCCTGATGCAACTTCATGACATTCCCACAAGTTCTGTCCCTGGTCACCATGGAGAAGAGATCACTGCCTGCTCCTGCACTGCTCTTTGTCAGGAAGTCATGGAACTTCCTACTGCATTAACAGTCCAGATTATTGCTCCACAACAGCCCTTGCCCAGGATCTTGATGGACTTAGAACCCAAATTCCTTCCCAGACATTCCTCTGCCATTTTCCAACCAACAGAGCTTTGAATAACAACATGTCCACTCCGATTTTTAAAAAAGGAATAATCCATTCACGCCAATACCTTTATTGCCAGGTTATTCTGACTGCATTTACTAGGTTAAGCCTGTGGAGAACATAAGTTTCACTCACAAGTAAGGCCTAATGGAGAGGGCTGGCAGTGTGTGTTGCCTTTAGTTTCTATAATTAATCATGCAAGATGGTAAAAAATTAAAGGATGTGTGTTCTAGTTTGGAATTCTGGTCAGCAGCACAAAGAAGCTGCTAGGATTAGAGTCACACAGGCATTTGAAGACTGGGGGGCTCTCTTCTGCTTTTTGTGGGTTTTGGGGTTTTTGGTGGCTTAGTGTGGAGTTTTTATTATTTGTAAGGTATGTGTGTGCTATGTATGTTCCATTGCAAGCTGTGACCGTGAACCTGCTTGTCACAGCTACAAGGACAGAGGGTGGCTGCACAGCCTGAACTTGTAGGTACCACTTTAAGAGCAAAGTGAGCAATTTTTCTGTGCAGTCCTTCCGATGATACAGGAAAACATTTTGTTCCTGAAGAACATTTAAGGGTGAAGCCAAAATGTGGCCTGAGTTTAAATTGTCTACCTTTCCTTGGAAAATCTGTCAGAATCTGCCATGAATAGCTTGAAGGAAGCAATCAGGGTGAAAGAGATTTGAATGGGCCTCGGGAATTTTATACATCACAGTGAAGCTGGTAAAAGCTCTCCCAGTTATTCTTGGTCTCTGGAGCCACGAGGTTTAGTGTCTCTGCACAGGGTACGGATTTTGCTGGAAGCAAGAACAATCCTGACAGCATTTTCTGTGCAAGCATTGAGCCAATCCCCCAGGCAGTGCCTGCAGATCCCAGGCAGATACTGGGAGCACCACTGCATCCTACTGTGGTGTCCATCCAACTGGAACCCACTGGAAAATGTCTTGTGTTGGGCAAGGGGTGCATCCTGATCCCAGAACAGAGATACCACAACTCAAAACCCTCCAGAGGGCTTTCCCTGGGTCTTTCCTAAACTCTTTCCCTGCCACTCACACCACCCTGACTTGGCAAGAGGGGTGCAAAAGGAGGCAAACAGAATTTGCATGTAGAACACAATGCAGCTTCTAATGTTAATCCTTTAAAAGTGCTAATTATATAAACCCCCCTGTTCTGAAAGGAAATTAATATAATTGTTTGCACAGACACGGGGAAAATCATCTGAGAAGTGCTGCTATTTTTTAACTGATTATAGTTAAAAATAGGGAAGCCAAATATTTAGAATTCAAGCTACAAAAGGTACAAAAATAGCCAGGCTCACACAACGTGAGGAAAACTCTCTGGTCACCTCCCTTACCTTACTGGCATCTGACTGGGAAATGTCAACAAGCACTTTTTTACTGATTGGGAAGTGAATACCAAACCCACCAACTTTATGCTTAAACAAGAAAACTCCCAAGATACACAGTGTTTGTCAAAACAAATCATAAGAGACAAATCTGTGTTCCTTATAGGAATGTATCTGTTGAAAATCTTAGAGAAAGCAATACATTACCAGTTCTGTCTGGCATGCTGTCACCTAATTAACACAACGGCAAATGTTTGTAATAAAAATAATTTAATAAGCAAACAACCACTTTATACACTAATTTCAAGTTTTATATGCTAATTTCAGTTTCAGAGTGGACTACAGAAGAACTTTTTTGTGGAAGATACATTCTCCCCTCTTCTGGTATATCTGTACATGCTGGTGTAATTAAGGGCTTTAATTAAAATCCTAAATGCTTACTCATAAAAATAGCTTTATGACATACAGAAAAGTGGATTTTTTTCCATTATAATTGCCTGTCTTGTGTATAGGCAGTGTAAGAGTGCGAGAAGCTGTAAACACTTTTAAATAATTTGTTTTCAATTTTATTATTTATAAACTAAGTTCCTTGATGTTTTCTTCATTCATATTGTGATAAAGCTCCTAAAGGTGCACTTACTGTGTCAGCCACCTCTGTTATGGCTGCATATATTTAAAAAAAAAGTACTAAAATACAATTATGCGCCTTTTAGCCCATTGAAACCCCACCATTGCATTGAAGGAGTGAGCACACAAGGGCTCAAATTTAATTTTTTCACAGTTCACATTGGCTTTAACCTTTGTACTTTGAGGGGCCTTGTGTTTGGTTTTTTCTGGTTATTAATTTTTATGGGGCTCGTGGCACGCAGCTGCTGTCCAGCCATGCCTGCAGCCACCGCTCCATTCCTCACGCACAGCTGGAGATACTGGGAAGGTTTTGGGGTGCTTACCCCCATCACTGGCATCAATGAGCCCCTCCGGCACAGGCTTGAATATTGTGTGCGGTTTTGGGGACCACAATACAAGAAAGACATTGAACTGTTGGTGAGAGCCCAAAAGAAGGCAATGAGGATGGAGAAGGGCCTTGAGGGGAAGCTGTGTGAGGAGTGGCTGAGGGCGCTGGGTCTGTCCAGCCTGGAGGGGACTGAGGGGAGACCTCGGTGCAGTCACAGCTTCCTCATGGGGCAGAGGAGGGGCAGGCACTGATCTCTGCTCTGTGGTGGCAGCGACACATCCCAAGGGAATGGCCTGAAGCTGTGTCAGGGCAGGTTTAGGTTGGATGTTAGGAAAAGGTTCTTCTACCAGAGCGCTCGCTGGGCAGTGGAACAGGCTCCCCAAGGCAGTGGTCACAGCACCAGCCTGGCAGAGCTCAAGAAGCGTCGGGATAACTCTGAGGCACATGGCAGGCGCAGGGCAGCCAGCTGGATTCGCTGATCCCTGCGGATCCCTGCGGTATCTCGGGGTACCCCAAGATTCCCAAAGCGCAGCCCGCGCCCCCCCCGCACCCCCAGCTGCCCCCTCAGGGCCACCCCCGGGCTGGGGGGGAGCGGCGGGAGGCGCATGCGCGGAGCGGCCGCGAGGGGGCGGCCCCGCGGCGGGGCGGGGCGCGAGCGGCCGCTGGGGGCGCAGCGGGGCGGCCGCTCGCCGCCTCAGCACCGGCCAACATGGCGGCGCGGCGGCCCCGCTCCGCCTCAGGTCAGTGCTGGCCCCTTCCTGACGGGAGCGGGGAGGAGGCGGCGCGGCGGGCGCCCTTCCTCCTCTCGGGGGCGGCGGGCAGCCCCCTCCCGCTGCTTCCCCGGGGGCGGGGAGGGATGGCCCGGGCTCTGCGCCTCCCCAGTCCGTTGCGTGTCCCCCCTCCGCCGCGCGGCCCGGCGCATCGGCCCCGGCGCTCCTGGCATCACCCGGGCTAAAGCTCATTCCCGGGATTTAACCAGCGAAAATCCTTCTAGGCAGGCCCGCAGGCAGAGTGAGTGCCGGCCGAGCCCTCACGGAGGTGCCGGGGGGCTGCGGGACCGGCGCCAGGAGGCTCCAGCCCCCGTGGCCGCCGCATCCTTCGCCGTGCGGGGCTCTCCGGGCATCGCTGCGGCCTCGTCCTGCGGCGCCTTTCGGCGCTGCCACGGCCCCGTGCCCGGGGAACGTCCGGAACGTCATTTGTCGCATGCGGGAGATCTTTCATCAGTAGAAAACGCTCTGGCAGTTATTTGCCACAGAGCGTGTTATGCTTGTGTACACGAGTTTTGGTTTAAGTCATAATAATTTAAGAGCGGAATTAATGTGACTGTTCGTGACAGTGTTTTAATATTCTCCATCCAAAGAAGTTAAGCATGTTGTTCTCAGTACCGTAAAGAAAGAACATTCAATAACAATTTCTCAGCATTATGGATTTCACTATTTATTATTTAGTACTCAAGAACATGTGGTAATAAAGAGAAATAATGCACACCTATACATGTACTTCTTGCAGTCTTTGAAGCTTTTACCCATACTGGTAGTACAAGTTAAAAAGCTGTCAAAATTCTAATAAAATGTTTATATCTACAGTCTTACTTTAATTCTAGGTAATAACTTAACTTCTTCTGGAATGTCCCACCAATACTGCTGAATTAAGATTTAACCTTAAATATATTTAAGCAAAGTGGACTTCAGCTCCTGTGTGTGTGTCACAGAATGTGACTTTTAAAATATTTTTCTTTAAAGATCTAGACCCATCTCTTTCCTCTGATGGCCAAGTATACACGGTGTTGAGGATCTCTTAATTTGAAATTGTAGGATGCCTGTTTTGAAAACATTAACAGAATTGTCTTGAAAACATGGAACTTAACTGAAGTCCCAGTGTCATCTGTTTCTCTTGTTGTGGAAAAGGAACAGAAGTCGCTTCCTGGCAAATGCTGATGCCTGGTCCTCTGAGGAGAGCCCTGGGCCAGGAGTTCTTAATCTTTCCAAGTGTTGGTCTGTCCCGTTGGGTTTTTTCTGTTTGTGGTGAATGAGCTGACTGGTAGTTTCATTGGATGTCTCTTGAACAGGCAGGGGATTCTTGTTCACCTTTGTAGTGCCAGGCATGGATGTTATTGATTATACCACTGCTATGGCCTTCTACACCTTACCTTGGTGTAGAATCCCCAAATCCTTTGTTCTGGGAGCTGCTGGACCATAGCTTGTACATTACAATTTAAACCATTGGATTACCCAGTTAGTGCCCAAACTGAGTCTGGGGCTCTCACATAACTTGTTAATTTACTCTATAACTGAGAAAATAACTTGGTTTAAAATTGCTTTTTCTATTTCAGACCACGACAGTGACGATGATTCCTACGAAGTGCTGGATTTAACAGAATATGCTCGACGTCACAATTGGTGGAACCGCTTGTTTGGCCGGAATTCAGGACCAATTGTAGAAAAATACTCTGTAGCCACACAGATTGTGATGGGAGGTGTGACTGGCTGGTGAGGGAGCTTCCCTTAACATAACTGACCTAGACCTTTTACTTTGTTAGAAGATCCATTTCCAAGGGTATTTGAAGCAGATAAATACATGTTTAATGGGATTTCCTTTAGCATTGATCAAGATTGTTCATGTGTGAAGAATTTTAGCTTGTTACTCTGACTCATCATTATGAAGTGTTTTTTAATAGTGGTGAAACATCAGTTATCCAAGGGAACTCATAGTAGTTACTGTGGAAAAGATTTGGGAAAATGTCAGAGCTCTAAATGACAAGAAATAAATGGAAAATTACTGCATGTAGCTTCTACTTTGTATGGAAAAGCATATTTCCTTACTAGTCTAGATTTAGAAAGTTATATTATGGCTGAGACATATTTACAGGTAAAAGAAATGAAGGAAAGAAAAAAGGATGGCAAAATGTACTTTTAATTAAGAGCCTCATTTCCTGGAGACTGTTTTTTCTTCTCAGTTGAGCTGCAGCCATGTTGAGCAAATTCAGTTTGCTCTGATGTTAACTGATACATAGCCTACTTACACTAGAATAATTCATGGTGAAAGCTGGACAGTAAAGATGAGAACTTAAACTGGAAAATGTGGTCACAGCCTGAGCAACTGTGTCAAGGTATTTGTTATTTGTCAGAGGTATTTGAATGGTATTTGTCTACTCCAGTACACAGAAAAGCTGTAAATTCATTGAAAAACACCATTATGGTAGCAAAGTGACTTTTAAAGAGGGATTTTGCAAGAATTAGAAGATGAAATAAACTAAAAATGAAATTAATGTACCCAGGCTCAGTACAGCTTTGTGGTGTGGGTTTAGCTTTCAGTCAGAGTTTTTTATTTGCTTCTGTAGCCTTAAAGTTATTTTTAAAAGTTACATGTGTACATGTAAACGCAGATGTTTCTAGGGAATAGTTCATCTGGCATCCATAAAAACTAGCTTATTGAATGATCTGGAAAATTCACATTTCAGTATCTGTAGATGCACATCTCTTTGGGTGCCTACTGATGTATATAAATAAGAATTCACTATTTATATGCAGGGGGGAAAAATTCCCCTCTGTGTGTGGGCCAGTGTTTAGACACACTGGAATTGCCCAGGGAAGTTGTGGAACCATCAGCCTTGGAAACTCATGTGTGAGTCAGGGCTCCTGGCAGCCTGATCCAGCTTTGAGATTGGACTGGGCTCTGCAGCAGTTTTGGGAAGGTGACTGGCCCAGGTGACCTCCAGAGGCCCCTTCCTGCCTTGTCGTTGTTCTGTAATATCAATATCTGTGCTGTTCTCCGTTTGATGAGGGAGGGTTTGGAGCCTGAGAACAAGGTAATTTTGTGGTTGCCTTGATCCATTAAAATAGACTTAACACCATGTCCCAGCAGAGTGCCCTCACTGGGTTTAACTCTTGTGATAGGGATGTGCTGCTTTTTACTGGGATCTTTCAATTATGAGTTGTGTAATTAATATAAATTATGGTATAACGTATTTACATTCCACTTGGGAACAGTTATAGTAGCACTGTTATGTAATTATGCTGTGCTTTATTAACATGCTACATTTAATAGCAGTAAGATCTTGGGATCTCAAGGTTACTTTAAAGGGGCCATCAGACAGCCAGGAACAAGCAACCCTTACTCACATTGTCTTGTTTTGAACATTGTTAATTTAATGTTGCTTGCATTAAATAGCCTTGATTTTAAATTTGTAAATATGAAGTGATACATTTGCTTTTTAAATGAAATAATGGTAATAGTTGCAGTCAGGAATTGTGTAGTGTGGCATTGTTCAGCAGAAAACTTCATTAGACTGGGTTTTTTTTTGTTTTGTTTTGTTCCCCTAAGGTGTGCGGGATTTTTGTTCCAGAAAGTCGGAAAGCTTGCAGCAACTGCAGTAGGTGGTGGCTTTCTTCTGCTTCAAGTATGTAGCATTTCATGCTTTATAAGTTGGCAAATGTTATTTACTAAACAATAGGAAAAGCACAGCTGTTGGGTAATATTTAATTAGGAAGGCTTCTTATCTACTTCATCTTTTCAGTCTTATCAGTCAAAACCTTACATTTGAGCTGGAATATTGTGTACAAATGTACAAAGGAGACATTTCTAAAATCAGTGGTAAATCAGAATCTACTCTGTCCTGTAAAATAGTTTGTTGTAAGACAAGAGAAATTCTGTGCAGAAGCTGAGGTGCTGTGTGTGATTTCATGTTGCCAGAGGAGAGGAACTGCCTGTAAACCTATGGTTAGGGAGAATTTAAAATGTGTTGGTTTTACATTGGTTTGATAATTTTATCATAGCTTGACGCTGCTTTGGCAATTGCCTGGAAAGCTTGTTCTGGTCCCAGTATGAATTGTGTTCTCTGTTTTCTCCCTTTGCCATATTTTATCTATTGAATCTCTAAAGCCTGGCTGAATTTTTACAGCTTCATTGCATTCCTCTCTCTGCTGGCTTTCGGGTTCAGAAGTTCTTAATTATGTTATCTGGCATGATCATTTGCATTTTTCATCATTGTGATTAGGGAAGGATATATTTCCGAAAAGCCTTTGAATTAGATGAAACTTTAAGTGAAGGAGAATTGCATGTGTTCTTCTGTAAAATGCCAGGATTTTACTGGCATTTTTCATGTCTTAATACCTGTGAGATTCTCATTTTTCCACAGATTGTTCTAGGAGTATAGATTGGTGCCTACTTAGGCTCAATGATACACAATTTATTCTTTCCAGCATCACCCTGGAGGGTTTCTGAAAGGCATATCCTGCTTTTAGTTCTTTTGATTTTAGTGGCTGGTGCAGCCAAACACTGATGAGGAGGGGTGGGGTGGTAACTGCTGCTGTGTAATACATTGCAGTGTTGCTGTTGTGTGAAGTACACAAATTTTCTTCATAGTCATGGTCCCCCACTGGTTTGGGGGCTGGTTTGGTTTTTTCCTCTTCCTATGTTTTGTATGCCATTGGTCTTAATTATTTTAATAATAATTATTTTATCAATATGACTGAATAGCTGCCACACAGAGGCACCCAGGGTGGAGGCAGCAGATTGCTGCAGGTGCCTTCCTCAGTACTCCTGACTACAGGAAGCTGAAAAGTTAAAGCTGAGACCTGTAGACAGAGGATAATAGAAATTGAATAAAACACATCACTTGTGCAGCATTTTTGCTTGTTGAGCTGTGAAGTTTGGGGAGCTTTCCTGTACATGCAATAGATTTGCCATGTGGTTGAGTGTCTGGTTTCTTGGTTGATCTCATTTACACTGAATCCAAAAAGGAATGTTATCCAAGAGGAAATATGAGTTAAGTATTTTGATTGGATTGTCTATATCTTAAGTAAGATCAGATTCTCCTGAAAGGAAATGAAGTAAATGCCTTAGTCTCTCTTTTAATTCAAAACACTTTGCATTTTAAGGCTGACTCATAAATTCTATGGTGTAATTACATTTCTGTAGTCTTTAATTTTTTCATTTAAAGATCACACATCCTGATGCTATGAATACATGTTCAGTGCTTCCCCTGAGTGGGCAGAAGAGTATTTCAGCACATTACTAGAAAGTTCCTTTTTATCTGTAAATTTCTCTGAAGTTGCAGATTTCATTTCAACTGCTGATTGCAATATTGACATTATAATTACATGCTAGAACAAGAATAATAACTACAGAAGGCAAGATTCTTGGCTAAAGCCCATTCAGTGAAATATTTCAGTCTTAAAATTTAAAAAATGCAGTTTTTTCTTCAGTGGGTGATGACTTCATCTCAAGAAATGTCGAAGGAAACTGAAAGCAATACATTCTTCAGTGTCAGTTTGTACAGGAAGCAAAAAATATTTTTCATGTCTTTGTAAGTGATCTAGAGCTTCAGTCTTAATACAGATTATCTGAAAACTAGTTGGAGAAAAATAATTAAAATTACATGAAATTTGCACAGTTTTTCAAAATCATGATCTGTTGTCACATCATTATGGTGAATATTTCCACACCTTAATTTGATTAATTCTTATTTGATTATTAGCACTTTTTTTTTTTTTGTAAAATAGATGTAATTCTTCAAATATGCTGTATAATAGCAATATCCAGGCACTATATTAAGGAATATATAATGCATTTCTCATAACAAGTAAGGGATTTTCCTTGTGTAAATTCTCATTTATACAGCACAGTTTGCTAAAATCCTGAAGAGTAGGGAAGTACGAACTGAGGTACTCTTGGTTCTACTGTAATGAATTGGTTAAAAACAATTGTTCTTAATGAGCACCTAGTAGCTCTTTATTTTAAAATCCTCAAGAGCAGTTCCACTGTCTTTTGTTCTGCAGTGAGCGTACAAATTACAGCTTTTTCTTTTCTGTGTTGTCTATTACTTAATAATGAATTTAGATTCTTAATCAGTTATTTGTGCTTTCACTAAAACATTTTTCCTCCTCCCATTAATATGCCATTGATGAATTAAATTGAATTCTTCATTAAATTATGTTCTAATTTAGGTAAGGTAAATATGTGAAAACAACACAAGAAACAAAATAAACTCTGAGATGTCCTTGGCTTTATATTTTGTTGCTAGTGCACCATGATGATCAAGGAATCATAGCATGGGTTGGGTTGGAAGGGACCTTAAGGACCATGGCATTCCAACCGAGTGTGACATTCCAGTGACATTCCCAGGGAGAGACCAATCTGCTTCTGGAGCTGGGGGCTTAGTGAGGAAGAGTTGGATTCGATTTTATGTTGAATATCCCACAGCTGATGTGTGCACATTTAGAGGGAATATTCAGAGGAGCAGCCAAAGCAAATGGGAGTTGAGAGTTGGCCTGACGTGGTTCTGACAAAGTACCTATGTGCCTCTCCAGTACCACCCCCAAATGAGGTCTGCTCTTGAAGATTCTCAGTTTTCCTTGATTAATGTCAAGAAAGAGAACACATTTTAGTGTTCACTGATGTATTTCTTCAATTGCCTTTTTGAAAAAAATCTGTTATTTTTTCAACACTTTTGGAAGGTCTTGAGCAAATAATGAGCTATGAGATACATAGATAAGTCTATAATATATCTATTATTCCATTATCAGATATAGAAAGATTCCTGTATAACCCAAAATTCAGTCCCCCATAGGTCTCTTTAATAATATGTGCAATTAATATGTACAGACCTATATGAATCCTTAATATATCCAAGTATGGTTATATTACTTGTTATTTTTCTTGGCTGTTGTAGGGCCTGAGTTTAAAAAAACAGTTAATTTTGAGAATTTGCATTTCTGTAAATTTACTGTTATAAACAAGTAGATTTTTATGGTACATCGGAGTCTAAAAATTGAAGTCTGTTTTTTCAGCATTTGAGTTCAGGGGTATTATTTCTGCACTTATATATGAAATTATGTAATTAGTGGGGTTGCAGCCAAAGTAGATGTGACACAGGTTCTGTCACTGCCAAAGTACAGGGTTTTTTTCTTCTCAGTTAAAAAATTTATATTCAAAACATTACCCTCTCTTGCTTATTTCATAAACACTCAATAAGTAAAATTGGAATATCTTATTTCAGGCTTACAAAGTTCAGGGAGAAAAGATGTCTGGTTTTGATACAAGTGTAAGCTCTGCAGTAGTTACAAACAGATCTTAATTAAAAACTTCTGCCTCATCTTTGTGCTCTCTGGATAACTGAGCTAATTAAAGTTGTCTTAATGAAATGTTTCTTCCAAGAGCCATTTGCATTTTACAAGCAAGCAGATACATTAGCATTTCTTACATTGTGTTGGACTGAGTAGATCAGTCACATTTAATTTTCAGTTGTATGAGTGAGAAGGCACCAGTTCAATGCTGGGGCCTTTTTGAAATTCTTGTGGTCATGTTAAATTCATAAAATAACAATTGCCACAATGTGCAGCTGTTCTTCTTTTCCTGATATTTCATTCAGTGACTGGATGTGCAACCAGTAGAGTTTTCAAACAGGTTTTCTGCTTTCATACTGTACAGACAGCCCTTAATGAGCTGTCCCTGCCTGGCACTAGTGCCCATGTGAATAAATGGTTTTACAGTAGACAGGCAAAGTCAATTAATTTGTTATTAATTACATTTGGAGGCACGAAGTTAAAGTGAAGTGAATTGTAAAGTGTCCAGTGAATTGTTTTTTTTTTTTAATTATGCAAATGTAGAAAGTGAAGTTGACTTTCTTACAGAGGTGAGCTTCTAGAAGTTTTGGGTTGAATTCAAACAAAATCTGTCTGACAGTTGCTTAATTTTATCTTTTTTCTGGATTATGAAATCTTCAGTTTGTGGTGAAATAGGTTGCTTAGTTACTGTGGCCATTGTAGTACAAGCTAGATGGTCTAATTTCAGTTATGTGGTGGAAAGATCCACGTGAAAGTCAAGCTTCAGAGCCTGTAAGTGATGTGAAACTAAACACAACAAACTGTGTATTTAGGCTAAACCTAATAAATTGTATCTTTAAATACCTGTTTCACCAAAGTTCATTATCTGTGACTTATGTTTACCAACTGGACAGTTTGCATAGAAGGCTGGTAGGTAAATTGGGTGGATTGCCCACCCACATGTGACCTTAAATACCTGAGAAATCTCACACTTTGCAAAGAGTTTTTGTATAACAGTCATTTGTATATAAGTTTAGTGGTTTATAGCTATTTGTCCTAACAGTTAAAATAAGCAGTAATAATTAATTTTGATTTTTTCTCTTTTTTTCCCCCCAAATGAGGAGTCGTTTAGCTGTTTTCTAGAACATGCACCAATTAATATTAGTAACAGAATTAAGGCAGAGGTTTGGGATGATGATTAGACATGCTGAAAAATTTGGAAGTTTGTGTGTAAATTGGTATGAACCAGTCTCCTCAAACGTATTCATTTTTCTGATTTTACAGAACTGAAAACAGTGCTGTTCTCAGGCTGTGCTATTTTTCTACTTAATGGTTTTGTTTTGTAAGAAGGGTGAGAATTCTCTTGTAATGAGTACTTTTTTTTTTTTTTGTTGGACAGTTTAAATTGGGTAGAATAAAATAAAAGAGTTTTCAGTGTTTCTAATGATGACTTTGATTAGCCCTGGACACCTTGTCACAAATCAGAATTCTACAATTCTGAAAGAAGCTGAAACAAAAGAGTTTCTTCATTGTTGTCCTATGAATGTGTTTTTCTTACAAGTAAAGTTACAGTAAATGCTGAAGGAAAAACATTGCAAGGCTTTTACAACTAAAAAACAGAGAACTGGTAAAATTAATGAGCATCTACTGAACTTTGCCATTGCTTGTTCTAATTTGAGCTGCTGTCACTGAGGAAAGGTTGGAAGCAGAGAACCTGTTGAAATTGGAAGAATGTCTTTTCCTGTATCTGTAATAAGTAAAAATAAAAATGATTTTATAGGTACCAAGACAATGTATTTTGATTCATGAAATGTGAATTGCAGTGTACTAACTCCCTTTATTTCCCTAGATTGCTAGTCATAGTGGATATGTACAAGTTGACTGGAAGAGAGTTGAAAAAGATGTAAACAAAGCAAAAAAACAGTTAAAAAAGCGTGCAAATAAGGCAGCTCCCGAAATCAACACTCTAATTGAAGAGGTGAGTCGAAGGTGATAAACTCCTTTTTACCAGTCAGATTTTCTTACCTTCCACTGCAGGTGATAATGAGTTGAAAATGCAGATGCAAAATTGGAATGCATTAAAAATAGTTTGGCTTTATAATTTACTTAAAGTTATCAGATTGTGCTGTCTTTTATTCATTCAGCTTTCTGGTTTGGTCACTGTTAAAAATGACACACGAATTTGTTCTTGGCAGGTGACGAAGCCAGTAAGGTCATGACATGGTAAAAGTTCAGGATGGTGTGGGTAAAACTACAAAGACAAAACCCAAATCTTCTTAGACTGCTGATAATAGAAGTACTTGTCTGGACAAGAATGACTTCTTTTGCAGAAAAGCTGTAGCTACTCTGTAACAGGAGTTGTGATTTTATCTCACTTTTATACATTTTGGAGAGTATCTGTCTGCAGAATCTGCTATGTTGAGAAGAGGTAGTTGTGATACTGATCAGTGTCACTGGGACTGTTTTACCCTGTCATTTGAAGACTTCCATTTAATCAATTTTGTGGTTGTTCGGGGTTTTTAAAACCTGTTTTTACATATTTTTCATGTTTCATACGTGCAATCTAAGTTTCATTCTGAATAACTGAGAATCCTGACTGGGAATGTGCTGCAGACAGTGCAGCAGCAGCCACACTGGTCTTCTGTAATTAACGAGTTTTGACATCTCAGATTAAACCTATATGGAGTTGCATATAGATTGATAAAAAATTATCTTAAATTTTAATGTGAATATGAACTGAAAGTTCAAGATTGAGGGTTTTCTTGCTGCTTCTGTACCTCAAATATCTTAACCTTTCCTTCCCTACTGTCCTGTAGAAATGGGTGGAATAGGATGGGGTTTTTGGTTTTCCTTTGGTTTTTTTTCCAATCAGATTATATGAGTTTCTTGTAACCGTGTGTTAGTTGCCAATCTGGAGTGTTTGAAGCAAAGGATTTCTGAAATGGCACATTTGATAAAAGGTGTTATACTCTGTGCTGCTACTTCATGAAATACTCTACACCCATGTCATCATACATAAGTGCTTTTTATTTCTAGGATTAAGTTGTAGGAAACTGGCTCATAATGGAGTGTATTTCTTTTGCAGTGATCTTCCAAAAAGTAGTATTTTTTCTTTAAAACAATTATCATGTGATTGCAGTTGAAGTCATGGTGGTGCTTGTGCTTTTTTTGACAAGGTAGTTTGTAAAACATGTCTTATTTTAATCAAAACAAGAATGGTATTGGCATGAAATTGCTGTAATAATTCCTCTGTATTTTGACTTTTTAAAGGTTTAATGTATTTAAAAAATATTGTTAAAAGACAGCTGAGAGTCAGTTTGCATTACATTGGTGCCATCTATTTTTATATGGTTTTAGACTCATCTCTTCCCACTGCACCCTTCTCCACAAGTTTAGTGTTTTTGTTTCCAGGAAGTTATGATAAGTATAAAATAATAATGTCAGACACAATTAACTTTATGAATATCACTTTTCTTCTCAGTCAACAGAATTTATCAAACAGAACATCGTGGTGTCCAGTGGCTTTGTTGGAGGCTTTTTGCTGGGGCTGGCGTCGTAAAGACCTGAACATCTCTTCCAGATCACTCTCTGCAAGCAGTGTAGGTCACTGGACCTGCCAGAGCAAGACAAGAGGACTAAGCAGACAACTTGGGAGCTTTTACATTTCAGGCTTTTGCCTCTTGAAGCTTGGTAAAACTAGGATTTGCTGAAAACTGTGCAGCGTGCTCATTATAGCATTTCTGGGCAAAACTGGTTCATCCTCATCATGTCTCTTTTTATCTGTGGCCTTTCAAGATCTAGCATTTTTTAAAATGTTATTCTTGGAATATAGCTATGTAACCATACTATAAGAATGAAAGCTCCATTTTTATGTTTTCATTTAAATACTGTTTATTTAAAAAGTATTTTTCTTCATGCGGTAGTAGGTAGTATCAATGACTACATACTGTATATGATATTATGTTTTCAGCCTCCTGGCTGTCCATCTTCTTTGGAAGTCACTGCAATAATCTGTAATACCTTTTTACAGAGTATTAAATAACAAAGAATCATGAGCTTATTAAAGGTGAAAATTCATTTTGGCTTGGGCGTACATAAAAAATAAGAAAGTCTCTCAATTTTAGCCTGCGGGGATCTGGTGCCAATGTTTGCCCAGACAGGTTTTTAAGATGGTTTTAGTGATTTGTTACCAAGTTATTCTAAAGAAGCTGATAATCCAAACAGTCAGTGCATTTTGCTGCATTTCAAACTTGAACCTTTCAGAAGTTCCTACCCAAGGAAGAGTTTTCCCTGCCCCGATTTCTCTAGTCTTTACTGTAGCAGCAGATGAATGTGAACTGGAATCTCTCCCACCAGGTTTCTGTTGGGTTGCTGTTCACTTCTCTGAGCAGCAATAATGGTTCAGTAGCATCAGATGGATGGATGAGTATGAGCTTGGATACACAGGACATGGGATGTTGGGCATATTAACCTGCTCAGTATTTAGATTTGTGCATCCCTGGGCTCCAGAGGTTTATATTACATGTTGACCTCGTGTTTGTGGCGTGCTTGTGGCCAAGGTGAGTAAGGTATGAAGCATGTCCTGCATACCTCTGAGCTTTAAGGGTTTCATCAAGCCTGGTTAAGTCTTTGGAAAATAAATCTTAGTATACACACCTCCAAACCCAAGGTACATGAATACCAATGAATCCTAAATATTTTGTTTTAAATTGACTATCTGAAGTTATATAAGCACAGTTGCAGTTTATTGGAAATGGGAAGCCCACGAAGAATGTGTCTGCTGGGTTATCGGGGATTTAGAATAAAACAAAGAAAGATGAAAATGTTAAAATATGAAAGCTTTTGCTGTGATGTTCAGCCCAAAGAATAATGGGAAGGTCACCAACCAGTCAGCTTTTTTCTGCTGATGAAGCTCATGGGTTTTTTGGCACATTCCAAAGGGTACTGAAGCCAACTGACATGAGTCATCCACCCTGAGTGGAATGAACTGGGTATCCTGAAGGGCTTTGGGGATGTAGTGACCACCTCAGTACCATGAACCTGTAAATGTGCATTTTTGGTGTACTTTGTGAAAGGATTTCAAAGGAGCATCCTTTAGTGAGCTTGTTAAAAAGGCTGCTCATGTGACCAAGGAATTTACTTCATTGTTAGAAGTAGAATTAAAACCAGAAGTATCAGTAGGATGCAAGAGTGATTTCTGCAGAGGAAAGTTGTTTGGCTATTCTGTTGGCATCATGTGAAATTTTCAGTCAATGAGTCGAGAATTGATTGAAATACATTTGAGGCTTTTTTAGTTTTACTTTTTGAGTTAGATTTTATTTTTTAAGCCTTTGGAATAAGGTACAATGTTGTACATGTAAAACTGTCTGAGGGACTAAAAAGGCATGGAGGAATGGTGTTATTGAAAAGGTGAACACTGGTGATTTGTGCTGGGATTGGCTTGATGTCCTGGACTCCTGACTGGAAAAGGAGAATGGCTGCTGGCACAGCAGGACTTGCTGATGCAGTTCTTTGGGCTGGTGAGGCAGAGGGGATGTGCCAGCAGCTCCAGGGACAGCTGGCAGGGTGAGGTGGTGATGGAGTGGCAGCTGTGGTAAAGGACCAAGGTAAGTGCAGCTCTCCTTGCAAATACATGAGATTTTTTAATGTGCCAGCTCCGACCAGTCTCACCTGTGTGAGGGGATGCTCTGTAAAGGTACAGTCAAAAAATGGATGCTGATGGGGTTGGGAATGGAGTGTAACAGGAATGTTGGGTTTCTGGGGGTGAAGTCTTCTCTGGGATGATTTCAGAGTTGCTGTTGCCCTCTCTGACAAAAGGCTAAGAAGATTCAGAGGAGAAAAGCTGGTGGGGCCCTGGCACAGGTTGCCCAGAAAAGCTGTGGCTGCCCCTGGATCCCTGGGAGTGTGCAAGGCCAGGTTGGACAGGGCTTGGAGCAACCTGGGGTAGTAGAAGGTGTCTCTGCTTAAGGCAGGGCAGGGTGGAACTGGATGATCTTTAAGGTCTCTTGCAGCCTGAACCATCCTATGGTTCCATGATTATAAAGGAGAAATATGGACTAAAAGTTTTGGAAGACCATTTTGCGGGGGTGGGGTGGAGGTGAGTGGTTAAATCAGTTTTAGAAAGCTGATTAAGAAGGAAAGTGTTAGAAATACTTAATGAAAGGCTGACCCAGCATTTCTATAGTTTTTATTGTATAGCTGAAGAGCTTAAAAGTGGAGAACATGGACCTAGCAGTGGTAAACAGCTTTCCATAATGTTCAGTGGGTCTGTGGAATTAATTTCTGGTGCGTGCTACTGAGATCAAGGAAGAGCCTTTCATTCAGGGAAAGATGGGGCAACATGGCAAGGGTCTCAGTTATATCTAAAGGTCAGAGAAAAACCACTTAAGATTTCTCTGGCCATAGTTAATAGATTGGTGCAGTTCATGATAAAATTCCAGCTGATCCTACCTTTTCCCTCTACAAGCTTGTGTAATTTTTCCCCTCAAGTAGTTGTTAGCAGCCAGTTTTCAAAGTTGAATGCTAAGATAATGATTGAGGAAGGCATGGCATATATCCCCCTAGTGAATGGCTTTTGAAAGCTTATTAAATATGCATTTCGGGAGAGATTGCTAATATTTGTTTTCTGCTATCTTAATGGGATAATCTATTTCCTGAAATTATTTCTTTTTAGTTAAAGAAGCATTGGGCAGTACATTTTAATTTAAGGTGAGATGCCAGCATGATCTTATTTCTGAATTTTAAGAGGCCAGAATATGGCTAAAACTTTGAAGGCTGTTTCTGCTTCAGCAGCCAGACTGAAAATTAAATTGTTGTAGTTAAAAGATAGAGCTGTCTTCCAGATTCAAGTGCATTTGTCATGAGGGCTTAGGGGGAGAGGCAAACAGTAAAATGCAGGAGTCAGGACTGTAATTCAGTAATTCTGCCTATGCAGACTCCATAAATTACAATGAATTCAGTAATGTGAAAAAGAATCAGTAATACCTCCCCCTAACCTTTTGAAAATTGTTGGAAATCTCAAAGAATTACTTTAAAAATCAAATTTTTATGGTATGCACCACCCTGGGGTCAGTAGGTGATAGCAGAAAAAGATAATGTTCACTTAAAGTAGAACAATGTGACATTTTGGAAGGGAGATTGGGCACAAAAAAAAAAAGAAAAAAGAAAAAGGTTTAATTCACCCTAGGACTGTGCATGGGGTGGGTGGATGACTGGGGAGAACAAGAGTCAAATCTACCAGGGGAAGGAGGTGCCATCCTCCCTTGTTGGGTTGGGAAGCAGGTCTGATGCAGTGTGGTGACATCCCAGTACTGGGACATGTGGGAGAGCTGGTGTTTCTTATCTTGGGGCAGTTTGGGAAGTGAGTCAGCTGACATTCATCAGGACCTGTAAGACCAGAAGCCAATTTTAATTAAGATAATTGTGGGGTGAGTGTGCACAAAACACCTGATGCTCATACAGCACAGCCTGAACCCTTGGTTATATTTGGTCCCACATTCAAGCTTGGAGGCATCTAAATCTTGGAGTGCTGTGGGACGTGGCACAGAGGTGTAATATGGGATCTTGTGCTCACAGCCTGGGCTGGACTCAGCACAGCAAACTCCAGCACAACTGGTGCCAGGCTTGGACCTAGTCTTGCTGGACCTAGGCTGACTCCAACTCATAGCTTGGGTAGGCCAGTGCAGTGGTACAGATTTGTAGTGTTCATGGAGTCTACACTCAGAGGTGTTCTGCCTCCCTCACCTCTCCCCTTTTCACAGTTCCTCAGAGCAGTCTGTGTTCTTCCCTCCCTGCTGTAGTTTTGCCTGCCTTCTGTTTTTTCCACAGCTCCCAGGAGCAGAACACGACTTCATACACTGAGCTGTGAAAAAGAGGAAATTCAGTGCTTCAAAATGAGGGGAAGTTGGGATAAAATCCCACAAGTCAGCTCAGCTATGGGACTTCCCAGCAGTAATGCCACTGTCTTAGCTCAGGGAAGCTGGAGGCCACATTCCCTTACGTTTTCCTGGGAAACCTCTCCTTCTCCCTAGTCTAGTGCCCTACCTTCCAAACCATAAGGTGTTTTGGCATGAGATAACCTTGGTCTCTGCTGCTGACACATTCTGGGGTGTGGATGTATCTCAGTGTTCATAGAGCATGGACAGGACCTTGGGTCTGGTCACCTCAAAGTTTACCTGAAGTCATTTGTAAACAGTTGAATGAGCTGCTTGAGGTGGGAATGCTCCAACAGGAAGAAAGGAAAGCAGGTTACTCCCAGGACATTTGGCTGCCCATTTGGTAGGATGCTTACCTAGGAACTGGAATATATTGTTACACATTCAGTCCTTGATAAGACCTTTTTGATTTCACCATCAAACCACACAAAATCAAGTCCTTATAGCCCTAATTGGTTAAAAACCCATTTCTGCACATGTGGACTGTAAATTTTTAAAAAATACTTAATATAAAATGTTAATCCACAAAGAGAATTGAGTATTGAACTATATTATTCCCATTTAATGTAGATAATTTGATATTTTGTCACAACAACTCAAACACTTGCCATACACATTCATGAGACCTGGAGAATTAGGACAAATATATCTGGCATGATTTGTAATTTAACATCTTATTTTCTTGAAGTATTAATGATGAAGTAGAGGTTATTCTGTTTTCTTGTGTGCTTAACAGACACTGAACTCATATTGGAGCCAAATTTCACATTTTTGTTTACAGATTTCAAATCCTCTCCAGTGAGGCAATCAAATGCCTTGATAGCCTCCATGTTGCTGAGACAGAAATCTAAGCCAAAATACATATGAATTAATCTGTAAATGTAAGAAAGCCCTACAGATGTGTGAAAAGAATGTTTGAAAATCAAGAGTTGCCAAATATTATTTCAAAATCCACTTGGACCAATAAAGAGGAGGAAGGAAAATTAACAGCAATCAGGGAGCCTGTGTTCTTAGTGTTCCTATAACAGTGTATGAGTGTCAAAAACCATTGAGAAAATGCCTTCCTACAACATAATCATATTTTTTCTATTTATATGGAATATAAATGTATGACATATGAGATCTAGTTTTCAAACTTAAAAGCTGAATTGTGTGCTGGCTTCTTTAGATTTGTTTTGAGGCTGCATGTGCAAGCCAGGCACATGCTTCAGAGACTCGCCGGTTTGTATGTGAAAGCCAAGGCAGAACAAACCAGGGAAGGGATGCACAGCTCTTGCCTCTCTTTGTGTTATTACAGAAATCTCTGGTTAGGCTTTGAGACCCTTGGAATCAGGAAAGCAGGGAGTGCTCACGGTGGGGGAGTTAAGGGTAAGGCACAAGAGGAGGAATTTGTCAGAACGTGGGTGTCCAGCTGGGTGCCCTGTATCCTGCTTATGTCCATGTTCTGTGGCAAATCTGCCTTACTGAGAATCACAGACTCACTGAATGGTTTGGGGTGGAGGGGATCCTCAAGATCATCTCATTCCAACCTCCTGCCCTGGGCAGGGACACCTTCCACCAGGCCAGGCTGCTCAGAGCTCCATCCAGCCTGGCCTTGGACACTTCCAGGGATGAGACATCCACAACTTCACTGGGCAGCCTGTGCCAGGGCCTCACCACCTTCACAGGGAAGAATCCTCCTAACATCTGATCTAAACTTGTTTGAAGCCATTCCCCTTTGTCTTGCCACTCCATGCCCTTCCAAACAGCCTCAGACTTTTCCATTGGCCTCCTTCACGTACTGGGAAGCCACAATCAGGTCACCCCAAAGCCTTCTCTTTTCCAAGCTGAGCAATCCCAATTTTTCCTTGGCCTTTTGAACCCCATAGGCAGAGGCTGCAGGAGTAGCAGCTCTGCTGGGGAAGGCCTGGGGATTATGGTGGACCTGGAATTTGAAGGATCTCTGGAGTCACTGCATCTGGCAGCAAACACAAGCTGAAGTGCCTCAGGAGGAGCATGGTCAGCAGTTATGGAAATCTGTCACCTGCCTGTCTGTCCTCAGCCCTGGGGGACCTCACTTGGAATACCATGACTGCTTTTGGGCCCTCCACTTCAAGAGAGGTGCTGAGAAAGAAGAAAGGGTCCAAAGAAAAACACCTAAGCTGCTGAGGAGTCTGAAGCATCAGGACTACCAGGGGAGCTGAGGTTGTTCAGCCTGGGGAAGGCTGAGGGTGAATCTGAGGCAGCTACAGCCACCTGAGGGGGACTCACAAAGGTGATGGAGCCAAACCCTTCCCAACAAGGGGCAGCAGCCACAAGAGCTGTGGCTTGGGAAGGTCACACTGGACATGAGGAAAAGATCTTCCAGCAGGAGGGTGGTGCAGCAGCAGGACAGCTCACCCAGGGAGGCTTTGGGTGCTCCCTCCTCAGGAATTTACAGGATTTGGCTGAACAAAACTGACCTGACACAGCCCTGGCTGCTGCCCAGCCATCCTGCTGTGAGCAGAGAGCTCCAGTGCTCCTCTCCTGGGTGTTTTTATCCCACTTGCCCCCTCCATCCTTCTTCTGGGTTTAGCTTTGTGCTCCTTCACATCTGAACATGCAACAGAAATGCTTTCTGTGGCTGTTCTCTTCTTACTGTTCACACAGAGCAGGAAAAATAGATGCTGAGAGGGTGTGGCACTGCAATTAATTCCAAGTTTTCACTTAAAGAAAAGAAAAGAAAAGAAAAAGGATAATTTATTTATTTTCTCAGCATTGAAAAGATTAGAGACCTGCCAGGTTATTTTTTGGTGATACCGGTTTTGCTTTTAGAAAATTAAGATCCTCTGGTAGCTGACACACAGGAATTCATGTATGTGTGTGGTTTGCTTGGATCTGTTGCAGCAAATTCTTAAATATGGAACAGCCAGAAAAAAATGCATTTCTTTTTTTTTTTTGATAGGCACTCCTACACTAATTTAAAAATAGTAAATTGGGGCAAGGTAAGTATCACAGAGCCTGATGTGAAAAAAATACATTGATAGAAAATAAGGAATAGAATATGTGATGAAGATTGACATTGTAAGTAAAAAAAAGCAGAGGGAAAAAATAACACAGAATAATGGAAGATGCAAAGTGATTAGGGAGCACCAAGAGAGATGGGAATGGAAAGTTGGTGACAGATGAGGCTGATAAGGCAAAGGGCCTAAAGGAATTCCTCGCCCCAGTAATCACAAAGGGAGCAGAAGGCAATATCCCAGGAACTGGGATTTGTTTTCCTCAGGGAAGGAAGGAAAATGTCAAAAGGTTTTACTCTCACACTGGAGTGGATAATAAGGCAATTAGTACTATTAAAAAGTTCTCAGAGCACCCAGACTGGAGTAATAAATCACATCCCAGCATTGTAAAGGGAGTGGGAGATGCTGGAAAGCTTTTGTGGGACAGTTGTGATGACTTACTGGAATGGGAATTACTGAGGACTGGTGAGTGTTTAATGAAGTTTGGGCATTTACAGATCTCTAAGCTTGACTGCACTTGACCTCAGGAGAAACTAGTCACTGGTGAGTCATGGCTGTATAGATTTGTAAGTGGCAACATGAATATATTATTAAAAATACACCATTTTAACATATATGCCACAGGAGAAGTATATAATACAAATTATTTGGAGTCTACTGCACAAAAGATTTATGCAAATATCTCTATTAATAGGATTTCTCAGTGCAAATCCTTTCTTGACAATAGGAGAAGAGCAACGGTATGCTTATGATTTACTTTTGTAAAGGGTTTCTGACATTTCTACAATTTCAAATGGTGTTTTTCCCTACATTAGGGATATTAGAGAGGAAGTAACTGGTAACATTTTGCAAAGCTCTGTGAATACGTGAAGGATGCATTTTCTCCACAGGTTGAATAAGAAGGGAGAGGAATACAAATCCTTCATATGCTATACCTACCCACACCTTCATTTGGTCTCCACACCTTTGTATTGCTTGACGCATTTTAGAAAGAGGCACAATTCCTTTCTAATATGGTTTAACTGCTGCCAATAAAAATAAAATAAAATAAAAATTACAGGCAAACTTCTCTGCTTGATATTTTGGGCTGGTTGAACCCTGTATTGCCCAGAGGAGCAAGATATGGTTATTTTCATCCATCCCAGGGACTGAGCTGTGGGGGCTGCCTGTGGTGGGGGTGACAGGGCATGGACTGACAGCCCAGGCTCATCCAACTCCCAGCCTGGAGCAGCCTGAGATGAAAAAGGGCTGAAGGAGTAAGACTAGGCAGGAGGAAGGTCATTCACTGCAGAGGGTGTTTCATTTACCTTCTCCTACAGCTGCTTTCAGTTCCTTCCTTGGGGAGCACCACAGGGACCTCTGTTCAAGGGGAAAATAAAGAAATAAGGAAATGGGATGGAAAAATTGGAACAATTTGAGTGGAGCAGCCTCTGCGGAAAGCGTTTGGATAAACCAGTCCCTGTCCAGATGGCAGGAGAAATCAGCTGCCAGAAGATGCCAAATGAAAGGGTGGACAAGATGCTTCCCAGAGTGCTTCCACAGTGCCCAGCACCAACAGCACACCCCTGACTGGGCTGGCCAGAGGAAATCAGTGAGGCAGGAGCTGTGGGAGCAACAGCCTGTGTGGAAAAATCACCACTGGGAAAATGAGAGCAGCATTCAGGGACACAAAGGTCACCCTGTCTACAGCAGCCACCCTGCCCAGTGCACTGACACAGCACCTGCCTGAGGGGCTTCTTCTCAGCTCATCCTCCAACACCCCCTCTGCTCTGCCCAGCACCTGCTGTGCCAGTTTGGGTGCCCAAGCTCATCTTTGGTTGAGTTTCAGCACTCAGGAAAATTAAAGGTATAATTGAGTCCAGCTGGAATTGACCTGCTGAGGACCAGAAATCTGGTAGGGAGCCAGTGAGTGGCCATGTGTGTGTCCAAGCAGGCACCATCCCCTGGGGTTTGTGCTCTGTCACCCACCTGAGTCCTTGCTTCACCTCGAGGTGTCAGGGTTAATTCCTGCTTTTCCACACCATGGAACATGGACAAAGCACAGCCATACCCCTGGTGTTGTTCAGCAGCTTCTCTCCATGTGTGGGACAGAACCCCTGAGGCTGGCAGGGACAGCAGGAGCTCAGAGCAGATGCATCTCAAGGGACAACAGGTATCCCAAAAAACTGGTTATGCCCGTGCAGTGGGAGGCAACACCAGAAACATGACCTGATAATTTCTAATTTCTGACCAGTCCCCAGACTGCCTCACCTTTTTTCTCTTGTTGTTATTTTAAAGGATTCACTATATTTCCCTGCAGGTGTTTTCCCTCTTGAATTCTTGAGCTCTACCCTGAACTGTTCTTATCTTTCCCACCTCTGACTGTAACTGTACCTCTCTAATCTGTACAGGGACTTTCTGGGGGCTTTTTCAGAGCCTGACTCAAGGTTACACAGCTGTGCTGTGCCAGAGCTGGGCTTTGGGTCCTTGCCTTGTACACAGGCAGCTGAGTTCCTTGGAGAGGCTACAGAGACTGGGGGAGCAGCACTGCACTGCCTGTGTTATGGTGTGGGGATTTTGGGAAAGACAACCAAGCCTGTAAAACCATGGTTTTCTCCTCAGGCGGGCACTGCCCCGATTCTTATTGACTTGAGGGTGACAAGGCAATGCCCACAGCTGTTACCCATAATTTTTGCTGCTCATGAGGAGCTATATGACATGCAAAACTCGTGTTTGCTGAGTGAAATTTGAGCACAAGTATTTCTTCAAATTGCTAAAAGTGATACCATTCCTCTCCATGTACTACTCTCAGTTTTGGGGCTGGGTGTCTTCCAGCCTGCTCAGCATCAGGAGACACACACAGTCTTGTTTTCTCCTTGCTTCTTCTTTGATCCCCTTCAGGACAATGAGCAGTGATGCACTTGATCTCCCCAGAGCCATTATCTAAACTGGAATGGTGGTGTGAGGCATCCACAGGTGTTGCATGGCTTTTCAAAGCCTGTCAGCCCTTCTCATGGACGAGCAGCAGTGCTGACTGATTCTGGATGTCAGAGAGGGCTCGTGTTCCTTGAAAAGCAGGCTCCATTCTTCAGAGAAGGCAAAAGGTGTTTTGTGCAAGTTTCTTTCTGAAGAGAGAAGACACACCAGAGCCAGACACACACAGAGCTGAAGTGGCAGCATCAGTCCCACCCCAATGAGAAAATGCTCCCAAGTGACTTCCAAATTCAGTGTATTTTGCTTTTGTTGTTTATCTGCTCTGCTTTTCCTAATTTCCAGCATGGTAAGAAGTAGGAATTGTATGGTGCTATTACTCAGATTACCTAATGTAATTTTCCTTGGCTCAGCAGTGACTGAGGCCACTGCAAGTTCAATAGGGGATAAGAGGCACCAGTCAAAGTCTCCCAATATTTTTGTTGGAACAAAATTGCAAACCTTTATCTCACTAAAAGAATTTACAGATTGCAGATGACACTGGTAAATAAGAGTAACAATTTCATGTCTGACATATCGCCTCCCAAAGGACTAAACCTTTGCTGCAGAGGGATAGAGATGGTTTTCAAATGGTCATTCCTGTCTCTTTCTTTTATGAAAACTGCCTATCTTGTGGACAAGTGGTACAAAAGCAAAATAATTTGGAAGAGTTATTTTAAAGCTGAAATCAAGTTCTCAGAAAATCTGTCTCCCAGTCTTCCAGTAGGTATAAGGTTATTGTAAAGAGGATTATCATCACTTGCTCATCATGTCCATCAAAACAAGAACAAGAACAAATCAGATTTGAAGTAAAGAAGATTTAGGACAGCAAACACAGAAAATTTCCTAACGATGGGAATCAGGCAACACTGGAAGACATAACCCAGGAATGCCCTTATATACCCTTGACTAAAATCTGTATTGTTCCACAGAGGGATTTAAATCACTAAATCAGAATGACATAAGAACCTTTAATCCTGGCATCTGCTATATTTGTAACTGGAATGTTTTTTTCAGTCTTTTTAATTTTTTAATATTTTTTTAGATCCTGTATTAGTATGCCAATGAATTGTATAAAACAATGAGTGTCATTTGCAGTGTCTCACTGTGATCTAGAAAGGAGGTGGGGAAGCAATATTGAAGGTGACACAAAGTTATCTGGGTTAGGCTGAGCCAATGGAGAGGAAAGAATTCCCAGGACTTTTGTCCAGTCTGAGCATGAAGGCATTGGGACAATAAAGCTGTGTTGGTTCTCATCTATGCAAAATCATGTCCAGCAGATGGAGTGACCTGAAGCCCTCTGCACAGGGCTTGGTCCTAAATCACAGACAGCAAAGTCAGGGAAAGATTGGGAAATTCACCTGGAAGTTCAGTGTAAACCAGTGGTCAAATCACAAACAGGGTGTGGGGGGATATTTGGAGTGGAATAGAAAACAGGTGCAACATTATGACATTTCAGTGCCATGAGGGTTTAGTGATTCCCCTGGAATAGTGGATCTGGTTCTGGTCAGCCTAATGCTCTGCAGAGACCTGCTCAGAAGAGCTGATTTAGCTTAAGGAGCTTACTCAGATCCCTCTGCAGACAGGAACGGGCTCTGGCTCTCTCCTAAGAGATATTTCAAGGATCTCATGGTAAGTGACTGTTCTCCAGCACCCTTCAGAACAACCAGGTTTTCTTCCTTAAAACAGGGGCAGCCCTTTCTCTATGAAGATACAGAAATATAAGGCAAGATTCATGAAAATCGTGGGAGAAGTTGGGGGAAAAAACCCAAATGAAAACTGAGGAAGCTGATTTACACAGGGAGCAATCAGAACTGCACAAGCTAAGAAAAACAAGAGCAGGGAGACCTGGCACTTCTGACTTTTTCATAGTCAGACAGTAAAACCCCCCAGTGACACGGAGGCAGGGGATGAGAAGAGAGGAAGGCTGTTCCACACAATGAGGGGATGAAGCTTCACTGCCTTGACAGCCTTGCAGGATTAAAGAAAATATCATCCTCTCCTCAACTGATGGGACAACCAGCAGCTGTGCTGGAAGGGCTGCAGTAGCCCCAGGGCTTAGGTTGCTGCATGTCAGATCACAACTTCACTGAATGTGGAAGCTGGAGACTCTCTCATTTACCCTTCTTTCATCAACAGGCTGTTTAATCCCTGGGTACCTCCTCACACAGATTCTGTGTTCCCCTCATGTCTGGCCCAGCTACCTCCAGAGACAAAATATCCCACCCTCTGCATCCATCCCTGTGATCTCCTCAGACAGTTCTGAGTGAGAACACAGCTGCCAGCTGTACAGAAGGAAAAGGGGACACAGGGACAAGCCTGAATGTGCACCTTGGAGCCAGTAATGAGCCAGGTTGCCATGAGTGGAAGGCCAACCATCCCCTCACCTTTCCAGGCTCCTGCCAGGCCATAACTGCAGAGACACACCAAGATATCCTGGGTGAGAAACAATGACACACTAATTTACAACATCCCACTGACCCTCTTGTTTCTAATTCCCTGGCTTCACAATTCCCTGCCTCTTTTAACAGAAGCACTATATTTGTCCCCTTCTAGTCTTCTTTAAAAAAGGCACTAAGCTTTCTGAACTTCTCAGCATCATCTGCTGCTTTTCCTACCCATGGAGTAATTCTTCCCTTGTTTTCCCTTTCTTTTCCTTTTTTGTTACTAAAAAAGTGCCCTGAAAGTGCCTTATTAGTATAAGCAAAGAATAGGAAAAGTACTTTATTTTGTGCTTTAGACTTTCTGATTTTGTCTCTGTATGCTCATGCTGAGCTATTTTTAAGATTCATTTTTAGATATTTGACCTAGTTTCTATGTTCTCTACTCTCCCTTCTTGCACTTGAGATCAGAGAAGAGCTTGTGATTTCACAGATATCTCCTACTGCATTTCCTGTCCTTTTTACACACTGGGAGATTTTGTGGTTCTGATGCTACAGTATTTTATTTATTTATTTATTTATTTATTTATTTTTAATGAACCATCAACTCATTCTGGAACTCCTTTCTTCCATGGATTTGATTCCCACAGGAATTTATCCTCTGTATTAAGTCTGCTGCCTTCAAGTCCTTTGTCTTGATGTTGATGTTATCCTCCCCGCATTCCCTGAGGCTTACAAATCCTGTGACTCTCACTGACATTGTCCTTCACTTTCACATTCCCAAGTTATTCCTCTCCCCTGGCAGGAACTCCAGGACTCCACCTGGGAAGCTGCTTTCTGTACTGCTGCCGGGCAAAATGCTGGTGACACCCACCAAGGGCTGTGCCCTACTTTATCATGTCCCTCAGAACTAGGAGGGTGGGTAAAGACCCCCTCAAACCATTTTGCTCTGTTTCTTTGTTGAGTTGTTTTTTTTTCAAATGACTCTGCTACCTGCTCAAGAGTCACTCTCCCCTCTCTGAATTCCTTAGTTAGGGGTAAGAGGCAGAATGTAATGGATGTGATTTTTACTGCATTATTTCTTGCTACCATTTAGAGATCAGGTTTATCTCACTCCACACTCTCTGTCTGAGAAGGGATGTGTGTATCTGCTTTTCCCTCGCCGCTTCCTATTTCTCCAGTTCAGTTCACTGCTTTCCATTCCTCCCTGCTGCCCACAGCCTCATGCAGACCCTGCAGAGCATCCTGATGGGAGGGGAGGGCAGAGCCCTGGCTGTCCCTGACCCTTCCCTGCTTTGGAGCTGCACAGAGCAGCGAGTGCCTCTTCACAGGCAAGACCTCTAAGGGAGATTACTTCACCCTTCCAAAAAGTCACATAAATTAGGCAGTAAAATTTTGCCCAAACCAGCAGCCACGACTTGACTATCAGGACCACTTTATTTCCCATTTCTTTAATAGGCAGCTTTTCTTCTTGAACATAGACCGCTCAAAATTTGATGCTGAGATCACTCAGTTCAGTCTGATTCGATCTTGTCATCTTCACTATGAACTGTCCCTACAATTTGAAAAAGAAACATCATAGCTACATTAAATACCAATAAAATTATGTGCAAATACAAAGATTAACTCATTCAAACTTGATTTTTCACAGCATGATCCTGTCCTCCTCATCCACATAAAAGTTATTCAGCCGCAAAAGGCCCTTGAGCATAGCATGACATTTACAGCATCCCTGAGTGTTTCTTGTTTGTTTCTCATAAATTTCCTTTGGTAATAACTTAGTCACTCAGCAACACTCTACAGCACACACATACATTACATGATTATCTCATATTTTATACAACACACGTTAAAGTAATTAATTTTCCCTGGCAAATGTCATACCAGTTAGTTCATCGTTAGGAGCCAAATATTTGTGCAACCATTTGTTACAAATGTATGCACAACCACAGAACACTTCAGCTCCCTGGTATTTATTAAATGTAATTTAAAGGGACACTGTCAAGGCTGTTACAATCTCAACTTTCACAGTAGTTTTTGTTCCAGTTGAAATTCCCTTAAATATTGAACTTATATACTTATTTGTGGACTAACCTTGCTACAGCATTTAGCACACAAAAATAAATATGGTCTTGCTGTGGTGTGGAATGTGCTAGTGACCAGCAAATGTCTGGCATGGCAGAAGGGTTTTGTCTCTCTTCTTTATCCTTTCACTGACAGGATCTGGAGTTTGCCCCATCTGTAAGGTAGAAACAGCAAAATACCATAGCAAGGTACTTCGTTCATAAAAATAACTGATATTAATCACAAGTTCAAAATGAACTCCAGGTGAAGACATTTCTTTCTGTGCTATCACAGGTTGCCTCCAAACAAAGAGACAAAACCCCACCAAGACAGCAGCTCTGATTTCAGTGCATGGAAGCCAAGTTAGCCAGGAAGGATCAGGATCAGTTGCCTTGAAAAATGTATTTTAAGGGCATGAAACCACCTCTGATATATAGTGAAGTCCGCTTCTCCCATCCCTGAAATTAGGGCTTACCCATACCCCTCACACACTGATAGGAAAGCAAAGCCCTTCAAAGTGCATTTAGAGAGAGGAAGAGCAGCAGTGGAGCCTTGCAGAGAGAAATTGTGCTCAGAGACTCGGCAGGCTGAGCCAGACGTCTCCATTCAAGCTAACAGCCCAATAAATCCTATTCCCTGCAGATCATTTATTCTTCAGCACGTTCAATCAACAGGTTTAGAAAGGAGGACCCGACACTTTTCTCACTTATTTTGGCCTTCTATGAGAAAAGCAGCAGTGAAGAAAAGAAGCAGAACAAGTGGGAATGAGAAGGGCTAGGAGGAAGCACAAACCTAAGAAAGCAGGAAGGCAAGGGAAAGAAATATTGAAAAGAAATATTGAGAAGACATAGCAGAGGAAAGCAGAGATGAGAGTAACTGGAACAGTGCAGCACATTGGTGAGAGAGAGTTCTTTTAGGTTATTGTGCATTGCTGCTTTTTATTCAAGGAAGATGAACTCGGACTGGAACAGGCAGAGAAAAAAGCAGAGCTGGGAGTTCAGGAGAAACATGAACTATCACACAGGCAGTGTGCCAAAAAGTCTGGTTCACTAAACTTGGCCGAAAGCTGAAGGGAGATGTGATTGCTATCTACCGTTATGTAAGGAGAAGGCATTGCATGGCAAAAAAAGAAATACATTATTCAAAGGACAATGCCAAAACAAGGATCAAAAGGATCTGTTTCCCAAGAGTGCCCTTAGGCTGGAAGTTAGAATAAAGTCCTAATCAGCAAAGGAATTAGGTTTGGGGTAAACCTCAGTTCCTAACCCATTCATAATTGACTGATCTTGGGAAGCTGGTATTGACCAAGGCTTTTGATCCATAGAGATGACCCAGCTACCATTAAGACAGAGCTTGATTAAGAAACGATTTCTGGGATAGTGCCTGCAATTGCCAATATCTTGGTCTCTGTGACAGAGGGGATTACTGCCACTCCTGTTCTGCTATTATCCTGGCAGGCTTCACCAATTTTAAGACCACTTCTTGGAAACCCAAAATCCACTTGCCGCTTTGATAATTTATACTGCCTTAATTTTTTGTTCCTATGGACAATGAGCTATCATATGTGAAGGAGAATGGGATGAATTCTCAAAGCAGCTTTGATCTGTCCTAGATCCTCAAAGCAGCCTGCAAGAATATCTTGAAAGCTTTTTATTTAAAATAAGTGTCATTTCCTCCCCTCTCATTTTGATTGAAATAGATGATGAATGCAGAGCAAATTGTACTCTAAGCTTGATTGTGAAAGCAAGTATAATTCTAAACCAGCCTTGATCAATAGCAGTTTCTGGTAATTGACTGTAATCTATCTATCTATCTATCTATTTATTGCCATGGGAATTTTAAATATGGCTGGTGGGTTTTTTTGTTGTTTTATCCATCAGCTACAAAGATGAAGCTTGAAAATGGAGGATGGGAGAAGAGGGAGGAATTGATCAGCGATGCAGCCTCAGCTGATGGCATATCCTCAAGGCAACTTGCAAGACTTGGGGAAAGGCTGACAGAATTTTCCTAGGCAGAAGAGAACAGACTGGTAAGTCTGGCTGAACAGAGCCAGGGCTGGGGTTTCTTAGGGGCTTGAAGTGCCTCCTTAGCTGGATGGGACAGCTTTGATAATGGAGAGTCAGGCTACCAGCAAGTTACACCCCTGGTGGAAAGGAAGGAAGGTGTATTAAAACTTCTGCTGAGCCAAATCCCTCGCTTTTGTCAGAAAAGCAGCATGAGAGGAAAGTCAGGAAATGTTTGACCTGCATAAATTCAATCCCATTAACATCCCAAACAGATCAGGAGTGAAGGAAGGAAAATAAGTGCAGTCAGGAGGGTAATAGCTTCCTCCCTCCTTTATTGTCCCCATGAGAGCAGCTCCCCATTCATTCTGCAGTGTCTGACAGAGGTCTGGGAGCTGCACTTGAGTGACAGCAGCACTTCCCTGACTTCCATGGGACTGTCTGGGCTGTGAGAGTCACTGTGCCTCCCTGCTTTGGGGCCTTTGTGTTCCCAGGTGATTTGTCCTCACCCCAGGAGTGATGTTATCTGCAGGGAGGAAGGCTGCTTGGCTCTTGCAGAGGTGACACACAACTGGGAGGCCTCAGCTGCACTTTGACGTGTGGTTACATTGCTGCCAAGCTCCATGTTCATACTTCATTCCTATCACTGTAAGGTGTCTTACTTACAAGTTTTTCCAACTCTTCCCGTTTAATACTGTATTAAATGCATGTCTATAGCTTAATTGAGAGAAAAAAAAATCTGCATTCTGCTGTGAATTAAATTAGAGGCTTTTCTGTCAGGTTCATTTTACCAGTGTGCCTGCATCTCAAATCAGCCCACATAAGGAGAGTGAAGAGGAACTGAACAGCTACTCCCTGATGCAGATCTCACTGAATATATGCAGCGGGGGCAACTCAAAGGTATCTACCAGGCCCAGAATATTTCTCTTTTCCTGTACTTTCAGAAGTGTGGGGGACTTAGGGAAGTGGCCCCTTCCATGACACGGAAGTCAGGCTGATTGCAAATATCCCCTGAGAAGCTCACACCTTATGTAAAGGAGCTGGGTATCAGATGAGCAGGAACTTCAAAACACTTCAAACAGGCACAGCAAAGTGCAACTTGCCCACTGAGCTTGTTCTGTGAGACAGAGCGCTTCTTCTGTCAAGTTTCCAGAGGCTGAGGAGTTTGTGGGATGGGGTGATGGCGTGGGGGCACAAGAACAGAAAAACCAGCCTGTGCAGGGCCCCTCACACCCAGGCTGTGCCAGGCAGGCAGCACCTGTGGGGATACTGTGCCTGCATCCCTCATCCCTGCCCAATACCTCTGTCCCCAAGGGCATGGCACACCTCACTGAGTGGCTCATGTGCAAATGTGCCTTAGTGGAGCAGGCTGAATTGGAGCAACTGCCCATGGAAAGGTCATTCCAGCAAAGGAAACACCTTCCAGTGAGACACAAATGGCTGTAACTGTTTTTCTTTTCTCCTCTCCCCCATGGCAGCGCCACGAGGAAAAGGTTCCAGGCCATGAGATGTGGAAATTCAGCCTTTTCACTTGGCCTTCCTGGGGCAGGAGGCAGCTGCAGGAATGATGCACCAAGCATCCCTGTCATGGCCAGCCCAGATCCATGGCCACCAAGGTACCAGATTTTCCCTGTCTGGGATGTCCAGAGCACTCCACAGCTGCAGCCCAACACTGTGGTCTCAGCATTTTTTTCTGGCCATGAAGCATTATCTTCATGGGCTACATGTTCATTGACTGGTAAAAACAAAATGAATGAGGTAATAGAAGACACAGGAAAACAAAGAATCAATATTCCTAGGACTGTTCACTGAAGGTAGCAGCTGACCCACAGTGAGCCTCAGTGAAAAGCCACATTGGGGTTTTCCCTCCTTCCCCCAGCACGAGCTGGCCACAGGCAGAGCTGTGTTTGATTCCCCTAATCCAATCCCCTCTGTGGCTCCTGCAATGCCTCTTACAGCATTCAGTATTTTTCTTAGACAAGTTTAAGTAAGAAGGTATTAATAGGTAGTAATTTTCCATTCTTAATTTCTTGTACCTAATTAAGTGTATGCCACAGTTCAGTTTTGGTTCAGGTTTTAATGTGCTGTATGATGATCCATGTTGGGTCATAATTAAACTGGGAAGCCTGGGAACAATCTGATTTTGGGCAGCCCAGACTTAGCATGGCTTGTGAAACCAGTCCCAGGAAAAGGATAAGTCACACATATGACAGAAGCAGAGACATGTTTTCACAGACACTAAATTATGCTGATTTTAGTCAAACCTTCCTTGTTTCCTCTTATTTATAGATTTTCCTATTCTAAACTGACAGAACTTGGTCAGACCTGGCTTTCCACGCAGACAAATGGACTAAGCCTGGAGCCTGCAGCATTTGGTCAGAGTGAAAGTCAATATATTTTATTTTTAATTAAGCTTCTTTGGAAAGTTTTGGGCGGCTCAATTTACAATTTGTACTCTCTTACTCATTTCAAGTTTGCCAGTAAAACTCAATCCCAACACAAAGAGAATATAATAGCTGTATTTTTATCACAAAGACAGCATTTTCCATGTTTTCCCCAGCTTTAGCTTCCCTCCTGCTTTCTCTCTTCTTTGAACTGTACAACTAATGCAGCCCTATGTACATCCACCACTATCATCTGCAGAGTAGTCAGAACACATGGTTAATTTACTACTGCCAACTGCTTACTGTTGTCATTAACAATCTTCATTTAATAAAAAGCTTTTATCAAAATTGGTTTTCCTGGAGTACTTTAATTTTTTCCTAGAAAAGGCATTAAAATTAATTTGTTTTCACTCAGTCTGTACTACTGAGTGAATACAGCAAGGAACAAAAAAGATAAACATGTGAGAGAAGGTAATGTAGAAAGAAGCAGCTGTGTTCCAAAGTAGATTATAGTGTTTGTGGGGTGGTTTTTTTGGGGTTTTTTCGGTTGGTTTTTTTTTTTTATTTTTGTTTTTTTTTTTTTCCTCATTTGAAAGAAAATGAAATGATTGAAAACTGGTAGAAAACATCAAATTGCAGTGCTGGTTTGGTGCACAAGGAAGATGCTCCCCTTCTCCACAGCCCTTGTGGATTCTTTACTGGGGGAGGCAGAGGTGCAAAAAGATCTGACTTGAGAGTTTAGGGACAAGTCACAGGATTTTTTGCTGGAAATGCACTGGACTCTACTAATACTCTGCATTTCACTGACCTTCCCCCAGCAGGGCTGCAGTTTCCTTTGCATGTTTTTAACATGCATGTTTTTCACACAGTACTCTGCCTGAACTGCCTGAAACGTTGGAGTAACAGTTTATTGTTGATATCAGAGGGGATATTAAGACATTTAAACCACCCTGTTACACAATGAGCAATAAAATTGGAGATACCAATTCCTTCCTTCCCTTCCTTTCCCTTCCTTTCCCTTCCTTTCCCTTCCTTTCCCTTCCTTTCCCTTCCTTTCCCTTCCCTTCCCTTCCCTTCCCTTCCCTTCCCTTCCCTTCCCTTCCCTTCCCTTCCCTTCCCTTCCCTTCCCTTCCCTTCCCTTCCCTTCCCTTCCCTTCCCTTCCCTTCCCTTCCCTTCCCTTCCCTTCCCTTCCCTTCCCTTCCCTTCCCTTCCCTTCCCTTCCCTTCCCTTCCCTTCCCTTCCCTTCCCTTCCCTTCCCTTCCCTTCCCTTCCCTTCCCTTCCCTTCCCTTCCCTTCCCTTCCCTTCCCTT